>CM027397.1:330726-353598 GCA_015711505.1 Sylvilagus bachmani
CCAGAGAAGACCGGTGGCCTGGCTGCCAGGGCTGTCTGCCTTGCCCGTCCCTGCGTGGCACTGAGGGCCTCCTGCTTAGCCCCGTCGCTTTTCTTCTAGGCGCTGGTATTAAAAAGCTGAGCTTAAAAGTAACTCTGTTTTAACTATTAATCACAAAACAGAGATTTTTAAAAAAAATCCTCGTGAACTGTATCCTTGCACATCAGCCGTGTTGACGTCACCTGGTGGTCTCAGGGCCAACTTCAGATGTTAATGAGTGCACGGCTTTGAGCAGCGCCTTGAAGAAGATGGAGCTGCTTCATTTCCTGGGCGTTTTCTGCTTCTTTGCTGTGTGGGGCTTGCTGTCAGGTTTACTGTGTTGTGTCCAGGGACCGAGTTATTGTTCCCAAGTTCCTGGCTCTCAGCAGTGCTCAGTCGTTACTACGTCTTTCACGTTGGTCTCTGCGTCATCGAGTTCACACCGGGGCGTGTGGACCGCTGGTGTCTGCAGTCTCAGTACATCCTGGTAGCCCCCACGCAGCACCCCCACTGTGGACGCTGGATGTGCACCTCCCGTGTATGCATCGACGGGTGGAGGGTGGAGACCCCAGTGGCTGTCCTGAGTGGTCCCAGGGAGATGGAGCTCAGACCTGGAGTGGTTCTTTCTAGGCAGAGGCCCCGCGTCCTGCGTGTCCCATCCCTGGGCGGAGTGGGGGAGGCGGGCGCCTGTGCCTGTGGTTCATGTGTCTCCTGTGCTGCAGGTCACCTCCTGGTGCAGACGCTGCAGAGGGTCCGAGCTGCAGGTTGCCGCGTGTCCGGGACGCTGTGGTCCGTTCTGTGGCTGGCCCTCGTGACCCCAGGTGGTTGTTGATTTCTCTGTTAACATTCTCGCCAGAGCTGGTGGCAGTGTAGCACCTGCAGGGAATGCTTTCTTTAACGGAATAAAATCCGTCTCTGTGCCTGAGCTCTGTTCCTCGCTGGGCGTCTCGCTCCTTGCCAACCAGAGACGCTCACAGACGGCTTGGGCTGTGTGAGCGCTCGTCCTGTCCGTGGCGGGGCGTGTCAGCCCAGCTGCTCGACTTGGGCAGAGAGGAAAGTGCGCGGACTTGGGGTTTGCTCTCCTGAGTCCTGTCCCTGTGCCCTGTGCGCGTGTGTTGGTTTCCTGCCGTGATGGAATCCTCCTCTTTACACGCTTTGAGTACCTGCTTGTGACCTCCCTGTGCCTCCGGCTGGGCCTTCCCAGGAATGGTCTGTGGGGAGCCTGGTTCCTGCAGGACGCTCCTGGACTCTCCGTGTTCGCCCTTGCAGGGAAGGCAGCCTCTGGCGTGTTCTGGTGGCTGGGGATCGGATGGTACCAGTTTGTTACTTTGGTTTCCTGGCTGAACGTGTTCCTTCTGACAAGGTAAGGAAACTGATCTCCTGTCAGTGTGCTGTTTGAAAGAAACAGTGCTGTGCCAATTGCCAGCTGTCTGACTGGTTGATTGATTTTAAGATTTTTTTTTGAAAGAATTAGAGAAGGAGAGGCACAGAGAGATTGGTTCTCTCCCCAAATGACCACACCCGTAAGGGCTGGGCCAGGCTGAAGCCAGGAGCTTCCTCCGGGTCTCCCATGCAGGTGCAGGGGCCCAAACACTTGGGCTCCTTCTGCTGCTTTCCCAGGCCATCAGCATGGAGTTGAGTGGGAAGCGGAGCAGCCGGGACATGGGTGATGGCGCTGCAGGCGGCGGCCCCGTGACCCCTGTCTTACACTGACACATCTCTTCATGTAGTCTGTAAGTGCTGTGTGTTTTATGAAGCACTTGCATGTTCCTATTCTAAACCCACCTGCGAGATGGGAAAGAGTAGGTGCTGTTCAGAAAACCAGGGGCGGCGCTGTGGCACACTCCTTGTTCCTCCACCTGCGGTGCCGGCATCCCATGTGGGCGCCAGTTCGAGTCCTGGCTGCTCCACTTCAGATCCAGCTCTCTGCTGTGGCCTGGGAAAGCAGTAGAAGATGGCCCAAGACATTGGGCTCCTGCACCCACGTGGGAGACACAGAAGAAGCTCCTGGCTCCTGACTTTGGATCGGTGCAGCTCCGGCTAGTTGTGGCTATCAGGGAGTGAACCAGTGCTTGGAAGACCTCTCTTTCTCTGTAATCTTTAAATCTTAAAAAAACAAAAAAAAGGAGAAGAAGAAGTGTGTGTGGCAGGGGTGGCGGTGGATGCACTGTGCGGGAGGCAGGATGAGGCTTGTGCAGCCCGTGGGCTGGGGCCAGGAGCCCGAGGACCCTTCCCATGGGGCCAGCAGGCGCCCTGCGCGTTAGCAGCCAGCGACCTAGATTGTTAACCTGGGGTTGGATGACTCCATCTTTTAGGGTTTTTTCTTAAGGACACTTTAAGGAAAAAAAAAAAAAGGTTTACTTATTTGAAAGGCAGGGTTGTACAGAGATTTTCCATCTACTGGTCTGCTCCCCCCATGACCAAAATGGCCAGTGCTGGGCCAGGCTAAAGCCAGGAGCCGGGAGCTTCTTGCAGGTTTCCCACATGGGCACAGAGGCCAAAGCACTTGGACCATCCTCCACTGCTTTCCTAGGCACATTACGGGGAGCTGGATAGGAAGTGGAGCAGCTGGGACTCGAACCGGCACCCGTATGGGATGCTGGTGTCACAGGTGGCAGCTTAACCCACTCTGCCAGAGAGCCCCCATCCAGCGGTTCACTCCCCCAGAAAGCTTGCAGCAGCTAAGGCAAAAATGGGAGCCGAGAGCCCAGTCTGCATGGCCACCTGAGAGCCGAGAACCCAATTACTTGAGCCGTCACTCCTGCCTCCCACGGTCTGCATTTGCAGGGAGCTGGGGGCAGCGTCACACCCAGCCGCCCCAAACAGGGAGTCGGCATTGTCACCCAGCACCCCCAAGGGTGCGTTTCTGCCAGCCTGTGGGTGCCCAGAGGGGGGCCTGTGGCAGGCTAGCAGCCACAGCTCTGATGCCAGGTGTGCCGGGGGAAGAGACACGGGGGAGCCCTGCTTCCAGTCCCTGCACGGTCATGCTTTCATTTTACTCCCAGGTGCCTTCGAAGTATTTGCAAGTTGTTCCTGTTGCTCATCCCACTGTTGCTTGTCCTTGGTGAGTACGGGTCAGGTACTCTGTGCACGGGAACGCGTGACGAGGCCGCGGCTGCGGATCAGCCCTGGGAGCCGGTGTGCCCGCCTGTGATGCCGTCTGTCTCCCTGCAGGTGCCGGCCTCTCCCTGTGGGGCCAGGGTGGCTTCCTCTCCTCCTTGCCTGTGTTCAGCTGGCCAGACCTGCAGAGCACACAGAAGGCCGATGACTCCAGCAACATGTTCGGAGCTGAAACCTCCCGCCTGGACCCGCCTCCGGGGGTGAGCCCCAGCGTCGCCCTCATGGCCCCGCACAGACACAGTCAGGCAGTCAGGCGAGTTGGACGGCTCACATGGTGTCTGGTCACAGTGACCCCACTGTTCAGTTAATTTTTATTTTAAAAACTTCATAGCCTTCATTATCTTGCAAAGTACAAGGTGTCTTCAAAGTCCACGAACAATTTATAATGTGAAAAACAGGCATGGATTTCAAAGAATTTTTTTTTTTTTGCACCAAGATAATCTTTTAATTCGTTTTCCCATGAGCCTTTTGAAACACCTTCATGTATATGTAGAAGAAAATGAAGTCCACTCAAGGTCACATCAGGTCAGGATAATTGCGATGTATTAGGGCTTTAGTCTTCCCCTTTGTTTGTTTGCTCTACAGCTGGCATCTTGGTGCCGTGTATGGTGTGGGTTGGTTTTTTAATTAACAGACACAGATCACCCTTGGGCTGGTGGATTTTCCAGTGGGCCAGGCTGGAGGAAAGCCGGGGGCTGGGCACCGGTCACGCCGGCCATCACCGCCATGTCTCAGCAGGCAGCTGGAGCGGGGACAGAGCCAGAACACACCAGGCCTCTGACACAGCGTGCGTCCGCTGCTGCGCCACACGCAGCCACTCGTGTTTCTGCTTCCTGGTTTCCAGGGCGACGACAGGGCGTCCCAGTGGCACTGGATGAGTGGCGTGGATCCGCAGACGATGTCTCTGGCTGGCTGGTGCCACGCGCATGACGAGCAGCTCCGGGGGCTGACACTGTCCCTGCAGAAGCTGCAGGCGCGGGTGGACCGGCTGGATGAGGGCCGGGCGGGGCTGTCCTCGTGGGTGAAGGACGTGGTTGGGCAGCAGCTGCAGAAGGCAGAGGCTGCCAGGCTGCCGGGCACTCAGGTAGGGTCCTGGGGTCCCTGAGAGCCGTGTGCTGCTCGGGGCCGCGGGGTCCCCGGGAGTGAAGGAACGGAATCCAGTGGTTGTGGAGAGAGGTGGCCTTTGCGTTCCATGCTGTGACCTGTCCCCGGGGACGCAGGGCACTCCAGTGTGGGGTGTGGGCATCCCAGGGGAGGCCGTGGCCATGGTCCCCGGGGCGCAGGGCACTCCAGTGTGGGGTGTGGGCATCCCAGGGGAGGCCGTGGCCATGGTCCCCGGGGACGCAGGACACTCCAGCGTGGGGTGTGGGCATCCCACGGGAGGCCGTGGCTGTGGCCTGTGCCAGACACGGCCCGTCCCGGTGTGCTGGGGCCCCGTGCAGGGGTGGTCAGGCCCTCTTGCTGTTGCTGACCGTCTCCCTCCATCTGTTTGCTTTCCAAGACTGACTTCACAACTTTGCATCGAGAACACGAGGTGCGCATCTCCGCCTTGGAAGGGCTGCTCGGAAAACTGGCAGAAAAATCTGAGGTATTCCTTGTCTGCCTGTGCATTCAGTGCTGCACGTGCCCCTTTCTGCTGTTCCATTATAAAAATCCAAACGTGTTCCTGACCGTCCCTTTTCCCTAGAGCACTGTCGTGTTGCTCTAGTGTGTCAGGGGTGTGCCGATGCCCTGGCCCCGGGCGGCCCCATGGGTTCCCATGTGGGCCTTCGAGTTGTCCTGGTGTCAGCCGGCACCACCGGGGTGCACTGTCTTTAGATGGAGAGTGGAGGACCCAGCTCTGTGGACAGAGACTGGGATCTGGGCGGGAAATCCTGCCGTCGTGGGTGGGGCTGGGCAAGGAGGCCCCGCTCTGTGCTCACCTGCACTGCAGACGGGGCGGGGCTTGGCCTGGCGCCTGGGCGCTCCTCTCTGCTCAGCCAAGTGGAGACTAAGGAGCCTCAGTGAAATGGAGCGCAGGCCCTGGGGGTTCCGGGCGCAGCTCTCGCGGGACGGACCCTGTTGGCCAGGCACGGTCAGCTGAGAGGCAGGGTCTGAGCTCACCTCCTTGTGGGGCCTGGCCCTGGGTGGACTGGCAGGCCAGGCCAGCATGCGTCCCCGCAGTGTCTGCCCTTCTGAAGGCTGCTTTTCTGACTGTGGGCTCAGGGCCACGGTCGCGTCTGCCGCAGTACACTGGGAAACAGAGCCAGCGTCCGCCACGGCCAGCTAGCAGGCAGATGTGCCCTGACTTAGGTGGGGGGACTCCAGCCCATCAGGTGACGTCAGTGTGTGACCTGTGTCTCATTCTCTCAGGCCATCCAGAGGGATCTCGAACAGACGGAGCTCAGGACAGCAAGGTAGGCCCCCTGACCGTCGCAGTCTGCGTCGGGGCGGCAGCAGGATGGCGGGGGCTGACCCTCACGTCCCTGGTGTCACCTGCGTGTTTGGGCCTTGTGGGGGCACTCCCTGCTGTGTGTCTGGGCCCCTGCAGGACCTGAGGAGCTGACCACGTCCTCTGCACGAGGCACCAAGTTTGTGTCCACCCTGCCGGCGCTGAGGGTGCAGAGTCCCTAGGGGCGCAGACGGACGGCGCCCCTGTGGGAGTTCCCGTCATGGGGACCCTCTGCTGGCACTGCTGACCTAGCAGCGGAGCCTGAGCTTCGGCCCAGGCACGGCGCCCCAGCAGCCTCCCTGGGGACGGGCACTTAGCTTTGGGCAGTCTGTGCCGGCCTCGCGGCTGTAGCCATCTGTGCCTGCACCAGTGCTGCCTGATCCCTCTGCCGTTCCGGGTCCTTTTGTCCTGAGCTCTGTCCGCTCGAGTCCCCATGGTGGACAGCAATGCCTCTGGGCTGCGTCTGTTCTGTGCCCTGAGTGGGGTGCGCCTGCCCACCTGTGCCTCCATCTCTGGCCCTCCTTCGGTGCTGGCCTGTGTCCTCCCATCTTCTGGAAACCCCACGTCACGGCATCAGCCCTGTGCACCCTCCGTGAGGGCCTGCATATTTCACTCTGTGTCCAGCCTGTGGGCTTGGCCCTGCCCAGGCAGCCACGGGCAGGCCTCGAGGTCCAGTCAGCCTACGGCAGGTGCAGGCTCCCTTTTAGGCGGGTGACTGTGGTCCAGATGGCCCCTGGCAAGTAAGAGCCTTCCCATCCCTGCTCTGGTCCAGCGAACAGCTGTTGGGGTCCTGCTAATAGGGCAGCCCAGGTGTGGGATGCACTCGCCAGCCTCCCAGCAGCTGTCTCTATACACACACACAGCAGTGGGTGGTGTCCAGTCTACACGCCGGCCTCCCAGCAGCTGTCTATACACACACACACAGCAGTGGGTGGTGTCCAGTCTACACGCCGGCCTCCCAGCAGCTGTCTATACACACACACACACAGCAGTGGGTGGTGTCCAGTCTACACGCAGACTTCCCAGCAGCTGTCTATACACACACACAGCAGTGGGTGGTGTCCAGTCTACACGCCAGCCTCCCAGCAGCTGTCTCTGCGCGCGCGCGCACACACACACACACACACACACACACACCCCAGTGGGTGGTGTTCAGTCTATACACCTCTGTGATGGTGACACAACCCTGAGGGATACGTTCTGCAGTTTTCTGTGGGTTAGCATGAAAATTTGATTTAATTTTGTAGTAATTATTGCCGAGTACCGTCCCACTTGTGAAGTTTTCTAACTTCAAGGAAATCGTTTTTAATAGCCCGTGGTTTTCAGAGTCCTTCACGGTCACTGAGCGATGACCACCTTAGCGGCATTTTATTAGCTGAGCTGCAGCGGGGCACGCGTGTCCTCAGATGTACCCCTTGGGCATCCGAGACAAAGGGCAGGCTGTGTGCTTACAGCACCGACCATCTGGGAACATGCCTGTCCATGGCATGTGCTGTCCAGGAACGTGCACTGTCTGGGAGCACACGTCTGTGGCTTGTGCTGACCGTCTGGGAACATGCTGCCCGTGGTGTGCATCACCAGGAACACATATGTCTGGTGTGTGCTGACCATCATGGAACATACATGTCTGTGGAGTGCATTGAGAACACACATGTCCATGGTGTGTACTGACTGGTAACATTTGTGTCTGTGGCACATGTGACCGGGAACATGTGTGACCGAGAACACCCATGTCCGTGGCTGTGTGACTGGCAACACGCATGTCCATATCGTGCACTGACTGGGAGCACACCGTGTGTGACCAGGAACACGTGTTTCTGGCGTGCACTGACCAGGAACACGTGTGTCTGTGGTGTGCACTGACTGGGAGCACACATGTCTGCAATGTGTGTGACCAGGACTGTGTGTCTGGCGTGCACTGACCAGGAACATGTGTGTCTGGCATGCACTGACTGGGAGCACGTGTGTCCGTGGCGTGCACTGACTGGGAGCACACGTCTGCAGCGTGTGTGGCCAGGAACACATGTGTCTGGCGTGCACTGACTGGGAGCACACATCTGCAGCGTGTGTGACCAGGAACACGTGTGTCTGGCGTGCACTGACTGGGAGCACGTGTGTCTGGCGTGCACTGACTGGGAGCACACGTCTTCATGTATGAACAGGAACACGTGTGTCTGGCATGCACTGACCGGGAGCACACGTGTCCGTGGTGTGCACTGACTGCTTCCCCGCCCCTCTGGCTTGCAGCGGCAGTGAGGAGCAGCAGCGCCTGCTGGCCAGCGTGAAGCACCTGGAACTGGAGCTGAGCCACCTGCGGGCGCAGGTGTCCGACTGGCAGCGCCTGCAGAGCAGCTGTGCGAGGGCGGATGCGGGCCGGGACCAGGTGCGTCCCCGGGCCTCCGGACTGCAGCGGCTCAGGCCAGGACCATGCTGTTGAGGAGCGCTCCTCTTGTCCGTGTCGGGAGTCGGGCCCTGGGAAGGGACTTCACTGCTGGTGCTCGAATCTCGCGGGGCAGGGGCCTGTGGGCTCTGCGCACGCGGCTGGGGCTCGGTCTGGAGCCCGGTCTGGAGCCGGCAGCTGGCTTTGTCTTGTTAATAGCGTCACAGACGCTGCTTCAGGTCCACCCATCGAGATTTTCTAGAGAAAATCGAGACCTTGGGGTGCTGCAGAAGGAGACAGGCATTGAGTGGCAGCACCCACAGGCCGGGTAGGGGGCTCAGCCAAGATGAGGTGAGGGGCTCCTGCGGGTGCCGGCTCAGGGAGCCGGAGGTGCACCCCGTGCCGGGCTCTGAGGCTCTGCAGGGCTGCTGGCCTGTGGTCAGCGGCTGTGCGTGTCTTTGGCCTCTGGAAGAAAACCACAGGCTACCGACCACAGGCTGCAGAGTGCAGAGCGGGGCACCATCGTGGGTCTGTGTGCGCCCCTGGAGGTGGGTGTGCTCTTCTGGGGCCTGTCCCCCAACTCCAGTCCTTACAGGACAAGAAGAGAAGCTCAGGTGCACGTGGAGGGGGGACTGCAGGGGCGTGTCCGACATCCTGTGCTGACACTTTTTAAAAAATGTTTCTTTATTTGAAAGCCAGAGGTAGAAGAGGGGCCGAGAGAGAGAGAGAGAGAGAGAGAGGGAGAGAGGGAGAGAGGGTAAGGGGTGGGGGGAGGGAGAGGGAGCGAGAGGTCTTTTGCTGGTTCACTCCCCCACACGGCTGTAAGAGCCAGATCTGGGCCAGGCCACAGCCAGGAGCCACAAGTTCCATCCTGATCCCCCGTGGGTGGCAGGGCCCCAAGTTCTCGGGCCATCTTCTGCCTTCCCAGGGGCACCAGCAGGGAGCGGGATCAGCAGCAGAGCAGCCGGGACTCAGACTGGCGTCCAGTATAGGATGTGGGCAGTGCAGGCAGTGCTTAACCCCCTGTGTCACGTAGCCAGGCCAAGCGTGGTCACGACAAGGGGCTCTCTCGTTCCCCTCTGCCCTCTCAGCAGGGCTGGCGGCGTGGACGGCGCCTCTGCTCAGCTCCACGCTGTCCAGGCCCATGGCCCGCGCTCCTGTCTTCGGCCTCTTCTGCACGCGCAGCGCGTTTGCTGGTTCTTCAGATGAAGGAGAAGGTTGTGTCCGATGTACAGGAAGCGCTCGGGGAGACCTGCAGCGCCTGTGGCATTTCTAAGAGGGCGCTAGTGCGAGCCCAAGTCGTTCTGTGAGGCAGCGAATTCGCGTTTCCTGCTGGTTCCGCAGGTGGAGGCCCAGGTCAGAGAGGTGGTGAGACTCGTGCTCTCCGAGGGCCAGCAGGACGAGGCCCTGGAGCAGCTGCTGCGCCGGCTGTCCGCGCGCTTCGTGAGCAAGGAGGACCTGCAGCTGGCGCTGCGTGCGCTGGAGCTGCAGGTGCTGAGCAACGTCTCGCACCACATCGCTGGCAGCGGGCAGGGGCCCACGCCCGAGGCCGTCCTGGCTGCCGTCCACGAGGCAGGCATCTCTGGCATCACGGAGGCGGTGAGTGGGGGTGTGCCCGAGCCCCGGTGGGTGGCTCTGGGCGTGGTCTCACGGGCTGTGGTTAGGCTTCCTAAGATGATACAAGGCACGCCTCGCACGCGCCAAGTGGAGAGGGGGAGGGGCCGTCTGCTGGGCAGAGCAGACCTGGGACTCGGTCTGAAGGACCCCCTGCCCATGTGGGGCCGGGTTCCCAGCCCCCATGCTTCTCGGGGTCCTGGGGCCCTTTCCGGTCAGGTGTGAGCCCTGAGTAAGGAGTGCCCGGTGCAGGCTGCGGCGTGACACTGCTGCGCCTCCCCCTGCTGCCCCCCCCCCCCCGAGACACACGAGTCCCTGGTCTTCCTCCTGTCTGTGCAGCAAGCTCAGGCCATCGTGAACAACGCTTTGAAGCTGTACTCGCAGGACAAGACTGGGATGGTGGATTTCGCGCTGGAGTCTGGAGGTGGGTGGGCGCGGGCTCTGTGCTGGGCGTCCCCGTGGGAGAGGGGGCATGCGCTGGGCGGCGCCTCCCTCAGCTTTGCATGGGACGCAGGTTCTCCCGTGGAGCTCACGGCACGAGCTCCCGGTCGGCATCTCAGTCCTCCCGTGGTGGATGTCGCGGGCAGAAAGGCCACGGGGTGGAGTGATGGGTGCTGGTTTGTTCCTTGGAGAAGGAAGACAGACCATATCGGTCAAGGCTGGGAAGTGCTAAGGTCTGCGCGGCGCCCTCCACTCAGCTGGGTCAGCAGCTGCTCTCTCTCTGTGAGGTCACGATAGCCCTTGCAGACAGGGACGCCTTCGCGCTCTGTCCCACGTGTGTCCCACGTGTGCACCCCGCAGTCCTGGGCTCGGGCTTGGGCCCAGCAGTGGCCCAGGAATTCGGGGCTCATCAGGTCCTCCAGAGCCAGCTCGTCCCCTGGGGAGATGCACGTTAGTCGTGTCACCAGGGGGGAAGGCCACGGTGGGTCTGAGCTGTGTCCACGGGGCAGCTCCCGGAGTCCTGCGCAGGAGGCTTCTCTCAGGGTGCACACGCGTGGGGAGGCTTCTCTCAGGATGCACACGCGTGGGGAGGCTTCTCAAGGTGCACACGCGTGGGGAGGCTTCTCAAGGTGCACGCGCGTGGGGAGGCTTCTCAAGGTGCACACGCATGGGGAGGCTTCTCTCAGGATGCACACGCGTGGGGAGGCTTCTTTCAGGATGCACACGCGTGGGGAGGCTTCTCTCAAGGTGCACACGTGTGGGGAGGCTTCTCTCATGCACACGCGTGGCCGTGGCTGCTGTGGCTGCTGACTCTGGGCCTCCCTGACCCCGGTGCTGTGTGTGTGCCCCACTCCCAGTGAGGGGAGGCTGCACCCTGCTAGTGTTGCTGAGATGAAGCGCACGTGTAGCATGCCTTCGCCACAGTCAGGTGTCCACGCGAGTTGCTTGTGTGTCTCGTGCTGTGTCCGTCCCCCGCCCAGTGGCAGTCACTCCCTGCTCCCCGGCACTTTGTGGACGTGCAGTTTGTAGCTGTCACTGTCGCTTGGCCCTGAAGGCTCGCCTGTCAGGTGACGGCGGGACTTGGCCATCTGTGCTCCCGCTGTCATTTGTTGCGAGGGGCCAGGCAGGTGTGGCGAGGGCACGTGCACACAACAGCCGCAGCGTCAGGACTCGCCGAAGTGCGGGGGGAGGGTCCTTGCCCCAGCGAGGTGTGAGTTTGCAGATGCTTTGAGGAAACCCCGCTGCCGAGACTGGCTGGCTCTGACGCGCACTGGCCTCTGCCCCCAGGTGGCAGTGTCCTGAGCACGCGCTGCTCCGAGACCTACGAGACCAAGACCGCGCTCATCAGTCTGTTCGGGATCCCTCTGTGGTACTTCTCACAGTCGCCCCGTGTCGTCATCCAGGTGAGTGCCGGCCCTACTGGAGGTCACGACGCCCACCCGGCTCCGGGGCGACTTGCGGTGGTGCCGTGTCTGCCCCCTGCAGCGGCTCCCACGACACACGCTGGCCACCAGCTTCCCCTCCTGGGGGAGCCTCACACACCTGTGGTGTGCTGCAGGCCCAGGGGGTGAGGCCTGGGGGATGGGGGGGTCGGGCTGGGGGGCAGAGGGCTAGGGGACTGAGGGCCGGGGGCTGGGGGGGGCAGGGGGCGGGGGGTCAGGAGGCTGGGGGGCAGGGGATCTGGGGCAGGGGGCCAGGGCCTGGGACTGGTGGCAGGGGTTGGAGGGCTGGGGCCGGGGGTTGGGGGGCAGGGGGCAGTTAGGGCTGGGGGCCGCCTGTGTCCTGGGCGCCCGCGTCTGCCCAGCAGCTGCTCTCACTGCGCTGTTGCTTTTCCAACACTGTGTGATCAGCTTTACAGGTTGATTCATTTAAGATTTATTTATCAGAAAAAACTGCAGAGAGGGAGACACAGAGAGGGAGGTCTTGTTCTGGTTCACTCCCCAGGTGGCCGCAACGGCCAGGGCTGGGCCGAGCCAGAGCCAGGAGCGGCTGCGTCTCCCACGCGTATGCAGGGCCCCAACAGCTGGCGCTCTTCCACTGCTTTCCCAGGCCATTGGCAGGGAGCTGGAACAGAAGTGGAGCAGCTGGGACTCGAACCTGCACCCATATGGGATGCTGGCATCACGGACAGCAGCCTTACCCCCTATGCCACAACACAGCCACACACATTTATTTCTTAAATAACTTTATTTGAAAGGCAGAGGCACAGAGAATGCTCTCCCATCCCCTGGTTCATTCCTTAAATGTCCACAGTAGCCAGGGCTGGGCCAGGCCGCATCCAGGAGCTGGGAACTTGGGTCTCCAGGTGGCTGGCAGGGACCCAGGTATGTGCCTCCCAGAGTGCCTGAGAGCAGGAATAAGAGCTCATCCCAGGCTCTCCGGGGTACGGACTGGCCATCCCAGGCTCTCTGGGGTCGGGGTGGCCGTCCCACGCCCTCTGGGGTCGGGAGTGGCCGTCCCAGGCTCTCCGGGGTTGGGAGTGGGCGTCCCAGGCCCTCTGGGGTCAGGAGTGGCCGTCCCAGGCTCTCTGGGGTTGGCAGTGGGCGTCCCAGGCCGCCCTGCCGCTGCTCGGATGCTCATTCCCATGCATCCATCCACGTTGGGGAATGAAGGAAGAGTGTGAATTGTCTGAGGTGTCCCAGCTGCTCTGCTTCCAGTCCAGCTCCCTGCTGGTGGCCTGGGAAAGCAGTGGGAGGTGGCCCAGCTGCTTGAGCCCCTGCAGCCACAAGGCAGACTCGGATGGACCTCCTGGCTCCTGGCTCAGTCCTGGTTGTTGTGGGCATTTGGGGAGTGAACCAGTGCAGCAAGACCTGCCCTGCTGAGGTTGATTTCTTTTCTGAGAGGAGGAGCGTGGTGGGGGCAAGAGGCGCGGAGTCACCACACAGACCCTGGGAGTGGTGAAAGCAGGCCAGAGGCGAGCAGCCCGCAGACTCGTTTATTTCAGTTAGTACAGCAGCTTATATAGCCAAGGCAGCCAATCCGATCAAGGGGTGCTCTGTGCCCTAACCAATCACAGCCTGTTGCCAGGCAGTTTCCAAAGCCATCCAGTCACAGCCTGTTGTCAGGCTCTGTTGTCATGTGGTTTCCGGAGCCATCCAATCACGACCTGTTGCCAGGCAGTTTCTGTTGTCAGCAGCCATCTTGGCGTGACCTTCTCACCTTCTCATTCACCACACTGCCCATCTCTGTGTGTCTGTTACTGTGCCTTTTGAAGTAGATGTATGGGTTTTTAGTTTAAGAAGTGTTTCCAAGTCCAGCCGTAGTGGCAGAAGTCCGTTGAGCACTGTTGAGTTCAGCAGAGCTGAGATGCAGGTCCTCTGTGTCGCTCTGCGTGGTTTCAGTTAGCGCAGGCAACCAGGGCCCACAGGTATCAGGTGGAAAATTCCAGAACAGAATTGAGGACGTGTTTCGTAACATTGTAAACTTTAGTCTTTGTGCCTAGGATTTCTAACTGGGAAAATTTGTCATTCTCAAGTTTAAAGCCATCCTCAAATACTGACAATTGGTGGTAAAGTTTCAGCCTGTGGACTGGAAGTGCCAGGAGGGTCCCCAGAGCCCTGCTGCGGATGGGGCCGGGACGCGCTGAGCCCACATGTGTGTGTGTGTGTGTGTGTGTGTGTGTGGATGTGGATGGGTATGGGATCAGGGCGCGACCCCCTCATCCCTCTGGCTCAGGCCTGGCGTTCATGATTCTGGGGTCCTCCGGACGTCCTGGCCGAGTTCTCTGGGCTCCTCCAGATGCCCTGACCGAGTTTTCTGGGCTCCTCCGGACGCCCTGACCGAGTTCTCTGGAAAGATCTAAATGGGAAAACTCTGTGCGTTGCATTCATGCTCACAGGATAAAGCTGACCCGTGCCGTGGTGCATGCTCCAGAGAACAGCGCAGGGACTGGGGGCTCGCGATCCCGGGGCGGCGGGTGGCAACGCTCAGCCCTGCGAGAGTGGGACGTGTGTGAGGAGCGCCCACGGAGTGGGACGTGTGTGAGGAGCGCCCGCAGGGCCCTGTGGTGGGCTGTGGGAGGCCCTTGGCTTTTAAAAATAATGCTGCAGTAAACTGCACAGCGGGCGGCCGGGGCTCAGTCACCGCCTCACACTTGTGGTTTTGTGGTTCCCTTTTTCCTTTTTTTAAGGATTTATTTGTGTATTTGAAAGACAAAGTTGGAGAGAAAGAGAATCCTCCATCCACTTGCTCAGTAGCCGGGCCGGAGCCAGGAGCCAGGAGCCAGGAGCTTCCTCCCTGTCTCCCACGCGGGTGCAGGCCCCGGGCACCTGGGCGTCCACTGCTTCCCCAGGCCACAGCAGAGCCGGACGGGGAGGGGGCGGCCGGGCTGGCCTGAGTGTGTTTCTCTCGCCCGTTTCTCTCTCTGGCCTGGGCGCGCGCTCACAGCCGCCTCGGGTGACTGAGGGAAGCTGGGCAGGGCTGAGAAGGGCTCCAGCTCCCTCGGGTCCGCCTCCGACACTTGGGCCGTGGAGGGAGGCGTCTTTGGTGTCGAGTTGGCGCTTCCTCCTGGGGTCTGAGTGTGCAGCTGAGAGCCTGGTCGTGTGTCTCCCCAGCCCGACATCTACCCGGGGAACTGCTGGGCGTTTCGGGGCTCCCAGGGCTACCTGGTGCTGAGGCTGTCCATGCCCATCTGGCCAGCCACGTTCACGCTCGAGCACATCCCAAAGACGCTGGCGCCCACCGGCAGCATCGCCAGTGCCCCCAAGGACTTCGCCGTCTACGTGAGTGTGGCTTCGAGACGCTCCATCCCCTGTGCCCCGGAGAGGAGAGGAGAGGAGAGGGCCACAGCCGGTGCCGGTGCCCGGGTCCCTGCATCCCTCGGTGCGCCCTGGTGGCGAGGGAGGGAGCAGCCGCTGACGGGCGCCGACCCCTCAGGAAGACGCCCTTTGTCTCCTTTCCCACTTTGTCCGTGTAGCTGCCACAGTCCTGTCTCCTGTCTCGCAGAGAGCAAGCTTTTACCACCAGGGCAGGGCCTTCCCGCTCTGCCGCCCAGGCCGCTGCGCCTGGTGTCCGTCGCCGGCACCCGCGGCCTCATGGTCACAGCCATGTCACAGCCACGGCCCTCCGGCAGTCCCTGCGCGCTGTCACGTCTTCCATCATAACCGCTGACGGGTCCTGTCACCGCGTCCGGCCCAGGACCTCTCCCTGGGCTGGAACGTCAGCTCCCAGCCCCGGGTCTCCTTTGCTGCCCTGCGCCTCGTGCCCGGGCCGTCAGCTACCCAGGTTCCGCTCAGCTGGAGCGTGTCCTCTCGGCCTCAGTCTTCCTGATCTGTGTACTGGGAGGAGGACACGTCCCCCGTGGTGGCTGTGGACTCTCGGAAGCCCGTAATGACCCCCCCCTCCCCACGCCGGGGCGGCCCTGTGTCTACACTGTGGACAGGTGACCCCGCGTGGCAGAGGCGGGCCCAGGTTTAGTGACCGAGTGGTCTTGGCTTCAGGGCTTGGAGAACGAGTACCAGGAAGAGGGGCAGCTCCTGGGACAGTTCACGTACGACCAGGAGGGCGACTCGCTGCAGATGTTCCCCGTGCTGGTAAGAGCCACGCCCCCGCCGCGGAGGCCGGCTGGCCGCAGCTGCTGGCCTCGCGAGCTCTGGTGGACGCTGGTGCGGGGCCCCGGGTCTCCCCAAGCCCGTGCGCAGTGGCGGGGGCGCGGCAGGCGCTGGCTGCGTGGACTCGCCCCTCGCGGCCCCTCCTGCTGGGCGCTCAGCAGCCTTTCCCTCGCTTCCAGGAGAGGCCGGACAGAACGTTCCAGATCGTGGAGCTGCGGATTCTCTCCAACTGGGGGCACCCCGAGTACACGTGTCTCTACCGGTTCAGAGTCCACGGGGAGCCGGCCGCGTGACGCCGCGGCGCCCCAGCCGTGTGCATTTCTGTATATAGGGAGGCGGCCGCCAACACCTGCCCCTCGGGGATGGCGGCGGAGATAAAGGCGGGGTCCAGTCGCTTCATTAAACGTCGTGGACTGCGAGAGCCTGTGTGTGCGTGTGCGCGCGCGCGTGTGTGTGTGTGTGTGTGTGTGCGCGTGCGCGAGTGCGAGAGCCCCCGCCCACGCGTCTCGGGGCGCTCCGCCTGCCGCCTCTGTCCTGGGGGCGCCTGGACTGCAGGCGTGGCGGCGGCCACCGCGACGCTTGTGGGGCCCGTTTGGTCCTAATATTTAACACGCAGGCGTTCACTGCGCAGACTTTGTACAGGTGTTTGCAAGGCACTTGGGGTTCGGCCGTGTCCTGGAGAATTAGCCAAGTTTCACTGGTGGATTTGATGGCCACACGTGCACCGGGATCTCCGACGGAAGACTGGGTCCGGCGCGGGTGGACATACTTTGCATATTTATTTTTGAAGATAGGACTTTGGGCAATGTATTTTTGTAAATGCTTTTCAGAATTCGTCTTTGGTAATGCTTCTTACGCGGACACCAGTTGATAAGATGCTACTGAAACGTTTCAATAAAGAGTTTTAATTTTTACAGTGCATGTGGTGTTTAAACCAGCAAGCCGTGCGCCCTCTCGGTTCGTCTGCGCCTTTACACTTAGAGGCAGACCTGGAGGCACCGACGGAGGCGCGGAGTTCCTCTGCCCGCCCGCCGCCCCGCTGGCCACCCTGCCATCGGCCGTCGTCCTCCGCGTCCCCGCCATCGCGGGCGGCCCCGGGGAGAGGAGTGACCGTGACGTGGCCGCGGCCGCGCTTGCTCTACGTCCTGTCCGGGCAGCTTCCGACCTGGTCCCGCGGCCACTGGGGGAGACCTCTGTGTCCGGTTCGCTCCGCAAGTGGCCACAGTGGCCGCGCGTCCTCGGGCTCCAGCGCCGGGGCCGGGAGCGGGGAGCGGGGCCAGGGCTCGAACCCGCGCGCTGCAGGCAGCGGCTTCACCCGCCAGACACGAGCCGCCCCTCGGCCTGAGCGGCGTGCCATCACGGTCGCCGGCTCGGCTTCCACGAGGGGCCGGGGCACCCGTGGGCGCGGGGCCCTCCTGCTCTCGGGGCCGCCAGCGTCCCGGGCCGCGTCGGCCATTGTGCTGCGAGCGCGCGCCCGGCCCGCGTCACGCGGTTGCCCGCGGCTCCGCCCCCGGGCCACGTGCCCCTCGCCACAGGCGGCCCGGCTGCTGAGTCACGTGTGTCCACCGCGCAGCGCCCCGCGCCTGCGTGCGGCTCCTCGCGGCCACCGTAGAGGGCGTGGCGCGGCCGCGGGACGGAAGCCGGGAGGGAGTCGCCGCCGACCGCCCCTGCGACAGCGACAGCGTCAGCCCTGCGCGGAGCGCCGGCCCGATGGCGGCGGCGATGGCCGAGCAGGAGAGCGCCCGCAACGGCGCGCGCAACCGCGGCGGCGTCCAGCGCGTGGAGGGCAAGCTGCGCGCCAGCGTGGAGAAGGGCGACTACTACGAGGCGCACCAGATGTACCGGACGCTCTTCTTCAGGTAGCCGCGGCACGGCGCGTCCGCCCGGCCCGGCCCGCCCCCGCCCGCCGCCTATTGGCCGCGCCGCGCCAGCCCGCGCCCCCATTGGTCCGCGCGGCTGCCTGTCGGAGGCCGAGGCCGGCCGGGCGCGGGGGGCCGGGGCGGCGGGCGGGGGGCCGGCCCGGCTTGACCCGGCCTGACCCGGCCCGACCCGGCCCGGCGCGGCCTCCCCTCCGCGAGCTGCGAGCCGGCTGGGGCGTCCCGCGGGCGGCAGGGCCGTCGGTGCGCCCTGACCGTGGGGCGACCCCTCGGCGCGGCCTGCGGCCAGGCCCGCCCCCGGCGCCGGCGTGGCCGCCATGCGAGCCCGCGGCTCGGGCCCGGCCGGCGTCCGCTGTTTCCCGAGGCCGAGTTTCGGGGCAGGTTCGGGTTCTCGGTAACGCGTGGGACGTGCGTGCCAGCCCTGGGGCCCGTGGTGAGTCCGCTGAGCTTCTTGGGCCGCGCTGGGCCCTGGAGGGCTCGGCCCGGGGCGCCGGGGGGGGGGGGGCGCAGGGTCTGAGGCCGGGCGGGGGGCATCGGGCAGAGGACGGGCGTGGGGCCAGCACCGCCGTCCCGGGCAGAGGACCGAGCGAGGCCTGCACCGCCGTCCCGGGCAGAGGACCGAGCATGGCGCCAGCACCGCCGTCCCGGGCAGAGGACCGAGGCCAGCACTGCCGTCCCGGGCAGAGGACCGAGCATGGAGCCAGCACCCCGTCCTGGGCAGAGGACTGAGCATGAAGCCAGCACCCCCGTCCCGGGCAGAGGACCGAGCATGGAGCCAGCACCCCGTCCCGGGCAGAGGACCAAGCGAGGCCAGCACCCCGTCCCGGGCAGAGGACCGAGCATGGAGCCAGCACCCCGTCCCGGGCAGAGGACCAAGCGAGGCCAGCACCCCCGTCCTGGGCAGAGGACCGAGCATGGAGCCAGCACCCCCATCCTGGGCAGAGGACTGAACGAGACCAGCACCACCCGTTCCAGGCAGAGGACCGAGCATGGAGCCAGCACCCCCGTCCTGGGTAGATGACCAAGCGAGGCCAGCACCCCCGTCCTGGGCAGAGGACCGAGCATGGAGCCAGCACCCCCATCCCGGGAAAAGGACTGAGCATGGAGCCAGCACCCCCGTCCCAGGCAGAGGACCGAGCGAGGCCAGCACCGCCCTGGCCTTGGGGTCTGTCGCCTCCACAGCCCTGCTGTGCCCAGGGTAGGAAGTATGTGTGGAGTCCCGGGCTCCTGGCCGAGGAGAAGGTGTGAGTCACTCCTAAGTGACCTGAGGCAGGTCTGGTTCCAGAATCTTCTGTGTAGTGACGCCCAGCCGTCAGGCTGCGAAAGATCGGTTCAGGAGAAGGTTTGAGGTCATGTAGCCTTCTCCCCGGGGTGGCCATGTCCATGCCCATCGGCTGTCTCTGGGCGCGCTGGCTCCCCGTGGCTGCTGTCGGGCCCGATGGGCTGCATTGCTCTCAGGGAGCAGTGGTATGGGGTGTGGGACCTGCGCCCCCCGCGATGAGACAGGTGCTGCTTGGGGACCTGGACGTAGATGTTTGCCTGGTGACTAATCACAAGTGGCTCTTCCCAGAAACACACTGCCTTGCCGTGGGCCAGGTCTGCAGGGCGTGGTTGCTAACCCTTAAAGCTGGTTCACTCCCGAGCCCGAGCTGGGCTAGGCTGGAGCCAGGAGCCTGGAACTCCGTCCAGGTCTCCACGTGGGTGCAGGGACTCGGGCCCTGGGCCGCCATGCACAGCTTTCTCAGGCCGTCAGCCGGGAGCTGGGGCAGAGCTGGGGCAGCTGGAACTCCAGGCAGCTCTGAGGGGGATGCGGGTGCCACAGGCCTGGCCCTGGTGTGACCCTCAGTGGACGAGTGCCTCCATGGAGGCTGCATTTCTGCCAGACCCCCGCTGGGGCCCGGCACGCAGGACACGCATCCCCAGGTGCACTCTGGGAGTGCGGCCTCTCCGGAAGTGGGAGTCCCCGAGTTAGACGGGGTTCTGATGTGTGTCGGTCAGCGCGTGCGTTTGCATGTTGCCAGGCGACCAGTCCCGTGGGCTGGGCCCGCCCTCCTGTGGCTGCCGGCAGCCCTTCTGGGTTGAATGAGCTCCTAGAACCCCGTGCAGTGCAGTCACGGTGGGGGCGCTGAGCGGGGTTGAAGGTCCCCTGCGGGTGTCTTAGTCCGCTCTGTTGCTGACGGGGTCTTTGCCTGCTCAGTCCTGTGGCTGTTGGACCTGTCCCCATGTCCACGCCGTGACCTGTCCCCGTGGATGAGGAGTGAGCTGGGTGTCAGGCCCCATGGAGGGTGTGTGGTGCACACCCAGTTCCCTGGTGAGCTTGTCCCAAGAGCTGCTGGGGGCACAGGCAGCTGTGTCCTGGCCACGCCAACCACTGAAGCCCCTGCCACGGCACAGGGTCGGATACCGTCTCCACAGCGCCTTGGCCTGTGTCCACGTCCCTGCTTGGCTGTTCCCAACAGCTGAGCACGGACAGAGCTGCCTCCAGCGAGCCTGTGCTAAGGCCCGGCCGGTCCTGGGCCACTCCCACGTTGTGTCGTGGGCATCAGCGCGTGGCAGTCCTGGGCCACTCCCACGTTGTGTCGTGGGCATCAGCGCGTGGCGGTCCTGGGCCACTCCCACGTTGTGTCGTGGGATCAGCACGTGGCGGTCCTGGGCCACTCCCACGTTGTGTCGTGGGCATCAGCGCGTGGCGGTCCTGGGCCACTCCCACGTTGTGTCGTGGGCATCAGCGCGTGGGTTCTGGTGTTCTTTGGGGGTTTTTGCTTGTTTTGTAGAAGAAGGAGGGAGCGAGCCCACCGTGGCCCGCGGTCGGCACCCACCTGGGAGTGGGGTTCTGGGGGCTCTGCGGAGCGGTGGACGCCGGGACCCTCACCAGGGAGGAGGCACAGGCGGGCTGGGCCCTGTCAGGAGTGGCGGAAGTCCTGAGGCTTCCGGGGCTGAGTCGCCACCCCCCTACTCGACTTGGGCTGCTGGGCCCCTGCTCTGGGCACTGTGGTCCCGGCAGCCCCCTCGCAGCCAGGACCCCATCCCAGGAACTGGGTCCCTCACCTTTGCAGAGTTCTTTGTCGTGGTTGGGTCTCCTAAGAGGTGGTCGGCGGGTTGAGTTTGTCGCTGGCCTCAGAAATCCAGAATTGAGTGGTGTCCCACGTGGGCAAAAAACTGGTACTCGCCGGTCAGGTCAGGGGAGACGGCACCGTTCGGTCCCCCCTGCCGTCCCTTTGGGCGCGGGTCCCCGTGAGGGGTGTGCCGAGGGTCGGCAGCACGTGCAGGGGGCGTCGCTGGCCGGGAGCCCCACGTCGCGCCCTTGCCCTTTGCCGTCCCTCGTCAGGTGGACGGGGCGTGGTGCGGCTGAGGCCGCCAGACTGCTGCCCTGTGTGTGGACGGGGCCTGCCCGCCCCGTCTCCCCGGCGGTGTGCTCCCAAGAGCCCGCGGGGCGCAGGTGCCCACCCTGGGGAGGGCCTGCTTGGCGGGGGCGCAGGCCCACTTCCGGGGCTGTGGAGTGCCTGGGCTGTACTCACACTGCTCTCCCCCGCAGGTACGTGTCCCAGGGCAAGCACACGGAGGCCCGCGAGCTGCTATACTCGGGGGCTCTGCTGTTCTTCAGCCACGGCCAAGTACGTGTCGGGGATGGCAGGAGGTTCCAGTGGGCATGGTCAGGGTGCCGGCGGCCATTGTCGGGGTGCTAGTGGGCGTGGTCGGGTGCCGGCGGCCCTGTGCCCTCCCTGCGTGGCCCTGCCCCGTCTCTCACCTGTGGCTCTTGTTCTGCAGCAAAACAGCGCTGCAGACCTGTCCATGCTGGTCTTGGAGTCCCTGGAGAAGGCGGAAGTGGACGTGGCCGAGGAGCTGCTGGGTGAGTGCAGGCCCCGGACGCTGCCCCCTGCTGGTCTGAGCCAGCCTTGCCTGCGAGTCCCTGTGTTGCGGGGCTGCCCCTGCTCCTGCAGAGGGTGCGGCGGAGCCGGGGACTGGAGAGAGCTGTGTGGACGCTGGGGCCAGCTGCCCCCCACAGCCCACCCTGCCTGCACGTGCGGGCGCCTGCCCAGCTGTCCCTAGTCTGTGAGCGGCTGTTCCGCTGTGTGGCTCCTGCGACCGCTCGTCCCCGTGGTGGCCGCTGCCTGTGTCCCGGGCCTGGGCTGAGGGTCTGCTCCCGTTCCAGAGAACCTGGCGACGCTGTTCGGCCTGATGGACCCAAATTCTCCTGAACGAGTGGCCTTCGTGTCCCGGGCCCTGAAGTGGTCCAGCGGAGGCTCTGGGAAGCTGGGCCACCCCCGACTGCACCAGCTGCTGGCCCTCACCCTGTGGAAAGGTGGGCCGGGCGAGCCCCGTCCGTGGTCCTCGGTTGAGGCCCTGGGGGGCGGGGCACAGGGGGCCAGCTGCCCTGGGGGGCGGGGCACAGGGGGCCAGCTGCTCTGGGGGGCGGGGCACAGGGGACCAGCTGCCCTGAGGGCAGGGCACAGGGGGACCAGCTGCCCTGGGGGGTGGGGCACAGGGGACCAGCTGCCTTGGACCATCTCCCTGAGGGGGTATATGCAGGGGGCGTCCGGTGAGGCCCTGGTGTCCTGCCTGGCCGGGTGTGGGTAGCCCGTCCCCCTGTGCCGGCCTTGAGGCCCAGCGTCTACGTGAAGGGGCCGTCTGGGTGTCCAGGGCTCCATGGGGGTGTTCGTGGTGTAGCCCCCCACTCGGGTGTCAGAGCGGGTGCGGGGCGGCGAGGGCCTGGGCAGAGAGAGCCCTGACCTCGCTGTGGCCCTGCAGAGCAGAACTACTGCGAATCGCGGTACCACTTCCTGCACTCGACGGACGGCGAGGGCTGCGCGCACATGCTGGTCGAGTACTCCACTTCCAGGGGCTTCCGCAGCGAGGCCGACATGTTCGTGGCCCAGGCTGTGCTGCAGTAGGTGCTGGGCCCGGCGGGGCGGGTCGGGGGCCCGAACCAGGCCTCGTCTCCCCGCTGTGGGTACTCCTCACCGAGCCCTCGTGACGGGTTAGCGTGGGCAGCACAGGCCCACGTGACGGGTTAGCGTGAGCGGCACAGGCCCCCGTGAAGGGATAGCGTGGGCGGTACAGGACCCTTGACGGGTTAGCGAGGGCGGCACAGGCCCCCGTAACGGGTTTCAGTCCTTGGCTCTGGCGCGCCATGGCCACGTTCTCTGCCCGAGCTCGAAGCACTGCCGGGGAGCCCTGGGTTGCGACTGCCATGCCCCATGGAGAGAAGCAGCAGGTGTGTGGCGGGTGAAGCCATGACTGTGAGCCCCCAGCCCCAGAGCAGGGCAGTGTGTGTGTGGGGGGGGGTGCTGCTGTGAGACCCCAGCCCCAGAGCAGGGCAGTGTGTGTGTGTGTGTGTGTGCAGAGTCTGCTCTGAGCCCCCAGCTTCAGTTCAGGGGCAGAGTGTGTGTGTGTGTGTGGGGGGGGTCTGCTGTGAGCCCCCAGCGCCAGAGAAGGGGCAGT
>CM027397.1:359859-395795 GCA_015711505.1 Sylvilagus bachmani
CAGGGGCAGTGTGTGTGTGTGGGAGGTGGGTCTCTTGTAACCCCCCCGCCCCGGAGAAGGGCAGTGTGTGTGTGTGTGTGTGTGTGTGGTGTTAGGTGACCCACAGCCTCGGAATAGGGGCAGTGTGTGTGTGGGTGTGGGGGGGTCTTTTGTGAGCCCACAGCCCCTGAGGAGCGACCCTGTGTGTGTGTGTGGTGGGGGGGCTCTGCTGTGAGCCCCCAGCCCCACAAAAGGGGCAGTGTATGTGTGTGTGGGAGTGGTCTGCTGTGAGCCCCCAGCCCCAGAGCAAGGGCAGTGTGTGTGGGAGGGGGTAAGCTGTGAGCCCCCAGCCCCGGAGCAGGGGCAGTGTGTGTGTGTGTTGGTGGGGATCTGCTGTGAGCCCCCAGCCCTGGAGCAGGGGCAGTGTGTGTTTGTGGGGGGGGGGTCTTAGGTTTCCCCCAGTCCCAGATAGGGGCAGTGTGAATGGGGGTGTGGGGGGTTTAGGTGACCCCCAGCCCAGGAGCAGGGGCTGTGTGTGTGTGGGGTGCTCTGCTGTGAGCCCCAGCCCAGGAGCAGGGGCTGTGTGTGTGTGTGGGTGGGTTCTTAGGTGAGACCTCAGCCCCGGAGTAGGGGCAATGTGTTTGTGGGGGGGGTCTGCTGTGAGCCCTCAGCCTCAGAGCAGGGGCTGTGTGTGTGTTTGGGGTTGGGGTCTGCTGTGAGCCCCCTGTCCCAGAGCAGGGGCCGTGTGTGTGTGTGGGGGGTCTGCCTGCAGCCCCATCCCCAGCGCAGGGGTGCTGTCCCGGCCGGCACTGCGCCCACTGAGGGGTCCCCCCAGGTTCCTGTGTTTGAAGAACAAGAGCAGCGCGCTGGTGGTGTTCACGACGTACACGCAGAAGCACCCCTCCATCGAGGGCGGGCCCCCCTTCGTGCAGCCGCTGCTCAACTTCATCTGGTTCCTGCTGCTGGCTGTGGACGGGTGAGCCGCGCAGGGGCGGGGCGGGGCGGGGGCGTGGGTGCTGTCACGGGCGGCGCCGGTGTCACGCGGGGGCCCTGTCTTTCAGCGGGAAGCTGACGGTGTTCACAGTGCTGTGTGAGCAGTACCAGCCGTCCCTGCGCAGGGACCCCATGTACAACGAGGTGAGGGCCCGCGCGTGGGGGCGGCCTGCCTCGGGGCCCCCGCAGTGCCTCGACCAGGTGTCCTGTGGGGGTTGTGGGGGTGGGCGCCCCGGCCGGTGCCCCGCGCCTCACAGCCCCCTCCCCCGCAGTACCTCGACCGCATAGGCCAGCTCTTCTTCGGGGTGCCGCCCAAGCAGACGTCGTCCTACGGAGGCCTGCTCGGTAAGGGCCCAGGGTGCCCCTGTGTCACGAGCGGGAATCGCGTTTCTCGGTGTTCGCCAGGGCCCCCGCCTCCCACGGCCCGTGGGGTGGCCCCTGCACCCCCACTCACGCGCCCGCCGTGTCTGCAGGGGACCTGCTGAGCAGCCTCATGGGCGCCTCGGAGCAGGAGGACGGCGAGGAGAGCCCCTGCGGCGGCAGCCCCATCGAGCTGGACTGAGCGCGGCCGCCGACGCGGGCACGGGTCGGACGGGCGCCCGGGACGGGGCTCCTCGCGCCGGCGGGCCCTCGGCCGAGGCTGGCGGCGCCACGCCGGGCGTCTGTGTGTGAGGCGGCCAGGCGGCTCGGGGCCCGTGTCCCCTGCGCTCCCCCAATAAAGCACAGGCCTCGCCGTGGCGCCGCTCCCGCTGCCTTGCTCGCGGGTCCGTGGGGCGGGCGCGCGTGTGGGCAGGCGGCCTGCACTCACCGTGCCCCTGGCCCGGCTGGGGCCTGGCCCCTCCGGCTGTCCCCGCCGCTGCGCAGAGGCCAGCAGGGACCGAGAGGCGTGGACACTTTATTTCTTCACAATTGAAAGGGGGTTGTGGAGAACACGCGACGGCCGTGCGCGCTGTGCGGGGCGGCAGGGAGCTCTGTCAGCACGCGTGTAAATAAATCCTTTCTACCGGCTCGCAGCGTGGTCCTTTCTGAGCGTGCGCAGGGCCTGGCCCCGGCGGCCAGGGTCCTGGGGGTGGGGGAGCGAGGCCCCGGGGCCACCCCGTGGCTGCAGCACTGCAGCCGCACAGAGCCGGCCCTTCCCGCCCCCACACCTCGGGACGCCGCGGGTACTGTGGGCCTGCGACGCGAGACCTCCCACGCGAGATGTCCTGGGTCCAGAGCGGGGCCCCCCACCAGCACAGCCGCATCCTGGGCAGCAGTGGACGCGGCTCTCCCCAGCTCAGCTCCCCCCCCAGTCGGGCCAGGCAGGGCTGGGAGGGGGTCCACCCTGGTCACCTGCAGGGGGTGCTCTGTGCAGCTGGGGCACGGGGCGCGCACACCGCGGCCCCCACCGCTGGCCCACCAGCAGCAAGCAGGGAGGGGTGAGCTGGGTGTGGGGCCAGCAGGGAGGGTGGGCGGGCACCGGCCGTCGTCAGCACCAAATATCTGGCACGCAGGCCACTGGGTCCCCACAGGCGAGGGCTGGGCAACCGATCTGCCAAGCCAGGGGCCCGGGGGGTGGGGCCTCCAGCCAGCAGAGGGTCCCCAGGACCGGGGCTGGGTCAGTGTGGGGACCAGGGCCAACCGCCCAGGCTCCAGGACCACAGCAGGCGCACAATAAATACTCAAGGGGGGGGCGGGGCAGGGGAGGGGCAGAGCCCCAGTGCCAGGCCCACGGGGCCCTGCTCCGAGGCCGGGGGTCGCCTGAGTCTGCTCGTGATGCGGCCCAGACCCTACCTGGCCGGGCTCCCTCCGTCCACAGCCCCTCCCCGGTCCAGCCTCCAGCTGCTCCGCGTCAGCCACGCGCGTCTGTGGTCCCCAGGTGGGCGGTGCTGCGCACTAGGGCTTATGCTTGAAGTGGGCTTCCACTAGAAGAACGGGCATTGGCCTGGTCCCAGCCACACGGGGGCAGGGGGTGCCCCACAGGCCACGGCCCTGCGGACCTGGCCACTCCCCCCACGGGCCTGGCCACGCCCCCGCCTCACCTGCATACTCCTGGGGCAGCATGGGCCTGTCCACCACCTTCTGGAAGGCCTGCACCCACTCCCGCTGGTCCGCCTCCGTCTCACAGGTGAACAGGAACTTGCGGTCGGGCGTGACGATGGTGATGCCGTGCGGCCAGTGGTGGCCCTGGGTGGCCGGCGGGAGCCCCCCCAGCACCGTGTAGCCGCTCTCCTTGCTGCCGATGAAGACCTCCCCACGGGCGAAGGCATCCTGTGGGCGGAGCCAGAGGACAGGGCTGGGCTGCTGCCTGCTTCCCGCCCCCACCCACCCGCCAGGGGGCGCCCCGGGCCCAGCCCCTCACCAGGGGGTCTTTGAAGTACATGAGCCGGCGGTCGTCCATGGTGAACCAGCGTTTCCGGAAGCCCTCAGTTTGCTACGCAGAGTCAGGGGCAGTCGTGAGGGGGCAGCCCGCCCCGGCCCGGCCCGGCCCTGCCCTGAGCACCCCCGGCCCTACACACCCCCGGCTATGCCCTGCCCTGCCCTGCCCTGTGTACCCCAGCCCGGCCCTGCCCTGCCCTGTGTACCCCAGCCCGGCCCTGCCCTAGCCCAGCCCAGCCCTGCCCTGCACACCCCCGGCTAGGCCCTGTCCTGCGCAACCCCAGCAGGGGCTCCCTGGGCCGCCGGCCTGCACCCACCTTGGGCCCCGTCTTCTCCATGTAGCCTTCCTTCAGGTAGTTCCTGGAGAGCTTCGGCACCAGCTAGGACATGAGGGTGGTGAGGGCGGGGGCCGGGCCAGCCCCCCACGCGCCCCCCACCCCAGCCCGCCACATGTCCCCCACCCACTCACGTCTGCGTCGCTGGCCCCGGGAAAGGCCACCTGCAGGTAGTGGAAGCGGGCAGCCCGCAGCGCGTTGAACCAGTCCACGATCTCCTAGGGGCCGGGAGCAGGCACACGGGTGGGCTTGGGCGAATGAGGGGGCCTCGGGGTGGGGCCCAGGCAGGGGCACACATGGCCAGGACGTGCCCATTGGGCTGTGAGGCCAGGAGGCTGCCTGGTTCTTGGGGGCCAGGCCACATGGACCGAGGCTGTGGCCCAGGGCTGCCTGAGCCCCTCTGAACCCCACTTCTCATCTCCCAGGGCCACAGCCACGGACCACGAAACCCAGCCAGCACTAGGTGGTCCCAACCTGAGGGCCTGGCCAGCCCACCTCTCCTCATCGGCCTCGGATTCAGGCCCTGGGCGGCCGCCCGCCACACCACCCGGATGCAGCCCCACCCACCCAGGGGAGTGCAGGTGCCCACGGCCTCCTCCAGACCCTCCAGCCACAGGAAGTCCCCTCCCACCCCTGGCTGCAGGTTGGCTCCGCACCGGGCAACCCAGACGGAGGAGGGAGACCGGCACTGCCTGGAGCACCAGGTCCTCCCGGAGCGGGCCCGGGACGGGTGATGGCAGTGTCGCACCGAGGCCGTCTCTGGGCCCTGGCCAGGCCCAGCTCCCCCACACCAGGAGCCAGCTGAGCAGAGACAAGGAAGCTTGGGGGACCCTGAGCATCGAGAGCTCGCAGAAGCCACGTCGCCGACAGGCACGAGCCCGGGGGACGTCCCCGAGAGCAGAGTGAAGAGAGGGGAGCCACGGGCTGTGGCCTCTGCCCGAGGAGGGGCTCCCAGGAAGGCCAGGGCGGCGAGGGGCAGGGCTGCGTGCCACTGCCCAGGGCAGCCTCGGCCCCTCCCGGCGCCCACCCTCCCACCGCGGCCTCGGCCCCTCCCAGCACCCCCCCCCGCCCGCGGCCCCCCCGGCGCCCCCCCCCGGCGCCCACCTTGCCGTCGTCGTGGTACAGGAAGATGTTCCGGGTGCTGTTGTCCTTCAGGTAGGTGAGCTGCAGGCCGTGCGGGTGGCCGATCTTGGCCGGCTGGAAGGTGGCGTTCAGGTGTTCGATCTTCATGACGGCCTTGGGCTCTTTGGCCTGGGGCGGAGGGCAAGGCTGAGGCCGGCGAGGTGGGCACGAGGGGGTGGCGCTCCTCACCGACACCCCCGGGGGTCCCCAGGGCCCCAGACGCGCACTGGCTCTGGAGTCCTGGCTGGCTCTGCTGAGGGGGTGTGGCCACGAGGCCCCCGTGGACTCCACGTGGCCTTAAGGCCGAGGGCAGGCACCCAGGCCGCCACTAGCCGCCCACAATCCGTGGCCCCCAACCCCATGGGGCGGCCCGACCTTCACACAAGACCCATGCGTGTGGCCCCTGCTCACGTCATTCTTGTTGAAGTACTTCAGGGCCCCCTCCCGCTCCGTCAGCACGAACTTCCGACTCAGGAACTGCCCGTTGTCCCGGCCGCGTTTCCACAGGAAGCCCTCGCGGTACCCTGGGGGCCACAGACCGAGAGACGCTGTGGCCCATGGCCAAGTCCCACCCACACCCAGGTCCCACCACCGTGAGTGACAGTGCCTGGGCGGGATCTCACCCATTGCCCGCCCCTTCCTGATGGAGGCCCCGCCCATGGCGGGACAGTCCGAGCTCCCAGACAGGAGCCCCCAGCCCCAGCAGACGCCTCCAGGACCACTGCCCCCGCCCCAGGGTCCCATCGCCACTGGGTGGGTGCAGGGCAGGGCCGCCCTGAAACCCTGCCCTCCCCAGGCCCAGGCCGCAGCCACCCACAGCCAGCGCTCCCTTGGCGGCCTCCAATTACGGCGCACGGTTCGCCGCCTGCACCAAGGTGTCATCTCCAGCTGGGGGTCCCAAGCCCCCGTGCGCGTGCGAGTCCTGGCTGCTGCCGCTCTCTGCTGTGGCCTGGGGAGAAGACGACGAGTCCCTGGGCCCTGCACCCGCGTGGGGGACCTGGAGGGAGCTCCTGGCTCCTGGCTCCAGCCTGGCCCAGCTCTGGCCGTTGGGGCCATTTGGGGGTGAACCAGTGGATGGAAACCTAACTCTCTCAAGTAAATAAACCTTTATAAAGAAGAAGGAGCTGTGTGGCCGCCAGGAGCCTCTGGGGCCATCCCTGCCCCACCCAGCTCAGCCCGGGGACCCGGAGGGGGACGAGGCCAGGGATGAGGCAGGGGACCAGGTGGGGACCCAGCGGGCAAGCAGGTGGGGGGTCAGGCGGGGGACAAGGCCAGGGGACCAGGCATGGGATCGGGTGGGGGACCAGGCATGGGATCAGGTGGGGGACCAGGCGGGAGACGAGGCCAGGGGACCGGGTCGGGGATGAGGTGGGGACCAGGCAGCCTCTGCCCCACTGATGCAGGACCCGTGCATCTTCACCCACGGGAGGGGCCGGCTAGGCCCCGTGACCCCACAGGGCGCCCTCTCCCCAGCAGGCAAGCCTTCTGCCGTGTGGGGACCGGGGCCACCATGTCCCCTGCTTAGTAGGGCTCTCCCAGGAGCCCTGTTCTGACCGCCGCACACCGGCCCAGCTCTGCCCGCAAGTCAGTCCATAGGGCTCCTCCCGGCGCCAGGGCCAGCCTTCTGGAGCAAAGCGGGTGAGCAGGAGACAGGCTCAGAGGCAAAGAGCACCCCCAGCTGGGCCCGGGAGCTTCTCCACCCAGGCCCACCGCCATGCCCACCGTGTCCAGCAGGTGGCAGCAGCACCCTGGGAAGCCAGAAGCCGGCTTGGGCACAGTGGCCAGGCCTTCGACCGCCTCCGCCGAGGGACCGGTGGCCCAGGCACTCTTGGCCGGGCCCTCACCAGTCCCCAGCCCATGCGAGACTCACGTCCTTCCTGGGAAAGGAGCGTGGCCGCCCTGGGCTCACCCCAGGGCCCCTCGGCATTCCCTGCCCCCTGGCCGGGGTAGCCTTGCCACACCCACCACTGCCCTGCCCTCCTGAGGACCAGCCGGCTCCTCCCACGCTCACAGGCGGAGCGGTGCGGGGCCCCAGCGCCACCTGCTGGGCGGCCGAGGGTCAGCCCATGCCAAGGCCCAGCCAGTGGCCCCCACACACAGCGTCCCTGAGCACGTCCCTGCCCACGCACTGGGCAGCTTCCTCACATGTGGGCTGGGGAGTGGCGGGGACCGAGAAAGGCTGTGCACCTGCCCTCCCCCCGCTGCAAACGGGACTCCACCTGGGGGCCCCGGGGATGGCCAGGCAGCCACGCTGTGGCACAGGGGATGCAGACAGGCCACACAACGTGCGCACAGTGACGCAGGCCACACAGGTGCAACACCGACGGGCCACAGGCATGCGCACGGTGACACAGACGGGCCACACACGTGGGCATGGCAACACACGGACGGGCCACACTCAATGCGCACAGCAACGTGGACGGGCCACACTCAATGCGCACGGCGACGCGGACGGGCCACACTCATGCACACAGCGACACGGACCGGCCACACTCATGCACACAGCGACACGGACCGGCCACACTCATGCGCACGGCGACACGGACCGGCCACACTCATGCGCACGGCGACACGGACCGGCCACACTCATGCGCACGGCGACACGGACCGGCCACACTCATGCGCACAGCGACACGGACCGCATGAGGCAGATGCAGGGCAGAGAGCAAGCAGGGCTGCAGGGGCCGGCGCGGGTGCAGCCACGGCTGCTCCTGGTGCGATGGACCCTCCCTACATCGTACGGCCCGGGGCTGGGGATGCAAACCCACCCATGTGTGTGGTGACCCCCAATGCCAGCCGCGGCGGCTGTGGGGGCTCCCAGGAGGAAGCTGGACCCGCGGCCCCGGCGGGGGAGGGGCGTCCCCATGGAGGCCCGCCCTGTGGGGTCCACTCCTCGCTGGGCCCGGCACAGCCCACCTGGAGCCTGAGTTGCCGACACGGCCGCGGGCAGCACGCGCACTGCGACCTCGCCGTGAGGGTCAGGCAAGAAGCAGGTGAGGCCTCTCCCAGGAGCGGCCCCAGCCCCACGGGGGCCCGAGCCAGTGCAGGCTCCCGGGAGAGGCCGCTGTGCCGAGCGCCAGCCCCGGCGAGCCCAGAGCCGGTCACCAGCCGGGCCCCGGCCATCAGCTCTGTCCACTCCATTCTGCTTCCTGTCACTTGCCGAGCCCTCTGGGCACAGCCCGGGCACAGGGCCATCCAAGGGACGCGGCCCCTCCACGGTGGTCCTGCTGGGGCTCCGGACACCGAGGTGGGGGCAGGCGGGGCTCTCTGGCAGCTGCGGGCCACAGCCCGGGCACCGTCCCTGCACTGCTGCCAGCAGGCAACAGCCCACCCCGGGACGGTCTGAGCTGCGGGCCAGGGAGTGCGGATCACGCCAGGCCCCAGCCGCACCCTCGTGACCCTTGACCCCACCTGGTCCTGGACCTGTCACTCAGCTGGGAGGGCCACACCTCCCCCCACAGGGACACCTGGAGCTGACGGGGCTCACCACTGACGCCACTTAGTGTCCCCACCACCAGAGGGGAGACAGGCTTGGGAGGCCAGCCCCGGCCCCCAGCTTTGCCCTGGACACTGGGGACACAGGGCGGGGAGAGGCTGCAGCCCTGGGCCGTCCCTGCCTGGCACCACCGGGAGGGGCTGTCCTGAACCCTGGGGGTGGGCAGGGCGGTGGCGGGGCCCCCGACAGCACCAGCATTGTCCTTGCCCTGAAAGCAGCCATTGAGGCTCGGTGGGGCGGGCGCGGTCTGAGGAGGAGCTGGCGCCAGCCGCCCTGGGATCTGGGGGTGCCTCCCCCACCCCTGCTTCCACAGGCCCTGCCCCTCAGCCCCTCCCACCTTCCCTGAGCCACTTCTAGAAGGTGGTGGCCCCCGACCTCTGTGACAGGAGCCAGGCAGGGCTGAGACCCCCGTGCGAGACCTGGCCCAAGCAGGCACCCTGGGCAAGCTGAAAGGACACTCTGTGCCCCCGTGGGGGACAGCCAGCCCGTCCCCTGCCCCTGCTGTCTCAACCCACGCCCCTCCACGGCTGGCCCACGCCATCCCGACCCCTGCAAGGGGCAGGCGTCCCAGACACGCACCTCTGCCGTGGGACGCTGGCTCCGCCAACACAGGGTCCGGGCTGGCGGGGACCAGGAGCCCTCGCCGCCCCCACCCCCAGCCCTGGGGCCCCCAGAGCCGGCCTTCCTGTTTCTGTAGGAGCTTCTGCATTTGTGGGGCACCCCTCCCACCCTGTGAGAAAGTGTCCCTGTGGCAGGGACAGGAAGTGCCCCCGAGGGGACCCCAGAGGAGGACCAGGGTGGAGGGCCCTGGCTCCGCCCTCAGTGAGCAGGTCTGGGGCGCAGGGGCCCAGATGCCGGGCGGGGGTCGCCACTCTGAGGACGGGAAGCCACGGAGCCCCCATGCAGGGCGGGCACCTCAGGGACAGGCGGGTGGGCCTCTCAGGAGCCCAGGGTCACCAGCCGCAGCCCCCAGCCCAGCTTCCTCTGGAGAATCCAGGCAGAGCCCAGGCGCGGTCGCCCCTCACCTCGCACCCCTCCCCCATCCAGGGCGCAGGGCAGGGCGGGGCCAGCGCACTCTGTCCGGGGATCCCCAGGTTCCCATACCTGGCACCGCCCTTGCGACCCAGAGGGTGACCTGCTAGGGCGGGAGAGAGAACCGGGGGTCCCATCCACAGTGGGCGCTGCTCGGCCAGCCGGGGACAGCAGGACAGGCCGCGAGGGGCCACTCAGCCAGCCGGGGACAGCGCGGGGGGGGGCGCTTGGCCAGCCGGGGACAGTGGGAAGGGCCGCTAGGCCAGCCAGGGTCAGCGAGACAGGCCGCGAGGGGCCGCTCGGCCAGCTGGGGACAGTGGGACAGGCTGCGAGGGGCTGTGAGGGGCTGCGAGGGGCCGATCAGCCATCAGGAGCAGACGGAGCGGAGGGCAGGGGGCGGGTAGACCTCCACAGTGAGTTCTCTCTCCGGGGAGGGCATATGCAGACCCCAGGTCCGTGCCTGTGACCCACAGGACCAGGCCGCAGCCTGGACGTGGGGACACTCCACCCCTGGCTCTCCAGGACCTGTGGCACAAGCCGGCTGGACAGACTCGCGACACTGCACCTGCTGTGCCCACCTGCGCCCGCCACGGCCGCGCCTGTGACAGCAAGCTGGCCCCCAGCACCGGGGGTGGCCGTCTGCCCAGCAGGGGCGTCCAAAGGCCAGGGGCATGGAGGGGCCTAGGCGCGAGGCCACCGGCCCCAAGGGCCGTGCACGGCATGACCTGGGGGCCCAGGACTCCGAGACCCCCCAGAGTCCCCCCACCCTGGGATGGACACAAGCCACAGGCGCTGCTGCCGACTCCCCCCGCCCCAAACAGCCAGACTCGTCTCCCTCGGGAGGGTCCCTCCCAGTGCCAGGGGCAGCCCTGTGGTCAAGGACGCCGCGTGTCCATCCAGACTCCGGCGCCGCCTTCCCCACACCAGGAACTGCCAGAGCGGAGCCACGGCCAGGAGGTGGGCGCTGGCCCAGAGACACCAAAACCGACTCCTGGCACCACCAGCCGAGCGCCTGGAGCCGGAGCGGACACGCACGCCGGTCCACAGCACTCTGCCCACGCACAGCTGAGCTGGATTTTCTGAGCCAGTACAGGAATGGCCACGTGGTGACGTGGCTCTGCGGTGAGGCCACACGGCTCCTCACAACCAGGGCTCGCCGTGAGGGAGACGGCGGGGGCTCCAGGCAGTGGGCGCCCCGGTCCTCCCCCTCCCCATGCAGGGAGGGAGGGTCTGGGCTCAGCTGGGAGCCGGCCAGCACGGTGCACGCCGCCCCCCCCCCCCCACACACACACCTGGGCCTGCTCACCGCCGGAGGCAGCTGAGCCCGAGGAGCCGGGACGCCTGACCTCAGGGCTCTGAGCTCACGGCCTGGAGTCGGTTCTGTGCGGCCCCCCAGCCCCGTGGACGCGCCACCCCAACACCCACCACCACCTGGGCGGACGTGGCCTGAGCCTGCCCGCTGCCCCGGCACTCACCTGCCGAGTACGGCTCCTGCTTCTCGGGGAGCAGGAACTCCTGGCGCTCGTACTTGGCGCGGATCCACTGCTCCCGGAGGAGTCTGCGAGGACACGAGACGCTGGGCCCGGCCCAGACCCTCGCCGACCTGTGGCCAGGGCCAGGAGCTCCGGCGGGGGGCGGGGGCGGGGGCGGGGCGCGGCCCATCTGAGCTGCACCTTCCCCCCGCCCTGCCCTGCGGACCCCCGGCGGACCCCGGCCGCTGCCCTCGGGCTCTGCGTGTGCCTGGCTGCCTCCCCCATGCCCAGGACTGTACGGAGACCCCCCAGCCGCTGGCTCACCCAAGTGCCCACAGCTGGGCCAGGAGTCGGCGCCCAGACGTGGGCGTCCCCACTGCCCCGCACTGCCGGCTCCCACTCGGGCTTTGGAGGAAGTCTCCGGGGTATCCCGCCTTTTGGGGGGGAGTCTCTGTCCCTCAGACAGAGGCAGAGAGCCAGGGGTCCAGGCCCAGGGAGCAGAGGCCCCCAGGCAGACGCGGCCAGCAGACCCCGGCCCCGCTCCTGCCCAGCTCCGCCCCCCGGCGGGCCCCACACACCTGCGCACCCTGAGCTCAAATCAAACCCCGGCTCCTCCCACGAAGGTGAGGCCACCTGGCGGCTCCTGGCTGCTCAGACCCAGGCCCTCCCGTGGCCCCCACGCCCACTTCTGCCTCGGCCTCTGCTCCTGCCCCTCTGCCACCCCACCCCCCGCCAAGAAGCCAGACAGGCAGGTGAGACCCCTGAGCCCCCTCCGCTCTTCCAGGAACAGCATCACCCCCACTCGACCTGCTGGCTGCCCGCCCCGCCCCACTCATGGCTGCCCGCCCCACCCCACTCATGGCTGCCCGCCCCATCCCCACTCAGCCTCCCTGCCATCTCTCCTCGCCCCTCTGCACCCTGGGCCGTGACTGCCCCAGCCCACAGCTGTCTTAGTGCTGACAGTGACCCCTGGCCCGGCCAACACCCCAGGGGCTCAGGCCCCCCCAGAGCCCACCCCGCTGGGCACCAGCCTCACAGGCCAACCTTGTGGGTGGCCCGGGGAACAGGGACGTGGCCACTGCCGTCATCCCTCCCAGGCTAGGGTGCGTCCGCTGGCCGGCTGGGCACCCCAAGAGCACACTCAGACGAACCCCTGACCGAGAGCGAGGGGAAGTCGGGGCTGGGCCGAGAGTGGCGTCTGCCTGTGGCCTGCACGGGGCTCAGGTCCACTGGGCGGGTCCCAGCAGCCTCCTGGGCAGCCCGCTGCGTCCCCGTCCTGTCTCATGGGGGCAGCAGCCGTGGGATTTGGGGTCCACCCAAGGCAGGACGAGCTCACGTGTACTGGGGACCCCTGCAGCGACCCCACCCAGCCGCGGGGCTGCAGCCCTGGGGCCTTGGAGGGTAACAGGGACGCCACGGCTGGCGCTGACACCGCGTCCACCAGCAGCCCCCCAGGCGGGGCACCGGCAAGGTCAACTCGCACACAAGGCCGCCTGGACCCGGCACGGAGGCTTCCAGAAACAAGCGGGAGCCCAGGGGCTGGCGCTGTGGGAGCGGGTAAGACCGCCGCCTGCAGCGCCGCATCCCGTGTGGGCGCCGCTTCGAGCCTGGCTGCTCCACATCCGACCCGGCTCTCTTCGCGGCCTGGGAGAGCAGTGGAGGATGGCCCAGGTCCTGGGGCCCTGCACCCAGGGGAGACCGGGGGGAGCTCCTGGCTCCTGGCCTTATCCTGGCCCTGTTCCTGCCACTGCAGCCATTCGGGAGTGGCCAGCGGATGGAGCAGCTCGCTCGCTCTCTGTCTCTCTCTGTCTCTCTCTACCTCACAAATAAATGTTTTAAAATAAAAAAAAAATTTTAAGAAGTGTGGCCTAATTCAGAATTGGGAAGGCCGCAAATCATCTAGAGGAGTACCAGGCCCTCCAGGACACCAGGACCACGGGACACGGGGGCCATGAGGACACGGGACACGGGGGCCATGAGGACACGGGACACGGGGGCCATGAGGACACGGGACACAGGACATGGGGTCACGGGGACATAGGACATGGGGGCCACAGTACATTGGGCCATGAGTACATGGGACACGGGACACGGGGGCCATGAGGACACGGGACACAGGACATGGGGTCATGGGGACGCAGGACATAGGACATGGGGGCCACAGTACATTGGGCCATGAGTACATGGGACACGGGACATGGGGGCCACAGGACATGGGCCACAGGACATGGGGACACAGGGACAAGGGACACAGAACACAGAACACGGGAACGTGGCTGCACCCAGAGGGACGGCCGGTGAGGACGCAGCCAGGGGCCGCCGTGCACACGACCGAGGCCCCCACGATCCACCGCAGGCAGCAAAGCACTAAGCAGCTGTGGCTCAGATGCCCCAGCCCCCGACGGGCCTTGTCCAGGTACCCCCCCCCCCAGGAGCCCGCTGCCCCCACAGACCCCAGCAGGACCCTGCCCGGGCCCCCTCAGCCAGGACCCAGGATGGCCCTCCCAGGGCTCCCTGGACCTCAGGAGGCTGCTAGGGGCCACGCTGGCCTCAAGCTCCTCCCAAGGACCCCGGTGCCTCCTGCTGTACCCCCTCCCCCACCCACCCAAGTCAGGGCATCAGGGCAGGGGGAGGGCATGGGGCCCCCACCTCAGGATCCGCGCTGGTGAGGGCCCAAGGCCCCGGCCCCTGTACTCACTGGCAGTCTGCCTGCGTGGGCCGGTAGTAGAAGGAAGGCACCCTGGACTCAAACGTGGCTCTGGCCGCCTCATTCCCATGGGAAGCCATGAACTGCAAGACAGGGTAGGGCCAGGTCAGAGGGCAGGGGGGCTCAGGGAGGGGACGGGGTCCTTGAAGGGGGCTGGGGGAGCTCAGGGAGGGGGCGGGGCTCTCAAAGGGGGCTGGGGGGGCTCAGGGCTCTCAAAGGGTGCTGGGGAGGGGCTGGGGGGGGCTCAGGGAGGGAGTGGGGCTCTCAAAGGGGGCTGGTGGGCTTGGGAAGGGGCCCCCACAGGGCCTGCATCCCCGCCAATCACACAGGCGAGCAGTGGTCCTTGAGCTGGTTTAGAATGTTGGCCAGATAGCCATGGGACCGCCACGCCCAGCACGGCCAAGATCAGCGCCCAGTGCTGACCCCCAGCACTGCCAGGGCTCGCGCAGTGCCATCCCCAGCAGCCACATGGTGGAATATTAGCCAGAAAAAAGGAGGGCGCTGGTCTGGTGCCCCACCCCGCCCTGCCCCGCCCCACAGCCACGCATTTCAGCTCCAGCTCCGTTTTGGTTTTTATTTCTTGTTTTTAAGATTTCCTCGTTTCTTCTGAAAGGCAGAGCAATGCAGAGAAACAGTTCCATCTGCCGGTCACTCCCCAGACGGCCACGACAGCCACAATGGCCACGACGGCCAGGGCCGGGCCAGGCTGCAGCCAGGAGCCGGGAGCTTCCCACGGGATGCAGGGGCCCAGTCCTGTTCCATCCTGTTCAATCCGGTTCCGTCCAGTTCCATCCGGTTTCATCCAGCTCCGTCTGGTTCCATCCTGTTCAATTCGGTTCCATCCTGTTCTGTCCTGTTCTGTCTGGTTCCATCCGGTTCTGTCCTGTTCCATCCTGCTCCATCTGGTTCCACCTGGTTTCATCCTGTTCCGTCTTGTTCCTTCCTTTCTAATCCTGTTCCATCCAATTCTGTTCTGTTTTATAAACTAGCGAGGCACGGAGACATACTGCTTCGTGGGTGAACCTTGACCCCTTACACACCAGCCAGGGGGCAGGGGCTCCTGTCAGGGGCCCCAGGCAGAGGCCGGGGCCACGGGAAGACGAGGCCTGTGCAGGTCCTTGTTGCCCCAGCCCTGGACCCACAGGGCGAGACTGGAGCTCACCCACCGCCTCCAAGGCCCATGGTGAGCTGGGAGGGGCGGCCTGGGACTGGCCTAGCTCCCAGACGTCTCTGAGGGCCGACTCCGCAGGACCTGGAGCGCCCAGTGCCCACGAGCGAGACCCTGACCCCTCGAGGGTCTCACTCAGGGGTCACCATGGCCCCCCAACTTCTGGACGGAGGCAGGCACGTGGCATGGAAGTGGACACTCCAGGGAGGGGGCATTGCAGGGGCACTGAGCTCAGGCCGACCACCCAGGGACGTCCACAGCAGAGCCACAGGGACCCTTGTGCAGGGACCCCTGCCGTGGGCCTCCCCTAAGCCTCAGGCCCCAGCCCAGCCCCCTGGGGACAACCTGGAGTCCCTGGGCTGCAGGAACCCCGCTGGGGTGGCCCTGGGGTCTCCCATATCTTCCCCGCCCCCCCCCCAGCAAAGCCCTGCCCCTAGTACCTCCACTTGAGACTCGTCCCAGGTGTCCAGCCGGACAGACTTGACCTTGCTGACCTGGGGGATGTTCCTGTGGATGCCGGAGCAGCTCAGGCAGATGAACACGCCCAGCGTGTAGGAGGCCCAGTCAGGGTCTGCAAGGGACATGGTGGTCAGAGGTCGCGGCCCCGACATGGGTCTTGAGCTGCCTGCCACTGAGGGTGGACAGGGACGACGATGCCCTCGGCTCAGCCCCCAGTGTCAGGCCAGCACGACTGGAGCCCGGGGAATGGTCATTGGAAAGGCGGCCGTGTGCAGGAAGCCCCCAGGGCCAGGCCACTGCCCCCGTGGGTCCCTGCACCGGACATGGCCACAGCCACAGTGAGACCTGAGTGGGGGAACCAGGCGGTCACGGCCTGAGGCTCAGGCCACGCGGCCGACCCCGTGGACGGCAGTGTGAAAACCGTCCCAGGCAAAACTCCCACCTGGCTGCGACACGGAGCACCAGGCCCACCTGGAGGGGCTCGGGCAGCCATTTGGGGAGTGAACTTTTGGACGGAAGACCTCTCTCTCTGTCTCTCTCTGTAACCCGGCCTTTCAAACAAAATGAATCATTAAAAAAAAAAAAAATCCTAAAACCAAACAAACTCAGCAAGGACACATGACCACCGCAGACCAGACCCGAGACCTGGAGCCGAGGCTCGGTGCCCGGCTGCTGGCACTGGTGTCCGCCCAGGACCGGCCTCGGGGTCAGCAGGTGCACAGAGACCACGGCCTCCGCCCAGCTCGGCCGCCTCTGCCCTCTGCCTGCCCCCACCCCGCCCTGCTCCTCCCAGGCCCCCGGAGGTGACTCAGCCCCTGCTCACTTCCGGGAGTTGCCGTGGCACCTGGGCAGGTGAGGCCCCTCCTGGGCTGGAGCCAGCAGGCGTGGAAGCTCTCACGGAACCACGGCCCTGCAGAGCCCGGCTACGGCCCCCAGGGATCGGCTCTTGGGCACCGACACACCCTCCGCGGGGCGCCCACCTGCGCCCCCGCGACCGCTCCCCGGCCCACTCCACACACCTCACAGCCCCTCTTCCGCCCGGACGTCCCTGCCCCGCCCATTTCTCCCCTTTGAGTTTATTTTCATCTCACAGGACCGGAGACGGAGCGAGAGGGAGGGACACCTCCCACCCACCGGTCCCCTCCCCAAATGCCCACCACACTCAACCTTGGGCCAGGCCGAAGCTGGGAGCTGGACCGGGCCTGGCCTCCCACACGGGTGCCAGGGCCCAGGTACCCGAGCCGCCTGGGAGCTGGACGCAGGAGCACCGCTGGCTCGAACCCGGGCACTCGTCCCGCCCACCTCCAATGCCCCGCTGGCCCCGGGGTCCCCCAGGCTCCTCCCCTGCGGCTCACGGCAGGATTTCTGGAGCGACGTGGCGGCTGTAGGCACCGTGGGTACTCTAAATGCCACCACACTGGCTCTGCACGGCTCGATTTGTGCTGAGTGAGCACTGCTCCCGGTTAGTCAGGGAGATGTGTGCACCGCTGCCCCCACCGGACACCCCCATCGCCCCTCCCCCTGCCTCCCCCACAGGTACCTGGAGGTCCAGGGGACTCCTCAGCGCCCCTCCCTGGCAGCTGTGGCCTCTCCAGATCCTCCCAGGAGGCCCTGTGCCAGCCTCCGTGTCCCCTGGGACTCCTTGGAGGGTGCTCCCAGCCCCTCCCTGCAATGCCTGGGCCTGTGCAGCCCCCAGCGCCTCCCCTTGCCCGGGGCCTGGCTGTGTGGCCCCCGGAGCCCCGGCCCCAGCTCTGGCACACGCTGTCATGCCTCAGCCCACCTGGGGCCCTCCCGAGAGCAGCTGCTTGGCTCCAAAGCCCCCTGCACCCCCATGCCCCTGCACCCCCATTCCCCCTGTGCCCCCTGCAACACCTATGCCGTCTGCACCCCCACAGCCCCCGTACCCCCACACCCTCCCACTCCCCTGCTCCCCCTGCTCTCCCTGCACCCCCTGTGCCCCCCACACCCCCTGTGCTCCTCGCACCCCCACACCCCCAAGCCACAGCACAGCAGAGGGCAGGGCTGACTCCCCCAGTCCGGGGAGCATCAGGCTCAGGGGCAGAGGGAAGCCCCCAGCCCCGAGCAGCGCCTTGGTGCCGACAGCCTCCTCCACGCCCAGCCGGGTGGGCAGGCACGTGGGTCCTGTGGCTGCGGCACAAAACCAGGGAGGGAACCATTCTGGAGGTTCCTCAATGGTGGAGGCAGAAGTGCCACCGACCACCACCTCCGGGGGCAGACCAAGAAGAGTGAGAAGCAGGGCCTTGAACAGCATCTGCGTCTGCTCACAGCAGCATCGCCTGCGACAGCCAGAGGTGGCATCGCCAGCCTGCCCACCGAGGGATGATGTGGGCAAGCCACACGCGGGACACATGCCACACAGCAGAGACACACGCGGGACAATGCCACACTGCGGAACCACACGTGGGACACATGCCACACTGCGGAACCACACGTGGGACACATGCCACACAGCAGAGACACACGTGGGACACTTGCCACACTGCGGAACCACGCATAGAGTGGCCATGTGTGGAATACATGCCAGAGCAGAGCCACACATGGAACACATGTCACACACATCACACAGTGGAGCCACGTGTGGGACACACGCCACACAGCAGAGACACACGCAGGACACATGCCACACTGCGGAACCACACACGGGACACATGCCACACTGCGGAACCACACGTGGGACACTTGCCACACAGCAGAGACACACGTGGGACACTTGCCACACTGCGGAACCACGCATAGAGTGGCCATGTGTGGAATACATGCCAGAGCAGAGCCACACATGGAACACATGTCACACACATCACACAGTGGAGCCACGTGTGGGACACATGCCACACAGCAGAGCCATGCGTGGAACAGACCCCACACAACGGAGCCACATGTGGAGTACAGCCACGTGTGGAATCCATGCCACAGATGGCCACACATGGAACACACCCACAGAGCAGAGCCACATGGGGAGCACACGCCACAGAGCAGAGCCACACGGAGAGCACACACAGCAGAGCAGCACCCGCCTTAAGGAGGAAGGACCGTGACCCCCGGAGTGGATGAAACTCACGACACCAGGACAAAGCCCATGTGAGTCCCCGTCCAGAGGTCCCTGGCAGAGTGGTGGGGGCGGGGGGGCGAGAGGGGCCGTGTCTGCTGGGGGTGGTGTCTGGGTGTGGGGGAACCAAGGGCTGTGAGCCTGCTCCCCGCTGAGGGGTCTGCCCCCACGATTACGGAGTAAGGTTCGGGGTACACACCAGGAGCGGTGTTCAGCCCAGGGGTTAGGATACCACAGCCCTCATGGCGGCACCCGGCTCCTGGCACCAGCTTCCAGCTGTGCACAGCCTGGGGGCAGCAGGGATGGTGGGGTTCCTGCCCCCACATGGGGGACCCGAAGGACTGGCTGCCCTGGCTTCAGCCCCAGCTGGGCGGGGGGGGCACTGGGAGAGCTCTTTTTGTCTCTGTCTCTCCAGTGAATAAAAATGTTTAAAAATATAGATTTAAACACCACCACCTGGAGAAACACTGACTAGGGAGGTGGCTGTGGCCAGCACCCCCCACAGCCCACCTCCCACTACAGGTTCTGCAGCGTCACCTGTGCCCTGAAGCCCGCTGGGATTGCAGGAGAGTATAGGCAGGCTCTCCAGGGCACTGGGCCTCGTGGACTGGCCCCCAGGGCACTTGCACCCATCACCCTCAGCCTGCTGGGGGCCTTGGGTCCAGGGCCGAGGCGGACAGGGGCCCCGGCCCGGTCAGAGCCACAGGGCTCCTGGCTGCTGGCTTCACTCGGTGCTCAGGGCACCTAGGACATGCCGGTGTGTGACGACCACCCCCAGCCCAACTGAACCCTGAGGCCCGTGGGGAACTGTGACCGGCAGCATGGCTCCTCCCCTGCACAGCCGTGGGTCGTGGCCTCGTGTCCAAGGTTGAGGGGGCCTGCTGCTGTGGAGGAGGCAGAGACCCCCAGACCACCTCTCTCCCAGGAGGCCTCACGCAGCTCCCCCAGGCCTGGCGGTGGTCAGAGGTGGCCTGAGCCCCCGCCCTGACATCCTGTCATGTCCCTGGACGCCCTCTCCTGCCGGGCTGGCCGGCCGGCCCACAGGACAGTGCCCTGGTGGCAGTGGGACCCGCGTCCACCCATGTCCTGCCAACATCACTGGCCCCTCGTAGCCTCTCGGCCCACAGCACACAGACAGCAGCACAGAGTCTGACGGAGGGGATGGGGGATGGGGGAGCATGCGGCCGGGGCGGCTGAGGCCTCAGGCAGGGGGACCCCCGCGGCTGGGCAGCCTTGGGCCGCTCCAGTGTTCCAGGCCTCAGTCTCCCCTCCCGTGAGGCAGGGGCAGCCCCCATATCTCTTCCCACCCACGGGGCTGCTGGTCAGACGAGGGAGGCAAGATGCTGACGTCACGAAGGGATTCAAAACGGCCAGAGGCGTGGCACAGCGCCAGGAAGCGCTGGCCCTCGGGGAGCACGGCCGCCTGGACTCTGGGCCTGCAAGGTGGGGGAGGGGGCAGGGGAGGAAGCCCCCACCCCTCCTGCCAGGCTGGAGGGCTGTGTGCAAAGGAGCCACTGCCGGCAGCGGGGCCAGGGGCTGAGGGGACAGACACACGGCCAGCTCCCCCACTGGAGGCAGCCCCCAGGCCGGGCCCGGGAGGGAGCCAGCTGCCCGCCCTTCTCCCTCTGCGGGCACAGCCACTGCACCGAACACACGGAAACAGGTCTGTGCGAGGCAGCCGGCAGCGTGGGCAGGGCCTGCCGCCCCCCCCCCCCCGCCCCGCGCGCAAGGCCTGTGGCCTCCCTTCCTCGGGGACTCTGGGGCTCCTGCTGTGGCCTCTGGCTGCCCCCCTGCAGGACTCGGGGCCAGGGTGGGGAGGGGCCATGCTGGGGCCTGGGGCCTCTTTCCAGGGGGACTTTGGGCCCCCACCCTCCTTTCCAGGGACTGAGGCCGCCCCAGGGGGATGTGGGTTTGCCCTCAGGGTCCCCGGTGTGTGGGGTGAGAGCCCCAGGCCCCCTCCCCCGAGGAGTGGGGTCAGCCTGGCTTGCACACAGCCACTCCTGCACCAGGGGCAGGAGGAGCAGCCTGGAAACCCCCCGGCCCAGGGGCCACAGGGAGCAAAGTCTGAGGGCGGCAGACCGGGAGAATGGGATGGCAGGAGGCCTGTGCCAGGCACCTGCGCCAGGGCGGGGACCTGCAGGGCAGGGGCAGGCGCTGGGGGCTGCGGCCGCTGAGGGTGGCTCCCGCGCGCCATGACGTCATCACCAGGTAGCCGGGGAGCCAGGTGGACCCCGCACCCACCAGCAGAAACCCCCCCAGGCTCGCCCCCTCTTCCCCTGCGGCCGCCCCCCCACACACCCCCATTTCCTCTTTCTTGGAGGCGCCCGAGGTTTCGCAAGGCGGCGAGCGGTGCGCGGGTGACAGCGAGACACGCAGCCGGCGGGGGAGGGGAAGGGGGAGGCGCGGGGCCAGCGGGGTCGGCGCGGGGCGATTCGGCCCCGCAGGTGCACTCGGGCCCGCGCCGCGCGCCGGAGCGCCGAGCCGGCTGGGAGGCCGGCGACCCATCCTCGGCGGCGCTCCCGGCCCCCACCCCGTCCCCGCGAGCCGCGCCGGGCGCGCCCGCGCCCGCGCCCACCCCGGCCCGCACCCCCGCGAGCCGCGCCCGTACCTACCCGGGGCGCCGCAGTCGGCGCAGCGCGCGTTCCCTGGCCGCCGCAGCAGCTCCAGGACCGCCCGGCGCCGCTCCTTGGCCATGGCCGCAACACCGCCCGAGAGGCCGGCGCTAGAGTCCCGCGCAGGCCGTCGGCCGACGCCCCTGCGCCATCCCGGCGTCTTAGCCCGTGCGCCGGTGCCGCATGCCCGCCGCCCGTGTCTCCGCGCGGCCGCCAAGCGTGTGCGGCGCGGGCCCCGAGCGCACGGCGCGCTCTGCCCGGCACGGCCCGCGGGCGGCCCCCAGCGGCGCGGGCGGGCGGCCTCCTCCCGCGTCCGCGCCGCGCACCGGGCACACGGGCGGGGGCTGGGCCGGCGGCGGGCGGTGCCTGCTCACCCACGGCGCGCCTGGGGCGGGGACCCGGCCGGCCGGCCCTGCTGGCCTCTTCCCTCGGACTGCGCAGCAAGGTGTGTGCCTCCAGGGCGGGGACGGGTGGCACACACCGACCTTGCCAGGAAGGGGCAGCCAGTCCCAGAAACTTCCAGCGTCCTAAAGGCCTTGGGCTACCCAGGGCTCCCACAGAGCCCTCTGCCCCAGGCGTGGCCCACGGTGAGCTGGACACACCTAGGACCCCAGGCGCACGAGGGGGTCCCTCCTCTGCACAGCTGATCTTCCACCTGGCCCCCAACCCTCAGGGTGCGGTGCCCCAGCCTCATCTTGGACCCCTCCAGAGCGGCCCACGCCCTCGGGTTCCCAGGAGTGACTCCCATCTCCCTTTGCGGCCTGGTCCACGTATCTGGGGAGATTCACCCTGGATGAGGCATGGCTGGGCAGATGGCACCGGTGCAGGAGGCCACCCGGCCACATGGCACCATCTCCCAGGCTTGTGAGGCCTGGCCAGCTTCAGGCAGAACACGCAGCCCGTTTGCGCCCCAATTCGGAGGTCGTGAGGCCTGCAGGTCCCTGTGCCCGGCCCCGAATCCACCACATGGCACGGCGTGGAGCATGCAACGTGGCGCCAGGCACTGGGGTGGACGCCTGCCTTGCAGCCAGGGAGCGGTCCGGGCACGACTGGTGTAGAGAGGTGTGGGTACAGGGGGCACAGGACTCCTGGGCAGGCCCGGGGAGGTGGGAGCGCCACCTGCTGTCTGGGCCCAGGGGGGCGGCCCAGGGGTTCTGCCTTCTGGCTCTTTCTCTCCCACAGAGGTGGAGTCAGGAGCAGCCTCTGCCTGGATCCTGAAGGTAAAGGCATGGGGGGAGGGGCAGAGCTGGCCAAAGGGGCTCCGGTGGGCGGGGCCTGGCGAGGGGGTTGCAGGAACCTGGGCGGGGCCTCCAGGGGACCATGCCCGCAGCCAGGACAGGGCTGCCCTCCCCACATCCCCTCAGCACAGCGGGGCCACGGCAGGCTTTTCCTGGGGCTGGGCGAAGCCACAGCCCCTAGCCTAGGATCTCTACGACATGGGCAGGGGGATGGCTCTGGATGGCACAGATGCACAGAGGCTTCCCAGAGCCCTTGGAGGCAGGCCCGGCCCTCAGCCTGGCCCTCTGAGTGGCCCCCTCTCCGCTGGCACACTGAGCCCTGGACCCCCCTCGCCCTCGCCCCAGAACCCGGAGCCCTGAGCTGCTGGGGCCAAGGCGCTGTGCCGGTCCCAGGAGGGTACAGGAGACGCCATCTTGCCACAAGGTGACACGGTACCAGCCACTTCTGAGGCCTACAGAGCAAGCGCTGGCCGCCCATGGGGAGGGGCTTCTGGCCCCGTGGATGTGAGCGGCTGCAGGCAGAACGAGGCGTGTCATGGCCCTGCAGGGGCTGCCGCCGGCGTGGGGGGCAGAGGGCCCTATCAGTCCCCAGCAGCTCTGACACCGCTGCTCACGGCTAGTGCTGGCAGTGGGGGCTCTGGGTGGGAGATGCCACGGTGCTGGCCGAAGTGGAGCTGCTGACGGAGGGGGAGGTGGGACCAGGGGGGCAGCCAGCGCCTCCACGTGGCTGCCTGGCCAGGACATGGCCCCTGGGGGGAAGGGTCTGGCATGCAGGTCCCAAGGGAGAGCTCCTCCTGTACCCCAGGCTTGTGCTCGGCCAAAGTGTCCTGCGTCCCTGTGGACGTGAAGACGTCACGGTGAGGGCGCTAGGGTGGTGGCCCCAACCGACAGCACACTACTACAGTGGGGGACAGGGACAGAGATGGACACGCACATGGGACACGGGGACACGCACACTGGGACACGGGGACACACAGGGACACGGGACACGGGGATACACACACAGAGACATGTGGGACACAGAGATACAAGAACATGGGACTGCAGAGACACAGGGACACACAGGGACGGGACACACACAGAGACACAGATACGGGGACACAGAGACACACACAGGGACACAGACTCAGGGACATGGGAACACAGGGACACGGGGACATGGGGACATAGGAACACAGGAACACAGAGGACACAGAGACACAGACACAGGGACACAGAAACACACAGGGACACAGACACAGGGACATGGGGACAGACACAGGGACACAGGGACATAGGAACACAAGAACACAGACACAGAGACACAGGGACACACAGGGGCACAAACAGGGACACAGACACAGGGACATGGGAACACAGGGACACGGGGACACAGGGACATGGGGACAGACACAGGGACATAGGAACACAGGGACATGGGGACACACACGGACACAAACAGGGACACAGACACAGGGACACAGGAGCACAGGGACACGGGGACACAGACACAGGGACACAGACACAGAGACACACAGGGACGGGACACACACAGAGACACAGACACAGGGACACAGGGACACAGACACAGGGACAGACACAGGGACATGGGGACACAGGAACACAGGGACACGGGGACACACACAGAGACACAGAGATACACACAGGGACACAGACACAGGGACACGGGGACATAGGAACACAGGGACAGACACAGGGACACGGGGACACACACAAGCTCACACATACACATGGGCATGGGTGTGTCCCCTGCTGAGCCAAGGACGCTCCCAGGCCTGCAGCAGGTTCTCCCTGGCAGCCCCGGAGGAGCCGCCGCCCCGACTGGACCTGGCCTGAGACCTCCGGCTGCAGCTGCCCCAGGGACTCACACGGTCCACGCTGTCTCTCTTAAAAGGAAGGATGTGCTTTGTTTTTACCTGAAAAGCAGAGTTACAAAGACAGAGCTCTGTCATCTGCTGGTTCACTCCCCAGGTGGCCATGACGGCTGGGGCTGGGCACTCCATCCTGGTCCCCCACACGGACGCAGGGACGACCCCGGCGCTTGGGCACCCTCTGCTGCTCCCCCAGGTGCACATGCAGAGAGCTGAGTGGAAGCGGAGCAGCCGGGACTTCACTGCGGCTGAACCTGCCGCTCCGTACACCGGCCCACACACCGACTGTCCCGGCAGCTACAATGCGTCAGGCAGCACAGCTCCTGGCCGGCCGGCCCGGGCCCCGTACACGGCTGCCTGCTGGCTAACAGACGTAGGTGGCCGGGGCTGGCCCCACCGCCCTCTCTCCTGCCCCTCAGAGCCCAGGTCTCTGGAGTCCCTGCCCCTTGAGGATGGGCCCAGTGGTCGGGGATGACCGATCAGGGCAGGGGTGCAGGCAGAGGGAGCGGCCCAGCCACCCGGTCCAGACATTTCCTCCCGGAGGCCGAGGGTGCCCCAGCTCACTGCACCCCTCCCATGGTCCACCCACAGAGGCCCCTCCTTGAATCTCAAACACTGGCCGAGCCCGTGGGGGTGGAAGCAAGCCTGGGGGCCTGCCCAGCTGGAGGGAGGGGTTGGGGCTGGACTCAGGGTCCTGGGCTGTCCGAGGGTAGGGGTGGCTGGAGGGTACTCCAGATCAGACCCTGGGGTCCCGGTGTGGGGAGGCACCTGTACAGAGAGCAGGTACAGGACCCCTGCAGCATAATGACCTGGGACCTAGAGCTGTGTGGCACCTGAGGGGACAGCGGGGCCACCTGTGCAGAATGGGCCCTGAGCCCAGGCAGTGGGCTGGAGTGGGAGGAACTACCAGGGCGGGGCCAGGCAGTGGGCTGGAGTGGGAGGAACTACCAGGGCGGGGCCAGGCAGCCCCCCGCTGTGTGGGCAGGTGCAGGATGAGGGGACACATAGGGACATGAGGCCAGGACCACTGCCCACAGCCTGGGCACACGTCTGTCTCCACTGGATCAGTCCAACCCAAACACAGGGAGTGGGGAACAGGACTCTGCACGCTCCCCGCCGCCCGGCCCAGCCACAGGCCGGTCAGCAGCAGGGCCCCGCAGCCACGACTGGGACTGGGGCCACACCAGAGCTCAGACAGGGCAAGGCCGTGGGTGTTTCCCGGGGGAGGGGGTTGGAATTGGCTCCCAGGGATGTCTGTGAGGGAGACTAGGGCCTCAAGAAGCCAGCTGTCCACGGGGCCCAGCCTGAAGGCCGCGAAGTCACCAGGCAGCTTCCTGGGGAGCCGGGACAATTCCAGTGCAGCCCACAGCCCGAGGCCACCTCTGCCCCGCCCCCAACACAGCTGCACTGAGAAGGGCTTTGCCCAGGAGATGGACAGAAACGCAAATCCCCAAGACGGCATCTGGCCACCAGGAGCGAGGACACGGGAACCCCTCAGGAGGTGGGAGCCCTGGGCTCCCCAGAGACGCCACGGGGCGTGGGGAGCGCTCCCTGAGTTCTAGAGCACTGGGCACACACCTGGCCTAGTTGCCGCAAAGAGCAGTTACCCCAAACATGCCACCCCAACCTGGCAGCGCCCAGGGGCACGGGGCAGTGGGAAGAGTCCTTCGAGGCTGGGCGCCGGCACACGACTGGGGCAGGGGCAGGACTGCGGAGGGGGTGCTGGGGCCCCTTCCCATTCAGCACCTAAGGAAGCACCCCCTACGAGGACTCCGACAACTCGCAACCAAGAGGGGCCCAAGGACAGGCGGGAAGAGGCTCGGTGTCCTCAGACCACACCCCAGGACGCGTGGCCCCCTGCTCTGCAGACACACACACACACACACACACACACACACACACACACCGTCGCCAGCTGGCCTCCATGTCACACAGCCCTGGTCCTGACAGTCCCCAAGTGCCACCTTCGTCCTGCAGGGGGCGCCACACGATGGTGTGACCGCTTCCCCAGGTGCAGCTGAGCCTGCAGGGGACCAGCAGAGAGGCGAGGGCGCCCCGGATGGCCGGCAATGGAATGCACTGAGGTCACAGCTGGGCCCTGCGGATGTGGGCCAGCCCCGGGCGACGTCAGGCAGGCCGGGGTCTGGCCCGACGTCCTGTACAGAATGGCAGCTCTTGTAGACGGGGCTCCGGCTGACACTGCTGGGGTCTGGCCCGACGTCCTGTACAGAACGGCAGCTCTTGTAGACGGGGCTCCGGCTGACACTGCTGGCCAGGGCCTGCCTGGCCACCCTGGGGCATCGAGCGTGCCTGGCTCAGCCTCTGCAGGGGCTCTGTGTCCGCCTGAGAGACTGCTTACTGGGCTCAGCCTCTGCAGGGGCTCTGTGTCCGCCTGAGAGACTGCTTACTGGGCTCAGCCTCTGCAGGGGCTCTGTGTCCGCCTGAGAGACTGCTTACTGGGCTCAGCCTCTGCAGGGACTCTGTGTCCGCCTGAGACTTACTGGCGGCCGGGCCTTGGGGCCCTAGGCCCTGTGGAAGCCGAGCTCCAGCCTCTGGTCTCGGAGCCCCCTGCGCCTGCATGCCTTGGTCTGAGCCCCTGTCCTCCTCCTCCTCAGTGCCAGGAGACAGGTGACCCCCGTGGCCCAGGAGAGGGGGAGGAGCAGGAAGTCTCAGAGGAAGAGGCGGACGGGGCCTGGCTGCGGCCACAGCATCATGCAGGACCCCATGAGGACAGCCCTGGGCAGGGGGCTGCATGCTTCAGGGGCCAGCAGGGAAGAGCCGGCCATTCCCGAGGGGCAGAGCCGGGCCTCAGGGCTCGGCAAGCCCGAGCCTCTCCTCCCCTCCCTGTGAGCGGGGCACCGGGCAAGGAGGAGGGAATGTCCCTGAGCTGGCAGCCACTCCTGTCGCCTCACAGGTGCTCCTGAGGGGCGGAGCCTCCTGGAGCCAAGGAAGTGCCCAGGACCCCGGGCAGCCGTGGGCCCACCGGGCTGCACCCAGTACTCTGTCTGTCCCCCACTGCATACGCCGCAGGCCCCACAGCAGCACAGCCAGTGAGAACGCGGCTCCTCCCAGGAAGCCTCGGGCAGGGGGTCTCTGTCCAGGGCTCAGGCTGCCTACACCCCCACCCCTCGGCTCAGAGCTGAGCTCACAGTGTCCACCAGGTGGCCAGTGGGGGTCTGCACACCTCGGCCTGGGCGCAGCGTCCTGGGCACAGCCCCCAGGGGCTTTCCCAGCGAGAGCAGCAGGAGACGGGTGCTCGTGCTCCGTGCCTGCCTGGGGAGGCGCTGCCCGCCCCGCTGGCTCCCCTCACTCCCACTCTGTGAGCCCAAGGCTGAGACCCCCTCTCCTCCCACCAGTGGGGTCTGGGGACCGGGACGTCCATCACAGTCACTTGTCTGCCACGTCTCACAAGGAGAGCCCTGTGTCCTCAGCACAGACGCGTTCCCGTCAGTGACTCGCAGCCGGCACTGTGGCGTGGTGGGCTGGGCCTCCTGCAGCGTCGGCGTCCCATGTCGGCGCTGGTTCCAGTCCCAGCTGCTCCCAGCAGTGCACCTTGGGCCCCTGCGCCTGCCTGGGAGACCTGGACGAAGCTCCTGGCTCTGGACTGGCCCAGCTCTGGCCGTTGCAGCCATTTGGGGAGCAAACCGGCAGGTGGAAGATCTCTCTCCCTCTCTCTCTCTGTAACTCTGTCTCTCAAATAAGTAAGATCTTTAGAACAATAAATAAAGATTCACATGTGAGGTGGGTAAGACAGGCGCCACAGAGCCCTGTCCTCAGGAGTGGAGGCCACCATAAGGCCCACGTGGACACAGCCGCCCGCGGGGCCCGCACGCTCCCACCTTTCTCAGCCCGGGGGGAACCACAGAAGACACAGGACCCCTGGGGGCTCCAGGCCCTGACACAGGAGAGCGCCTGGCACCCAATGTGTGACACAGAACAGGACAGTACAGCCACAGGCACACGCTCATAGCAGACAGGAGGCTACAATCGCACAGGAGCTGTGAAACTCACGTCATGGTTATGGAAATGACGCATGCGTGTCCTAACACAGGCCGGAAGAACAGCACAGCTGCTCCAGTCATTCGCCCAGTGCTGCCCTCCCCCGCCCCCCGAGAGCCAGGATGGGTCTGGACAGTGCACGTCACACAGGTGGCTTGCTGTTTTTAAGATTTATTTATTTAGACCGGCACCGCAGCTCATTAGGCTAATCCTCTGCCTGTGGCACCAGCACACCGGGTTCTAGTCCTGGTCGGGGCACCAGATTCTGTCTCGGTTGCACCTGTTCCAGGCCAGCTCTCTGTGGCCCAGGAGTGCAGTGGAAGATGGCCCAAGTGCTTGGACCCTGCACCCGTGTGGGAGACCCAGAACAATCTGAAGCTCCTGGCTCCTGATCGGTCCAGCTCCGGCTATTGTGGTCATCTGGGGAGTGAACCAGCGGATGGAAGACCTCTCTCTCTCTCTCCTTCAAATAAATAAAAAGCCCAAGAGGAATAGTCAGCATTCCCCACAACACTCACAACTTCCCAGCACTCTGCTTCACCCATGGAGAAAAGTTAGAGTACAGCCGGAAATGACACCGCCACCCAGCCTAGGGGCTGACTGACCGCCACAGCAGCCCCTGGTGAGGGGCTCATCTGGTCTAAGTCACAGAAAAAACATTTCACCGCTGACTCAAACACCCGTGCTCCTGGCAGAACCAGAGCCACACCACACCTAGCCACAGGCCTGGGGCAGGACGGGGCTCGGCTGCTGTGCCCACTGACAGCCCCGGCACCACCGTCCAGAGGCCTCACTGGGACAGGAAGAGGGCTGTGCCCATCAGAACTGGCTGCCCCTTCCTCCCGAGGCTGCCCGCCCACTTCTGCCACGTGACACACAGCCATCTTGATCTTGTAGATACACCAGGGATCACAAGGCCCGAGGAGGTGGGGCGGGGAGTGGACATAACAGATGCCCCAATCACATATGTCCTTTTTTTTATATATAAAAGTTTATTTAAAAGTGAGTTAGAGAGAGAAGGGAAGCCACAGGAAAAAAGAGAGAGGGAGAATATCTTCCACCCACTGGTTCACTCCCCAACTGGCCCCAACAGCCAGAGCTGCGCTGATCAGGAGTCAGTTTTTCTGGGTCTCCCATGGGTGCAGGGGCCCAAGGACCTGGACCATCTTCTGTTTTCCCAGGCCATACCGGAGAGCTGGATCGGAAGTGGAGCAGCCGGGTCTCGAACCGGTGCCCATATGGGATGCTGGCACTGTAGACAGCGGTTTTACCCGCTATGCCACAGTGCCAGCCCTGTAAGTCCTTTTAAATTGTTTATTTGGGGCTGGCACTGTGGCACAGTGGGTTAAGCCACCAGCAATGCTAGCATCCCATAGGAGCATGGATTTGAGTCCCAGCTGCTCCACTTTCAATCTGGCTCCCTGTTAATGCACCTGGGAAAGTAGCAGAAGATGGCCCAAGTGCATGGGCCCCTGTAGCCACGTGGGAGATCCAGATGGAACTCCTGGCTCCTGGCTCTTGGCTTTGGCCTGGCCCAGCCCCAGCCATTGCAGCCATCTGAGGAGGGCATCAGTGGATGGAAGACCTCTCTCTGTCTCTCTCTCTTTCCTTCTTGCTAACTCTGCCTTTCAAATAAATAACCTTTAAAAAGCTTTCTTTACTCAAGAGGCAAGCTCCCACGCGCCAGTTCATGCCCCTACAAGGGGAGGGGCAGGGCTCCATCCAGGTCTCCCACACGGGATGGACCATCACCTGCTGCCTCCTAGGGTCTGGTTGGGAAGGGGCCCGAGCCCAGAGCCGAACCCTGGCACTGATGTGGGGTGCGGTCGTCTTTTAACAGGTGACGTGACTACTCGGCTAAATGCCCACCCCCACTTAAGCCTTCCTGGGACTGCAGGGTGGGCCGGGAGCCCCAGCCCACACCAGAGAAAGCACCGCGAGGTTCCTGACAGCGGCAGGGATGGAAGTCAGGAGCCAGGGGCCTCTGCTGCGCTCGTACTCGCCCCACTTCCACAGCCTCCAGGAAAGCACTTCTATTCTTAACCCAGTTTTTTTTTTTCTTTTTTTTTAAAGATTTATTTGTTTATTTGAAAGTCAGAGTTACACAGAGAGAGGAGAGGCAGAGAGAGAGAGAGAGGTCCTCCATCTGCTGGTTCACTCCCCAAATGGCTGCAACGGCCGGAGCTGCGCCGATCAGGAGCCAGGAGCTTCTTCCTGGTCTCCCGTGCGGGTGCAGGGGCCCAAGGACCTGAGCCATCATCTGTTTTCCCAGGCCATACTGGAGAGCTGGATCGGAAGTGGAGCAGCCGGGTCTCGAACCGGTGCCCATATGGGATGCTGGCATTGCAGGCTGGGGCGTTAACCCACTGTGGCACAGCGCCGGCCCCTTTAACCCTCTATCTACATAACCCACAAAAGTGGACATGAGCCTAAGCCTACTCCTGAACGAAGACACAGACAGGTGAGCAGGCGGGAGCCCCCACCTGGCCTCGGACACCTGATGGTCATGTGTTGCATGACTCCCCGTGTCTGCCATGCTCTGCGCCCACCCCCAGGACCCCAGTGTTGCCCTGGGCGTCTTCCAGCGCTCACTACTACAGCACACAGCTGACACCCGGGGCAGAAGGCTGGGGTGGGAGACCAGGTGCACTCTCCATGGTCAGGGCCAGCCAGGGAACAGCACGGCACCCTGAGAGGCCTGCGGGCAGCAGAGGCCAGCCAGCCACTGTCCCCCCAGACATCTCCCTCAGACGCCGGCCCTGCACACAACCAGGCAGCTGGGCGGCCTGACGCCACGAGCTTGCCGCACAAACAGGAAGCCTGCTGAGGGCGGGGCGGTACCCGAAGCGCTCTCCAACACACCTGGGGATGAGGCCGTGGGTGTGCCAGGACCAAGGGGCTCTGGCCGCCTCCACGCCAGCCCGCCCCTTGAGGGAAGGGGCCCAGGGGCCCGGTTGCTTCCTGTCTCTGGGACTCTGAGCCCACCCTGGGTGCCCTCCAACACTGCGCTGGCTGAGTGGGACACGTGTACAGGGACGAGGAGGCCCCCACGGCAGCTGGGCGCACCACAGCAGCCATGGAAGCCTGCAAGGAGCTGTTTCAGGACCCTGGAGGTCCAGGGAGGGCACCGCTGCATGGGAGACAGTGGCGCTGCCCGTGGCCATCGGGATGGATGGCCCTCACCACACCACGGAGACAGAGCCAGCCAGGGAGTCCACACACACGCCTTTAGCTTTTTATCTAAAAATGATGTCGGACCTCGTAGACCCAGGCTCTGCCCCCACGATGTCATAGAACCCAGGACGACCTGCAGCGCCAGCTCCTGACGCCGCAGCTCACAGGGTCCCGCCTCCTGGCCGGGCAGCCCAGGGATGGGCCATGTCCTCAGCGTCTCAGATGGGGCAGCCCCCACCAGGATGTCACTGCTGTGCCCTGCCCCCATCACTTCTCTCACGCAGCTTCCTGTCCCCCTACCCCCGCCCCGCATCTCCTGTCACCTGTCGGGTGGAGCTTGTCCTGTGGGCCGGGCCACCGAGAACCCCTGTGTGGCGCCTCCTGCTCCTCCCAACAGCCCCGCCATTCCCAGCCAGCTCCTGAGTGGGGCTCCTGTGCACACTCACGCACTCGTGTGCAACCCACGTGTGGACATGCACTCACACCAGGCACACAGGCGCACTCGTGTGCAACCCATTTGTGGACATGCACTCACACCAGTGCACACAGGCTCACGTGCATGTGTGTACATGCTCACACACCCACATAGCCACCCAATGCTGCGCAGGTGGCTGCTGCCCGGCCTCCAGTGGGTCCCGCCCGGGCTCAGCGGTCACAGCCACACTCGGGCCCCCACAGTAGGCTTGAAGGCGGAACACCCAGGCCCCCCATTTTTGTAGCTCAGCACTACCTCGCACGGTTCCTGCACCCTGTTCCATGTTTCACGCTCTCCTGGCTATCCTTGCAGGGCTCGGTGGCCGCTGTCCCGACGGGCTTTTCCCGCAGGCAACACACAGACCCCCGAGGGCTCAGGGGCTGCGCCATGGCTTCCTGGCCACAAATAGGCTGCAGCACACGGCCCGCACTGACAACGCCCACTGGCAAAAACAGCAGACACTCGGCCACCCACGTGGAAGCAGGACAGAGAGCACAGGCTGAACCCTGACCAGATGCTGGGGGCGGGGCTAATGGGGAGGGCGGGCAGTGGGGCGGGGCTAATGGGGAGGGCCGGCAGTGGGGCGGGGCCAGCTGGGGGTGGGGCCAGATGAGGGAGGGCAGGCAGTGGAGGTGAGGCTAATGGTGGAGGGCAGGCAGTGGCGGTGGGGCCAGCTGGGGGGAGGGCAGTGGAGGGGAGCCCAGCTGCAGCATACTGGGGGGAGGCTGACCACAGAAGGCCCTGCCCCACAGAACAGAGCAAGCACTTACATGCGGAGAACTGGCCACGCCCTCTTCCAATCTGCATGGCCACACAGGAAGCTGGGGCCAGCCCCTCCCCGAGTGCCTGCCGTGGGAAGCATCCCACTCATGGCGTGAAACCTATCACACGTCAAGGTCACCCCAGACGCCCTGCCATGGCGTGGGGACCAGCAAGGTCTCCGTGGTCAGCAGTGGCCGAGAGCTAGCACGGACGCCGGCTGAGCCGCTCTCCACAGGCGCTGAGGGGCCCGGGGGTTTTCACAGAGCAAAAACTCAGAAGAGGCCGCACAGGTTTATCTGCGAGCTCCTCTATTCCTCTGCAGTTCCCAGAGACACCCACAGCTGAGACACCCACGGGGACAGCGCGGGCTGATTCAAACCAGAACACAGCTCAGTCACAGGCCCTGGACGCGCAAACCCAGAACTCAGAGTCAGAGGCTGCGAGATGCCTCACTTCCTGCTCCGTGTCTACTTCTGTCAGCAAACGACAATGAAAGGCACTGAGTGGCGCAACAGGGCCAGGACAAGGGCGCCTGCTCCCGCGACAGGGCGAGGACAGGGGGCGCTTCAATCCCCGCGCTGCCCGTGGGCGGCCCCAGGGGGACGGTGCTGCACCCACCTTGCCAGCCCTGGGAACCACGACCCCGGCAGGGCTGACAGGAAACGTCTCAGGGAGCAGCCCTCAGGAGAGCCCTTCCCCCAGGTCCGCAGAGGCGCCCACGGCACTCGCCCCCCACGTCCGCGCGCCCAGGCGGCTCTGTCGCTCCGGCCCAGGGCCCCTGGACAGACCGGCGGCTTGTGCTCAGAACGTGCTCTTGGCCTCCGATTGGCCATCTGTCAGGTCTCCAAATCCTAGCTTCTCCAGGGGTTCTTGCGCCATCAGTTGCCTGAAAGAAAAACAGGAAGTTGTCAGAGTGGGAAGAGCCGAAAGGGCGGCATCCACACAGGCCCCCTCCCCGGAGAGTGGGGTCCGCAGGGACTTCCAGCCACACTGCTGGGACCTGAGGCCCAAGCAGCGTGCAGGAAGCCTGCAGGCCCAGGTGGAGCCAGGCGGGGAGGCCGGGGGCAGCCGTGACGCCCAAACCTGTCCAGAGCCAGCTGCCGGTCATCAGGAAGGGCCTCGGGGGGAGGACAGCACACAGCCCTCATCACGCCGGCCGCACCACCCTGCACAGCCGGGGCCAGGGGCCAGGGGCCAGGCCCACTGCAGCCCAGGCAGCCAGCACCGTCCCTCAAACACCTGTGGCTAGCTCCCTGCTCAGCGTGGCTCAAGGCCTGGGACGCCCAGCACTGGGCACCACACCGCCCCTGCCGACCGCCCTCACGGCCCAGGGAGGCAGCGCCCCGCCCCTGCCGGGCCCCCTCACGGCCCTGAGACACGGCCCTGTCTCTGCCTGGCGCTACTGGGCGATGCTGGGCCACTGCTGCCTGACAGCAAGGAGCACGAAGACTCCTGCCAGCTCGGAGCGGCCATGGCCGGCACAGCACAGCAGCCCGGGAACGCCCACTGCCCACCCTGCCAGTGCCGGGAGGACACCCCCCAGAGAACACTCGGAACATGACCCACACCCGACAGCAGCCCAAGTGCAGACAGCGGCGAGCGGGGAGAGACTCAGGGCTCAGAGGTGAGGTGGAGCAGCTGAGTGCAGGGGAGGGGAGAGGGCTGAGTGCAGGGAAGGAGGCTGAGTGCAGGGGAGGGGGGCTGAGTTAGGGGGCCCTGGGGAAGGGCCTGCAGGAGGGCCCCCCAGGCTCGGTGTTGGGGTGTTGGTGTCTCCTAGGGGCAAACCTGAGCCTCCTTTGCCCCCAGCAGGCCGAGCACGGTGCTTCCGGTGGGGTTCAGCATCTCCCCCGGAACCACTGCTCAGGACAGAGGAGCAGGCGCCCCTGCTAGTCACAGCCCGCAGCACAGGGAGGCGCCCTGCACCCCGCACCCCATGCCTGGCCCATCACTGCCCTGTGTGGCGGCACCGACACAACTCCTGCCTCCTGAACAAGGCCACTGCAGACAGACACCGGCAACAGGGAGGAAGCCCTGGGCAACGCTGCACACCCGGGAGACCCTGTGTCCCTCACAGCACACGCGATGTCCCTCACAGCCCTGTGACCCAGGCCCTTGTCCCTCACAGCACACGCGATGTCCCTCACAGCCCTGTGACCCAGGCCCTTGTCCCTCACAGCACACGCGATGTCCCTCACAGCCCTGTGACCCAGGCCCTTGTCCCCTCACACCGGAGCAGACCCGGCCTTTGCCAACCCTGCCTCAACGTGGCTGCGCTCATCTCGGGCTGCTCGCACCCACGTCCCTGAGCCGGGCTCTTCTGGGCAGGTCCTCCTCAGCCCCAGGGACTGAGCCAAGCCCTGGGGACCTTGTTGCTCACACCTGGGCAGAGCCATGACCCGTCCGCCCCAGGAAGAAGGCTCATCGCGCCAGGTCCAAAGACGCACGCCATTAAGAAATAATTTGAATAATCAGCCACTGACATGATCGCTTCGAGAAGGGTAAACGCTCGAGCTCTTGAAGGCGGTGCGGCTGGGCCAGCTCTCGCACACCCGAGTGCACCAACAGCGAGACAGGCTTTGCCTGGGGAGGCATCCGAGCGAGGACAGCTTGGCTTGCGTCCACCTGTCCTCGGCAGCCCCGGGCCATGCCAGGATCGGAGCTGCCTGCTCCTCGATGGGGGCTGGGGCCAGGCGAGTCTGTAGGCGCCGGGAGTGGCGGGGGGGGGGGGCGTGAGCTCACCCCCGCGCCCCTCCTCGTCCCCTCGCCTCTCCTCCTCACAGCTCCTCTCCTGGCCCCCGCGCCCCTCCTCCCCCCCTCGCCTCTCCTCACCACTGTGCCTCTCCTCGCCTCTCCTCCCCCCTAGCCTCTCCTCGCCCCTGTGCCTCCCCCCGCCCCTCCCCCCCGCCTCTCCTCGCCCCTGCACCTCTCCTTGCCCATCCTCACCCCCGCGCCTCTCCTCATGTCTCGGGATGTCACCTCCCAGAGCACAGCCGAGTACGGGGGAAGTGCGACCCCCACCGCCACTCGGGCACGGGACTCTGAGGCCTGGGTGACGGCACCCGGGGCGCGGCGGTCACTAGGAAGGGGTCCCAGTGTGCGCCGGCACACCCTGCGGCTGCCCCGGCCAGCGCAGGCAGGGGGCAGCGCGAGCTCCACTTGCCGGTCCATGCGGCACTCCAGGTACTCCTTCGACTGCTTCCTGCACGAGGCGTTCTCAAAGTTGTTCTCCCGGAGACACCGCAGGAACGTCTCCTTGAAGCGCCGGCATTCACCTGCGGTGACAGACCCTCCCTTGGCTCCCTGTTTCCAGTCTGAGACAATCAGCCCTTCTGCAGCCCTGCCGGAGCTCAGTTCAGGACTCCCGGGTGGGCGGCAGGGACCCTAGGCAGCGGAGTCAGAGCCGGAGTCAGACCGGAGCCCGAGCTGCGTCCACGCCCAGCCCGCGCCAGGCCAGGCCGCCCCAGGACACGAACACTCACCGCTTCCCTCTGTTCTCTTAACGAACTGTTTATTGATTTACTTGAAAAACATACTTGAAAAACAGAGTTAGAGACGTAGAGACAGGGAGACGGGGGGGGGGGAGAAGGGGGGAGAGGGAGGGAGGGAGGGGGAGAGAG
>CM027397.1:402922-429929 GCA_015711505.1 Sylvilagus bachmani
GGACTCCCTCTCTGTCCCCCTGGGGAGCCCGCCCAGCCCCGGGACCCCTCTCTGTCCTCCTGGGGGGAGCCCGCCCAGCCCCGGGACCCCTTCTCTGTCCCCCTGGGGAGCCTGCCCAGCCCCGGGACCCCTCTCTGTCCCCCTGGGGAGCCCGCCCAGCCCCGGGACCCCTCTCTGTCCCCCTGGGGAGCCCGCCCAGCTCCGGGACCCCTCTCTGTCCTCCAGGGCACACCTGTGATCCCCCTGCTCACCTCGGTGCTCCTGGACAAGACGCAGTGGGAGACCCCGGGCCAGTTCAACCCCAACCACTTCCTGGACGCTGACGGGCACTTCGTGAAACGCGCAGCCTTCCTACCCTTCTCTGCAGGTAGCGCGACCCCAGAGGGCAGAGGCTGGGTACCCTCTGTCCCCTGACCCCAGCGACAGGCCTAGCGCTCCTGCCCACCTGTTCCCGCAGGCCGCCGAGTCTGTGTCGGGGAGCGCCTGGCCAGGACCGAGCTGTTCCTGCTGTTTGCGGGCCTCCTGCAGAGGTACCGCCTGCTGCCCCCACACGGCACCAGCCCCGCTGCCCTCGACACAGAGCCAGCCCGGGCTTTCACCATGCGTCCACGGGCCCAGGCCCTGCGTGCGGAGCCCAGGCCTTAGGCGCACCCCTGCCAGGTGGGCGGCCTCCCTGGGTGCCCACTGGGCCCTCGGCCCTTACTCAGACCTGTCTCCTCACCCAAGCATGTCCGGTGGGGGCACCCCTCCTGCCTGCCCCAGGCTCCTTGACCCCAGTCCCACACTCTGCCAGGCCCCTCCCCTCCCTGCTCTCCCTCCATCCTCTGGCTACCCCCAGTCCCCTGCCAGACCCTGTGGGGCCCCCACACCCAATTCCTCACTGGGAGGCAGTGGCCACTCCTGGTGGAAGGAAACTGGCTGTGGTGGCCACGACAAAGGACAAACCTCGCAGGGGGACGGACTTTGGAGGGTGGTGCCCTGAGACTGTCCCTGGGGGCAGGGAGCTCAGGCACCCGCTGCTGCAGAACCAGGCCCCAGGTCGGCGGCTGGGTAACAGGGCTCTGGTGCTCGGCTCAGGCTGCTCCACCGGTGGGGGCACCTGGCCACCCAGGGAAGTCTCTCACCAGCGCCTGCTGGGATTCCTGCCTGCTGAGCGTCCAGACTGAGGCGCTATGTGACTGCCACCTGCCATGGGCCCCAATGAGGGGCAGGGGCCAAGAGGTCTCTTTTGACTGACGGGAGAAAGGCTGGGGGCTTCTCTGGGGCGGGACGAGGAGAGTGCGGGGCAGGTCAACCAACCTCACCGGGAACGGGGCCTGGTCCCACCCATGACACCAGCATGGCGCGGGGGGCGGGGGCTGGAAGGGAACAAGGGTTTTAGAAGCCAACTGCTGGCTGGCACCGCGGCTCAACAGGCTAATCCTCCACCTTGCGGCGCCGGCACCCCAGGTTCTAGTCCCGGTCAGGGCACCGGATTCTGTCCCGGTTGCCCCTCTTCCAGGCCAGCCCTCTGCTGTGGCCCGGGAGGGCAGTGGAGGATGGCCCAAGTGCTTGGGCCCTGCACCCCATGGGAGACCAGAAGCACCTGGCTCCTGCCATTGGATCAGCGCGGTGCGCCGGCTGCGGCGGCCATTGGAGGGTGAACCAATGGCAAAAAGGAAAATCTCTCCCTCTCTCTCACTGTCCACTCTGTCAAAAAAAAAAAAAAAAAAAAGCCAACTGCTGCCGAGTTTTCATTAGTGCAGGCGTCAGGCCGCCCGCGGGCAGAGCTGCCCCACACAACCCGCCTTCTCCCCTCGGCAGCTCTGCTCTGCCCACCCACTACTGCCCCTGAGGCACCCTGGGTTGCTCCCAGCTTGGGGGCTCCGGGGGGGCATCTGGTTCACAGGTTTCCAGGGCCGGTCCCAGCAGAGACCAGCTTTGCCCCCCTCCCCCCACAGACGCCTCTGCTCTGACCTCGGGCCAGACTCCGAGTCATGGGTCTGCACCTCCTGCAGGGCATGCGTGGGTCTCTCCTGGGGAGGAAAGGGCCCCCCTAGGCTAGGGTCCGGGATGCTTGTGGGGGGTGGAGTAGAGCGCTCAGTCTCCAAGAGCAGGGGCATGGGCAGCCCCTGGGACCCCAGCAAGGACCCGTTTGGACTTAGCTGCCAGGGAACTGAACACTAGAGCCCCTGGTTCACCAGGCGAAGCCTCAGAACCTACCTGGGCCTCCTGCACTGCTCCTGGGGGCCCTCCACCCTATACCACACCTGCTGCTGGGGGCCCTCCTCCCTACACCACACCTGCTCCTGGGGGCCCTCCCCTCCCTACACCACTCCTGCTCCTAGGGGCCCTCCCCCCTACGCCACACCTGCTCCTGGGGGCCCTCCCCCCTACACCAACCTGCTCCTGGGGGCCCTCCCCTCCCTACACCAACCTGCTCCTGGGGGCCCCTCCCCCCTACACCAACCTGCTCCTGGGGGCCCTCCCCCCTACACCAACCTGCTCCTGGGGGCCCTCCCCTCCCTACACCAACCTGCTCCTGGGGGCCCCTCCCCCCTACACCACACCTGCTCCTGGGGGCCCTCCCCTCCCTACACCAACCTGCTCCTGGGGGCCCTCCCCTCCCTACACCACACCTGCTCCTGGGGCCTCCCCTCCCTACACCACACCTGCTCTTGGGGGCCCCTCCCCCACACACCACACCTGTTCCTGGCGGCCCCCCCCCGCACCCACACCTGCTCCTCAGTGGGTTATGTCAGGAGCCTCACGTCCAGGAACCGCCAGTGCCCCTTGCCCGGCAGCACGGTAGTTTCTCTGCAGAGCCACAGCTCCACCTTGTGGGGCTGTGGATGCAGTTCACAGGCCACAGGCTGTGTTGCGCGCTGCCTTCCTGCTCCTGAAGTCACCGGACAGGCACCACGAGGGCCGGCGTCCTCACTTGCCACCTGCAGGGGCCCCGACCCACCACGGGCTCCAGTGCCCTGCTGGGAACGGGGCAGTCAGCACCGGTGCACGGAGCTGGGGCCTCGTCCTGGGGAGCCACAGCCGAGGGCACGGGCACGCAGCGGGACTCAGCCTCACGGGACCACAGCGTTTATTGCAAGTAGGAACACAGTCCCGAGGGCTCCCCTGCGCCCGAGTGTGCATGGCTGGGCCCGGCAGGGCACCCACGCCCCAGCTCTGCCCAGGACAGCTGCCGCCACAGCACCCCAGCACCTGGCTCACCCTCAGGCAGCCACTGAAGAGGGTGGGGGCGGGGCACAGAGGGGCGTGGCCTGACAGCTCCAAGCTTGGGCCCGCCCTCCCCGCCTAGGACAGCAGCTGCAGCACCTGCCGCAGGCGCTGCGTCTTCCCCCGGGAGGCGGCGTCCAGGGGGCTGTCCTGACTGCCCCTCGCGTCCAGCTCCCGCATCAGGGCTTCGGCCTTCTGCACGGTCAGCTCGCGGGCCCTGCCCCTCAGCCCCTCCAGGTAGGCCAGCAGGGTGGGGAAGTGTTCATCAGGGACCTGGCCGGCAGGAAACAGTGGTGTCAGGGCCAGGGCGGGGGCGGGCTCAAGGCTGCCCACCGGACGGGGCCGCCCAGTGCCTGCAGGGGAGTGCCCTGCCCACGGTGCCCTGGCATGGGGGAGCACGCACACAGATACACACACACAGCACACGTGCACGGGCAGGTGGCTTCCCCAGGGTAGCTCTGTGTCTTCAGAGAGGTTCACCGAGGCTGAGCGGCACAGACCCCGCTGCCCGGGATCCCCCTCACATACCTTGTCCTCCTCGAACATGTGCAGCAGGAGCCACGTCTGCCTCGTCTTCTGGAACCTCCAGCTCGCGTGCTTCTGGGCCCATCTGGGAACACCAGGGCAGATGGTCAGGGCGCCCAGGCAAGCGCTGACACCAGGGGGCTTTAGGGCACCCCCGCTCTGGGGTGTGTGTATCTGGGAACACCAGGGCAGACGGTCAGGGTGCTGTGGGCACTGCCCGGCCCAGGGAAGGAGCCCAGGCAGGTGCTGACACCGGGGGCTTCGGGGCACCCCCACTCTGGGGTGTGTGTATCTGGGAACAGAGAGACCAAGCTGGAGCCATCTTCTTCCAGCTCCACAGTTCTGACTTCCGTGGCCCTGGGTGGGGGCACACCCTGTACCTCTTGGACTCGTGGACCCCTCCTCCCCCAACGAGAGGCCCAGGTCATCAGCAGCAGCTCAGGGGAGGGTGTGGACAGCATGGCCAGGAGGGTACAAAGGGGCAGGGTGAGCCCAGGGGGGGGCACCCCTCCTGCCCGGGGGCCTTGAGCTGTGTCTAGGACAGAATGCAGCCGCCGGGCCTGGGTGTGACCTGACCAGCACCCGAGGTCCCACACAGCCTGAGAGGTGGGAGTAGGGCAGGGGCTCCGGGCTGGACGCTAGGGAGCTCACAGGACGGTGTGTGGACATATACATGTGTATACACGTCTGTGTGCATGTATACATGAGCATATGCATGTGTATACGTGAGTGTATGTTTATGTATATATGTGAATGTGTGTGGACATACACACGTGTACACACATCTCTGTGTATGTATGCATGTACGCGTAAAAACAACCCAGCTCCTATGTGTGTGGCCTTCGACAACACGGGGCCGACTGACAGGAGCACAGGAGGCCGCGCAGCGCGACTCCGTCTGCTGGGCTCCGCCGGGCGATGACAAAGCAGCGGCCAGGGCCTGAGGCCTGAGGCGCCAGCCACTTTCTGAAATGCCGGACTGTTCTAGAACTGACGGTAATGATGGCGTGGAAGCCTTCAACACCCTAGAAGCCCTGGGGCTGTGGGGACAAAGCCGCCCCATCCCCTGGCTCACTCCCCAAACGCCCACAGCAGCCTGGGCTGCAACGGCAGGGGCCCACGTCCATGCGTCAGCAGGACGCGGGGAGCTGGTCAGGCGCGGAGCCAGATCAAACCCAGGCACTCTGACACGAGCCGCAGGCATACGCCGAATGCCCACGTGAAGCCAGTGTGCGCTGTGGAAGCTGGAGCGCATGGTTGGGAGCCGCCGGCACAGGCCCGGGGAAGGTGGCCTCCGCAGGGCCGAGCTGCGGCCTTCTCAGCCCCGCGCCCGCGGGTGCGGTCTCGGTCCCGGCCTACCGGGGGCCGCTGCGGCACCCTGTGCCCCCGGCAGGGGGAGGCGGGGCGGGCGCTTACCCACAGAGGTAGTCCAGGGCCAGCTGCGCCCCCGAGGACCTGGCCCCCGCGGCCTGGGCTGTGCGCCCCGCGGCCCGCAGCTGCTGCTTCCGCGCCTTCTTCTGCTTCCTCTGCAGCACCCTCTGCTCCTCCGGGGATAGGGCGGCGTCCGCAGCCTGGGAGAGGAGCAGCGCCTGTCACAGGGGTGGCACCCGGGCACAGCCCCCGACTCATCTGTGGACTCCCTGCTGCGCGGGGGGGGGCACCTGCTCTTCCTTTCCAGAGGTAACGCTAGCTGTCTTGGGGGCTGCATCCCCTGGGTGAAGAGCCCCCCCCAAGAGGGAAAGCCATGGTAGGGGCTCTTTCCTCTGAGCAGCCCCTCAGCCCCTCCTGCCAAGAAGGCACAGGCCCCGCCCACAGGCAGCAAACCCAGGGGCGCTGGGGTCCCTATGAAGCGGCTCCAGCTCTGATCCAGGCCAGGAACCCCCAGAGACAGAACAAGGACTTCCTCTCCCGGGCCCCCCCAGCACCTGCCCCGTCCTGACCCCTTCAGAACACAGGGGTTGCAATCCACACCCCACCCCTCTACAAAGGGGCAGCTCTGGGCCCTGAAGGCTCTGCCCTCCTGTGCACAGGCCACATGCGTGGCTGCAGCAAGCAGGAAGCAGAGGGTGCTGGGAGGGTGCCAACCAGAGCCAGGCCCACAGGGCGGCCTGCTGGGGCGGGAGCAGGGGGACCCGATGACCAGGATGGGACGCCCCGGGAGGACTCTGCCTTCACCTGCCTATGGCTCCGGCTGACTGGGCGGGCACTGTGGAAGGAAAGCCAACGGCCTGGCCCCGTCCCCAGGCCGCCACCCTGAGGGCCGGAAGCCCAGCTGGTCCAGGGAGACGAGGGAGGGAGCATCGACCCCCCATGATGGGGGCTGCCAGGACACGGCCCCTCTCTGCCCCCACACAGGCCCTCACCTCTGACCCTCTGGCCACCACCCTGCCCTCAGTGGACTGGACACTGGCCAGTGACCATGTGAACCCAGGACAGTCTCAGCTAACACACACTCTGCCTCCAGACCTTGGCTTTGCCGGAGCAGTCCAGCAGGCCCGAGTCCGGAGCCCCCAAGTTCCCAGCCTGGACTGCTGCTGTCCCCGCTGCTGCCTGTGGAGGGCGACCGTAGGGGAGTTGGCTCCATGAGGACCAGGCCGCACCCTGGTGGGAAGCAGCCTGGGGCCTGGGGAAGCCACACGAGACCCCTGCACTCCTTTGCCCCCTGGGGGACCACCACAGCTCCTCCTGCGGGGGTCCTGGGACAACCCCCTGTGGAGTAACCACCAGCTCACACACAGGTGCCACTGCCATGCAGATCCCAGGGAAGCCTCACATCGAGCCCAGGGACGGACTCAGCTGTCAGTGGTCGGGGTGACCCCAGCCCCACAAGGACAGTGGTCCCCCCTCCAGCAGCCTCTGTGGCTGTGCTAAGGCCGACTTGGGTCTGGTACCAGGTTGGAGCCTCTAGCCAGACGCCTCTGTGGCCAAACTGCTGAGCAGGGACTCGGAGACAAGGGGAGGAGAGGGCCACATTGGGGACCACGTGTCCAGTGAGCACCTGGCCTCCCCATGAGCTTCACCTCCGTGGCAGAGCAGGAATGGTATGACATACTTTGCAAAACGTGGCAGCAGGATGTGGACCCCTAGACCCCAGCACCGGCTCCCCGCATTTGTGCACAGGTGTATCCCTTGCTGTGGCCTGTGCTCTGGGTTCACGTTGCAGCTGGTGCTGGCCACTGTGAGTGAGGCCTGCAGGAAGTATGGGGCGGGCACGGCACTGTGCAGGAGCCCACCGAGCACCACGGGCCAGCGGCCGTCTTCCTTGGAAATCGGCGTGGACCAGAGCAGGCGAGACACAGGAAGGGGTGCCGGGAGGGGGGGCAGGCGCCGCCCATGCACTCAGAGCCAAGGTCCCACTCTCCCTGTTCAGCAGGTGCACACGCATGCCTGTGTCCCAGTGCCCCGGCTTCCAGGCCCTGATGTATTCGGGTCTTCAAACAGGCTGGGGTCAGGAAGGCACAGCCAGCCTGTGGGGAGCTCCAAGGACGCAACTGGGGCTTCCACAGACGTCCCCCCACGTGCAGATGGCTCCATCACTGAGATGAAGCTATGGAGGGCCAGCTGCTGCGGGCCTGGGCGGGGGACGAGGACACCCATCTGCCCGCTCAGCAGCTGCAGGCAGCGTGGTCCCACTGTGGACTGGAGCTGAGGCTCTGAGAGCAAACAGCAGCAGAAGTGACCTGGGCCAGGCTGGGGGGGGCAAGCAGGATCGTGCTGGGGTCCCCAGGGGGCCGTCGATGATGTGTGCTGGCCCCTCTCTCCCCACAGGCGGCGGATCGTGCTGGGGTCCTCGGGGGGCTGTCGATGTGTGCTGGTTCCAGTGTTTCCTCCTGGGGAGGAAGCCCCCGACCCTCCATGCACTCTTGAGCCCTAGGCACAGAGTAATCATCCCCAACCCACCACCCACCCAGCACCACCAAGAACAGTGCTGCTTGGTCTGCGAGTGGCCGGAGGTCGTCCCAGAGCCGCTGCTGTGACCCCTCCCTCACCTGGCACAGGGAAGAGAAGTGGGAGGCTTGCCCCCACGGCGGCCCTCCCCTTCCCCCTCCTCCCCCTCCAGCCAGGCCCCTGGCATTCCAAGGGCACCAAGCGGCCCTCGGCTGATTCTGAGACCGTCTGGAGCAAGAGCACCGGGCTGTGTCCAGGGGCAGCCGTGCCCTGAGCCTCTGCCCAGGTCGCTCGCCGGGCCCCATCGGGGCTGCACCGGAGGCCACGGGTCCACCACAGAAGGGATCACGGGGTGACGACCGCGGACCCTGCCAGGTTCTTCTGTAATAATGAAGTTTTTGTTGGGGGGGGGCAGGAAGGTTCACTTCTTTTTACTCACGGATATTTACATGAAGGGCAAGGTGGGGGGGGGACAGAGAGACAGAGACAAGGACAGAGACACAGGGGCAGAGATAGAGAGACAAACAGGGACAGAGAGACAGGGACAGAGAGACAGAGACAAGGACAGAGACACAGGGGCAGAGAGACAGGGACAGAGATAGAGAGACAAACAGGGACAGAGAGACGGGCAGAGGGACAGGGAGAGAGACAGGGGCAGGGACAGAGAGACGGAGCAGAGGGACAGAGAGACAGAGACAAGGACAGAGACACAGGGGCAGAGGGACAGAGAGACAGAGACAGAGAGACAGGCGCAGAGACAGAGAGACAGAGACACAGGGGCAGAGATAGAGAGACAGGGACAGAGAGATAGGGGCAGAGGGACAGAGACAGGGACAGATAGAGACAAGGACAGAGAGACAGAGACAGGGACAGAGGCACAGAGACAGAGAGATAGGGAAAGAGACATTGGGGCAGAGACAGAGACAGGGACAGAGAGACAGGGACAGAGAGAGAGGTCTTCCATTCGCCGGTTCACTCCCCAGATGACAACAACCAGAGCCGGGCCAGGCCAAAGCCAGGAGCCAGGCGCTTCCTCCGGTCTCCCACATGGGCGCAGGGGCCAAGGACTTGGCCATCGTCCACTGCCTTCCCAGGCCACAGCAGGGAGCTGGGTTGGAAGTGGCGCCCACCTGGGATGTTGGTGTTGCACGTGGGGGTCCCTGTTCTCCCAGCTTTGTCACAGCCTCTGCCCTCCCGACAGAGCACCTGATTGGTCACTGCGTGGGCATCACTCGCACACAAACGGAAACCCCTCTTGCTGGAGACCCAACAGCAGAAGGCCGCCGTCGACGCGGACGCTGGTGCGGACGCCGGCTCTGTCGTCGAGGCGCTCACAGGCAGGCCGACGTGAGCTCCTGGAGGACAGGGAGGGCGGCCGCCAGCTGGCTCCACCTGCCGCGTGGCCGCAACGCGCCGCCGGCCCGGCCACAGCAGCACAGACGGACGCGAGGACGCGAGGTGGCGTGGGAAGCACGCTGGCACCAGCGTGCGTGAGGCTCGGCACCGTCTGAGAACAGCAAAACGCCCGGGTGGGACAGGGCAGGAAGGGGATGAGTCTGCGTGGAGGGCGGCCCTGCCTGTGCAGTGCGGGACCCAGGAGGGAAGGCGCCTGACCCTCTGCCCCCCACCGACCAGGGCCCTGTGGGACGCCAGGGGTCTGACCCAGGCTGCCAGCCCAGCCCCTAGTGGTGCCAGGGCTCCGGGTCTCTCCTCAGACCCCGAGGCCTCAGCTGCTGATGGGAAACCACCAAACCAGAGGGGAGTTCAGACCCCATAATGGACCCCACATCTCAGCCCAACACCTCCTAGGGCAACCCCACGGACCCCCGTGACGCCAGGTCTCGGCCCGACACCTCCTAGGGCAACCCCACGGACCCCCGTGACCCCACATCTCGGCCCAATGCCTGCAGGGAAACCCTATGGACCCCCTAAAACGCCCGCCAGGCTGCACTCAGCACTGACCAGCACCAGTCCAGGGCCTCTGCCGTCAGTGCCAAGTCTCCCACCCGGCCTCCCGGGGGCACCTCCTTCGCCCGCGGACTGCACAGAACCTGTGGCGCAAGGCTGTGGAGGCCGGGACGAGGGCCTCTACAGTGCGGCCACAGGTGTCCGCAGAGGCCTGGCCTCCACCCCTCCCTTGGCCTGTGTGTGGACACCTCCTGGGCAGGAGGGGACCTCGTGTGAGTGGCCAGAGGAGCGCCTCACCGAGGACCGGCCAGGCTCTGCTGCCCCTCCGAGCGGGCCAGCATCACGGCACCCAGGTGCCGCGGGCACTCACAGCAGGGCTGGGGCCCAGCAGGTGCGAAGCCTGAATGTTCCCCGGAGTCCCCAACGGCAGGAACAGGAGCAGCCGAGCCACCCGAGACTGCAGGACAACGTGGCATGCGTGGCCGGGACATGGGCCAGGAGAGGGGCGTGGCTAGGGTGAGGGCAGACTCTGCCTTGGCCCAGTTCACAGGGCAGGCTGAGATGACCGTCCAGGGGCCTCTGCGCCCCCAGAACCACACAGGAGGGGGAGGACAAGGGGACTCCCGGCCAAGGAGAGCTGGGCTGATGTCGAGGACGCCATAGGCCGCACAGCCCTGAGGGCGCTGGTGCCAGGGGGAACTCTGCTTGCTCTCGCCACCACGAGGCCACCGCGACTGGAGCCCCCTTCTTGGGGCACTAAGCACTGTGCACCGCGGCAGGCAGCTCACTGCTCAGCACAGGTACCCCCAAGCCCCTGCTGCCAGCCCCAAGGTCTCCCTGACTCTGGCTGAGCTGTGGGGAGACTCTCACCCCCGCCCCCAGCACTCCAGGCATGGGACCCCACTGCGGGGGGGGGGGGGACAGACCCAGGGCCCAGCGTGCCTTGTCCACGTGGCCGTCAGCACGATTTTCCCTCCGCGGCGCCGTGGCCAAGCCCGGTGCCTGCCCGGTCTAGCCTTCCCCTCACACACAGGCCAGTGCGCGCCCGGCTGCGGGCTCCCGGCCCGACGGTCAGCCAGGGCCGGGAATCTCCACCACCCAGGGTCGCAGGCCCACTCCCGCAGGCGGGGTCTCCGCAGCCCTGGGACCCGAGATGCTGGTGTGTGCCCTGTCGGTCCCGCCCGCCGCGCTCTCCCAGGGGCGCCGGTGCCTCTGGACTCTGCAGGCACACAGGACGTCTGAGCTACGGGAACCGGAACCGGAACCGCAGAACCGAACAGGCAGGCGCGCCAGCCTCCAGGAAGCGCGTGGTGCTGCCAGACCCACAGTCACCACGCGTGGAAACTGCAGGGCGAGGGTCTCCTCGGAACTCCTGAGCGCACGGGGCCGGCACCTCTGAGGCAGAGCGGTTAACAGCCGTGTGGCCCTGAGTGTCCCGCGCGGGGTGGGCCTCCCAGGGGTGAGACCCCGCTTGCACAACGGGAGGGGAGGAGACGGGGACGGCAGGAAGAGGGGTCCAGCCCCCAGAGGGGGCCCCTAGGGCACGCGAGCGGAGACCTGGGGGAGGGTACCGGGCCTGGCCGAAAGGGGGCCGCCCCTCCCCCTCCCGGCCCCCCCCCCCCGGGCGCACTGACCTCCGCGTCCAGGCCGTCCGGCTCGCGGGCACTGCTGGCCACTAGACTAGCGCCCCAACCACCGCTGCACCTGCCGGCCACACCGCACCCCGCCGCAGCGCCCACGCACTGCGCATGTGCGACTGGCGGCTCGCTGGAACCAGATCCAGCCGGCTGGGCGGTGACGCAAGCGCGCAGGGCAGAGGGCGGGGCGCAGGGCAGAGGGCGGGGCGCCCAGCGGGGTCTGCAGGGCGCGGAGACGCAGAGGCCGCCGCCGAGCGCGCGGGATTCCCCGCCCGGGACTCGGCCCCAGCTGCCTTGGGTCTGCCCGCGAGGCCCTGCGGACCTGGGGCCCGGCCGGCTGCGGCCCCAGCTGCCGCCGCCGCCGTCCCCTCTCCTCCCCCGTTCGGTGACCCCGCGTTGCGAGAGCCAGACGCGTCCCCCAGCGGCCTGCGCGCCCGAGACCCCGTCTCCCACCGGCCACGCACGCCAACACCGGCCCCCGCAGCCTCTGCCTCAGCACTCAGGGGCCTTTGCTGGGCTCGCTTGTCTTCCAACCCGAGAGCACCGACCCCTTTTCCAGGCTCAGCAGGGGCAGAGGGCGCAGGACAGAGCGTGCTCCGGAGCCTGGGCATGCTCGGCGCCCCTGCGTCCTCCACTGACAGGCTGGCGCCGCCGGGGTGATGGGGCTGGACACCGCACCAGGCGGCAGCGTCCACTTCACAGGAGGGAACCAAGGCCCCCAGCCTCTCTGCCAGCCGCGCTGCCCAGGGCGGCCCCCCACCCCCTCCACCCGGCGAACTGCCCGGCTGGGCTTGGGCAGGCCAGTGCCCGCTGCCTGTCCCTGGGGTTCAGATGAGGGGTCCCCAGAGACATGGCACGAGCAAGGGTGGGCGGCAAGGCCCTTCCCTGGCAGTGCCGCAGGCCTGGGTCAGGAGACGGTGTCCCGGAGCGGGGCGGCTGAGTCTCACCCCCCCTGCGGCCAGGGGGCGGCGGGAGCACAGGCGTGTCTCCTGCCGCCTAGGACGTTGAGGGGATTTGGCGGAGACGAGGTCAGGCGCACACTCGGCACAAAGCCTCGCCCGAATGTCCACCTCTCAGTGAAGGAGGCGCAGGGAGTTGGACCCGGAGGAGCCCCCGCCACCTGCCTGCACCCGAAATGCGGGCTGGCTCTGCTATTGCTGCAGAGCCTGGGGGTGGGGGCGAGGGGAGCGCAGTGCATCTGTTCCCGGGCACGGCCTGCAGTGGGCAACGGGAGGCGCTGCGGGGCAGGAGAGAGGGCCAGCCACCAGTCGGCGGGTGCTCACACAGCTGCCCAGGAAGGCCAGGGGCCCTGTGGTGTCTGCAGGGGCGAGGGGCAGGCACTGGAGCGGCTCAGGACCCCTGCATCACGTGAGTGCCTGGTTTTGGGTCCAGCTTCCTGCTCTTCTGCACCCTGGGAGATGAACCTGGGCCTCGGTGCCACCACCGAGCAGACCCAGGCTGAGTTCCGTGTTCCCGGCTTCAGTCCCGACCACTGTGGACATCTGGGGAGGGAGGCAGCAGGTCTCCCTGCCTTTCAAATAAAGTGAGAATAGAAACAAAAAAATGCAAGAGAACAGGGCCCTGACCTCCAGGGCACCCTCTCTGCCCTAGCCGGTGCTGCAGCCGGGCCCCACAGCGGCCGGCGCTCCCTGGTGACAGCTCCGGGTCTGTGGGGAAGCCCCGCGTCCAGCCCCAGGCCTCTACAGGTGAGCCCGGCCCCTCCACGTTCCTCCAGCTGGCCGCTGCGGGTTGGGCTGGGACAGGCATGGGTGCGTGCCGGCCATCCCTGCTCAGCGCCCTGCAGGTTCACGCACAGGCTGGGCCAGGTCTGGGCTCCCTGGCCACATGTCCGGGCAGGCAGCTGAAGACGCAGGGCACAGGGCCTTGCCTGTGGCCCTTGTGCCTGCTCGTGGGGGCACGGTGCTCACGTGGACTGTTTTAAGTTCTGATTGAAGGTTTGGGAAGGGAAGAGACGTGGTCCAGGAGGAAGCAGCTCAACTGTGCGGCCTGTCCACAGACAGGAAGCAGTGCCAGGGCTGGGGCTCAGCTGCGTGGCCTCCGCACCCCCCACTGGGCCCCTGGCACCCAGATAACATGGCTGCTGTGTCTGGGGTGACACCCTGCTGCAGGGGTCCCTTTGTCACCCGACAGGCGACCCAGCGCTGGCCCGTGTGGCCAGGTGGGTCAGGTCCCCTGGGTCTCGGCTTCCCTTCTGTGGATGGGGCCCGGCAGAGCCTCCCCTGGGAGCCTGGGGCTGAGCTCAGCTTACCAGACCTCCCCAAGTACCACCGCGGCCACAGGGAACCGGCGTGAGGAACCTCGCCTGGCCTGAGTGGTGCAGGAGTGTGGCGAGCTCGGCCAGGGAGCACTCGGGACAGAGCTGGCGCCTGTCACCCACAAGGGCCCTGCGACTAGTGGGACGCCGTCTCCTGGCTGAGCAGCTGGGTCTGGAGGCCCAGTCTGGGGCACCTTTGTGAAGGAAAGAGACAGACCACAGGGAGCTTCCGTGTCCACATCCGTGCCACCTGGCTGAGAGGGCCAGCAGCAGAGGGGCTTCCAAAGAGCTTCTTTGAAAAAATAAATAAAATTATTTATGGATTTTATTTGCTTGAAAGGGAGACATAGTGGGGCAGGGGAAGGAGAGGGAGGGAGACAGCGATGAAGCCAGAACCAGGAGACTTCCCAGGCACTGACTCTCTCCCTGAATGTCCACCACAGCCGGGCCGGGCGGCAGCTGGGAGCCCCCAGGACTGTAGCGGTCACCCCGCCTCCCAGGGTGCACTGGGCTCAAACTGATGTACTCTGATACGGCTGTCCCCAAGTGGAACCTTTTTTCTTTTTAAATGCTTATTTACTTTTCATATACTTGAGAGGCAGAGCAAGCGAGCGAGACGGAGACCTTCCATCTGCTCTTCCCCTCCCCAAATGCCTGCAACAGCTGGCGCTGGGTCAGGATGAAGCCAGGAGCCACTAACTCCATCTGGGTCTCCCACGTGGACGGCAGGGCCCCAGTACCTGAGCCGTGATCCACTGCCTCCCAGCACGCATTACTGGGGAGGTGGGCCAGAAGTGGAGGGGCTAGGACTCACGCAGGTGTCCCAAGCAGTGGCTCGGCCTGCTGTGCCACACATGGCCGGAGTGGCCAATCAAAGCAGCCTTTCTGTAGGACGGAGCTGCCTGGACGGAGGGGTCCGGCGTGCACACGGGCGGCGCCCCTGTGCCAGCCCCGCCCCAGAGTGGACAGGAGCGGGTGTCCCTGCCATATGCAGGCGTTCATGGCCTCTCCCTCCCTTCAGCTAGGGACCCTGACCCATGGGGCGCTGCCCTGGGCCAGGTGACAGACACACAAGCTTCTAACTGTAGCGCCGGCCGGCCTCCTGCCCTTGTTCCCGCAGCTCCCTGGGTGTGGAGCATCTGCCGCTCCAGCCAGCGCCGGCAGTGGTAGGGGTCAGGCTGACTCCTGCTGCCCGCGGTGTCTGCAGGGCTGCACGCCTGTCTCCACACTCGAGAGCCTTCGGCTCTTGCACAAAGGGAGGGCAGCCGACAGCAGGGCCGAGGGCTGCACCGTGCCTGTGCCTTCTGACTGCCACGGTGGCACATCTCTCCTAGCACGGGGGGACCCGCCTCCTCAGAGGATGCACCCCGGAGAGGCAGGGAGGGAGGCACCCTAGGCGAGCACGCAGCAGCCACCACCCAGCCGCGAACCTGCAGCAGGGACGGCGCGACCCGGCTCCCTGGCCGCTGGCCTCCCAGGGGATGAGGCACTGGGTCTCTCCCCAGGCCCCCCACGCTTCCCTACTCAAGCCTGCCACAACTCACCACGCCCTCGAAAGCATGAAGTCACTCTCACCGGCCAGAGCGAGCCAGTAAGTCAACAGTCCCCTCCCCGGCCCACACGTCACACACACCATTTCCAGAGGCGCACCTGCCTTGCCAGGTGGGGAGCCGAAGCAACCTCCGGCTCCCCACCCCTGGAGGACGCCGACGGCAGACACCTGACCAGCAGGGCCAGTCCCCAGGGGGTACAATGCAGCAATGGCCACTGTGGAACAGTCTGGAAGGCTGGCCACCTCTCCGCACGTGGCAAGCAGAAAGGTGACCCGTTTCCCTAATCTGGGGTGCGAGTGCGGGGACCAGTGGCAGGGAATGCCCACCACAGTGAGGCCAGCTCTGTGTGGCCCCAGCCACCTCCTGCACCACATCTTAGGGGGGAGTCGGCCAGCAGCAGGTGCCCCCACTGTGCCCAGATACACAGCAGCCTGGGAGAGACCGGATTCTGTTCGGGAGCCCAAGTCCTTTTATCTTTTTTTTAAAAAATATATTTAGTTTTGTTTATTTGAAAGAATTAGAGAGAGAGAGGGTGTCTTCCATCTGCTAGTTCATTCCCCAGATGGCCAAATGGCTGCAACGGCTGGAGCTGAACTGATCTGAAGCCAGGAGCTTCCTCCAGGTCTCCCACGTGGGTTCAGGGGCCCAAGCACTTGGTCCACCTTCCACTGCTTTCCCAGGGCACGGCAGGGAGCCGGATCGGAAGAGGAGCAGCAGGGACTTGAACCAGTGACCATATGGGATGCCGGTGCTGCAGGTCGGTGCTTTAACCCACTACGCCACAGTGCCGGCCTCCATCTTTGTATCGTTTTAAAGTTGTTACTTTATTTTGAAAGGCAGAGAAAGAGCCAGGTCTCCCATCTGCTGGTTCACTCCCTAAAAGCCGGCAACAGGTGGGGTCCAGCAGGTGGCCCTGACCACAGAGCTGAGGCCGGCGCGAGGACAGCGCTGGCTGCCCTCCCATGACTGCTGCCTTCGGCTCCCGGCTCCTAGGGAGCCCTTGCGGGGCTGCGCGTGCGGCCCCACCTCGGCCACCACAGCCAAGGTGCCTGTTCCCCCCCGCAGCTCAGGTGCAAGCCCAGGTGTAGGCCGGGTGCCCGCCTCCCCCTCCAGCTCTGGGGCCCGCTCTCCCTGCGGTCCAACCGCGCGCTGGGGCGGGGCCAGAGCTCGGGTTACCGGCCGGGGTGGGGCCGCGGGTCACGTGTGTACACAGGGCCCAGGCGGTGTGCCTGCTGTGAGCCCGCCGCCTGCTCCGAGCCCTGGCTGCCGGCGGGGGCCGCTGCCCAGTGAGCCGGTGAGTAGTACCCCGGGGCTGGGGTTGGGCAGCCATGGGGTGACCGTGGGCTGTCGTGCTCTGCTGACTCTCGCCACCAGCGTCGCGCTGTCCCTTGCTGGGAGAGGGCCGCCCTCCCGACCAGGGCCAGCTGCCCGGTCATCGACCTGCTGTGGACAGCTGAGGCTGCGCGGGCGGCCCGAGCGCGTCCTCCCTCCCCATGAGAACCTTTCCTGTAAGTCTTGGGGCTGGGTTCACATGGACAGCAGGAGAGTGTCCTCCCAGCCCTCCTGACCTGACCAGAGCTGCCCCTTGCCTGCCTGCGTGTGGGCGCACCCCAGGGATGATCCTGTATCAGGTAGCTCCTGTCCTGAGCACCCGGCTGCCGGCCGCCGGCTCCGGGGTGGGTGCTGTCCACGGCCCCTGGCACAGGCCAGCAGACGGAGACAGCCCCGAGCGGAGTGTGTGGCCACACTGCCTGACCCTGGCCACGGTGCTCTACGACGATGGGCCGTCCAATGAGTGCCGATCTGGGGCTTCACGCCAGGGAGTGAGGGGGCAGTGGCCTGGGCATCCCCCGTGCAGGTCATTGAGGAGGGAAAGCCGAGGAATGGCACAGAGGGGACCAGTCAGGGTGTGAAGACAGTGCACTCGTGCCGCACAGACCAGCCGCTGGGGAGGGGTGTGGTGTGTGCGGTCCGGGTTTGGGTGCGGGAACCCCCAGGGGACCGGCCCCTCTAGGCTGTGCTCAGCGGCTGCACTGTGTGGGTGTCAGAGCGCAAGGCTGAGTGCAGTGGTGCGTTTCCTGACGGCAGCTGCCGACAGGGAACAGGACAGGCGTCCTTTGCACCCCAACTTCAGGTCCCCTCGGTCCCCTTCCATCCCAGTGCTAAGAACCAGAGCAGGCCGAGCAGGACAGGCGTCCCTCAGGGGGGCTAGCCTGCACCCAACAAGCTGGCACCCCGGGAGCCTGGCCGGGTCTGAGACGGAGCAGGTTGGCGAGGCAGCACAGAGGCCAGGGGGCGAGGACTACACGGCCCCCTGGGCGGGGCTGGGACCCAGAGCCTTCCAGAGCCAGTAGCTGCTCCTTGTTCCTGGTGGGAAGGCACGTGGCAGCTTCACACTGCCTGGCAGTCAGAAGGCCGTCTGCATGGTGAGTGGGCTTTACCACACCCCAGGCCCGGCCACGCTGCCAGACCCATAGCAGAGCCTGAGTTACTGTCACTAAAGACTCTGCCCATTGCCCCAAGGAAGTAAACATTCAGGAGGTCGTGGTGCACGGCAGGTCTGCCCCAAACACTGTCAGCCACCAGCCCCGCTCCTCCCCCAACCACCCCGCTCAGGGGCAGAGGGCCCGCGACTGCTCCCACCCAGGTCCCCGGCTCTGTGCTGGAACAAGAGGCCTCATCCCCTGCCGCCTGCCAGCCGCTCCACTCGGGGGGACACTCCTTAGCAAGGCCACAGGGCAGAGAGAGCTGTGGGCAGTTGGGAGGGAGCACGGGGAGCTGGAGGGGTGGACGTGGTGGCCAGGGAGGGACCACAAGGGTCAGCGTGCAGGGACAGCAGCCCGGGGAGCGTGGGGAGTGAGGGTCAGCGTGCAGGGACGGCAGCCCGGGGAGCGTGGGGAGTGAGGGTCAGCGTGCAGGGACAGCAGCCCGGGGAGTGAGGGTCAGCGTGCAGGGACGGCAGCCCGGGGAGTGAGGGTCAGCGTGCAGGGACGGCAGCCCGGGGAGCGTGGGGAGTGAGGGTCAGCGTGCAGGGACAGCAGCCGGGGGAGTGAGGGTCAGCGTGCAGGGACGGCAGCGGGGGGAGTGAGGGTCAGCGTGCAGGGACGGCAGCCGGGGAGCGTGGGGAGTGAGGGTCAGCGTGCAGGGACGGCAGCCGGGGAGTGAGGGTCAGCGTGCAGGGACGGCAGCCGGGGGAGCGTGGGGAGTGAGGGTCAGCGTGCAGGGTCAGCGTGCAGGGACGGCAGCGGCCCGGCCCCTCTCAGCCACCTGCGCTTGGTATGGCTCCCCTTTGCTGGTTTCTCCTTTGGGCGTGCTGAGTCAGCACGCACACACTTGCCTGCGTCGCTGTCGCCAGCCGTCTGCCCTCTCTGGTGGCAGCATGGCCACCAGCTTCTATGGGGCGCACTGTTTAATGCAGCCCCAGACTTCGGCAAAGCTTGTCTGGTTGTTCGCAGATTTGCTGTTCACGGGCGTGGGTGGCTGGAGCCGCACCGTTTAAGCTCTTTTAAAATAAGGCATGGGAACAAAGACGCCAACATCTGACTCTGAAACGCTGCCGACAGCCTGCCCCGACGTGGCCATCGCCCTGGCCAGCGGGCCCCTCGAGGTGCTAAGTTACAGGGGAGAACCAAGGCCCTGGCAGTCATGGGGCACACCAGAGCCGGTGCAGAGCCAGGCTGGAGCACTCAGACGTGAGCGCCCACAGAGCCCCTGCCACCTGCCGGTGCTCGCCGCCGCACAGCTTCCCTGCCAGCTGGGCATGCTTCCTGCCAGTGTGCGTGCTTGGCTGTCACTCCCACGCACAGTCACCCCCACCCCGGACACGCCCCCACTTCCTGTGGGCGACAGAGGTTCTGGGGCAGGCAGCAGCACAGCCTCCTCTGCTGTCACGACATCTGGGCAGGGATGGGGGAGGAGACAGATCTGAAACCCAAAGGTGTGCATCCTTTGTGCCCCAACACCAGGGCCCGGCCAGGGCTCGGCACATGCCTGCCTGCCTGCCACACATGGAGATTTTGTCCTGATAACCTCAGGAGGATGTCCCTAAGCCTGGGGAAACTGAGGCACAGGGACAGTTAAGTTTTCTGTCCAACCAAAGGCACACAGCTTGCGAGCAGCAAGACTGGACGCCAGGGGCCAGCGCTGTGGTGCAGCGGGTTAAGCCGCTTGGAGCACCACCATCCCCCATCAGAGTGCCACTGAAAGCCCCTCATGGGAGGCCATGGGTCTCAGGGCAAAAACACAGCTCTAGGACTGGGGTTACCCTGCGGTCCAGGTCCCTCGACAGCCTCACAAGCCATACGCTTGCCATAGGGGGCCTCTGGCTGTGCCCCGTCCTGTGCCCCCATCAGCCCACAAGGGCCTCTGGCTGTACTCCGTCCTGTACCCCCATCAGCCCATGGGGGCCTCTGGATGTGCCCCCATCAGCCCACGGGGGCCTCTGGCTGTACTCCGTCCTGTACCCCCATCAGCCCACGGGGGCCTCTGGATGTACCCCCATCAGCCCATGGGGGACCTCTGGATGTGCCCCCATCAGCCCACGGGGGCCTCTGGCTGTACTCCGTCCTGTACCCCCATCAGCCCACGGGGGCCTCTGGATGTACCCCCATCAGCCCACGGGGGCCTCTGGCTGTGCCCCCATCAGCCCACGGGGGCCTCTGGCTGTGCCCCCATCAGCCCACAAGGGCCTCTGGCTATACTCCGTCCTGTACCCCCATCAGCCCACGGGGGACCTCTGGATGTGCCCCCATCAGCCCACGGGGGCCTCTGGCTGTGCCCCCATCAGCCCACGGGGGACCTCTGGCTGTACCCCATCCTGTGCCCCCATCTGCCCTACTCAGCAGAGGTGGTGGCCCAGGTCTCCACGGCCAGGCCTCTGCCCTGTGCCTCGTGGACGCTCTGCTCAGCCCAGGCTGCGGGGGGGGGGGGGTGCCGTGGAGCTGGTGACCGGCACCCAGGCCTGCCTGTGCCCAGCTAGACTGCCACACTGGAGCTGGTCTCTGTGGGAGATCCATGTGGGAGGTCATCACGGAGAAACCACGGGCCCCACAGGCTTCTCTGGGCCTCGATGTTTGGGCAGGGCCCAGGGAAGCGCAAGCTCCTTGCTAGCTGGGGCGGATGCCCCGGACCCCCAAGCCAGCAGTCACCGACAGCACACGGCTCCCACCAGGGCTCCTGGCCCTCAGCACCCTCGGGTCTTCCCTCCCCACACTGCTCTGCTGGAGGCAGCTGGCCAGGGCGTGGGGGAGGGTAGACGTGTGGGGGTCACTGGCCCAGAGACCCCTGGGGGCACCTGCCTGAACGCCGGCATGGGGACCCTGTGGGGCCTTGGGAGAAGAGACCGCTCCTCTGGGCCAGCAGACTCCCTCCCCCGTGGGAGGTCTGGGGCTCACATGACAGCCTGAGTCGGGCGGTCCTGCAGGGCTGGAGCCCTTGGTGGGCCCAGCGCCTGCTCCAAGCCCTGCTTATCCCTGCAGCCCCTCCCCCCGGGGCCCCGAGTCTTGTCCCGGGCCGAGCAGGTGGACGGCCAGCCTTTTCTGGCCAGGACCACGAGCGTGGTGCCCTGTACCTGGTGACCTGGGGATGGCAGGGGTGGACTTTGGGTCTATTGTCCCCTGGAGCCAGTGCTGTCCACACACTGAGTTCCCTGGACTCCGCGGGGCTGGAAGCTGGCCAGAGGTTGTGGAGAGGCCGGGACAGAGCCCAGCCAGGCCCTCGCTGACAAGTGTCCATTCCTGGCGCTGCCTCTGCTGTGGGACTGGGAACCACAAGTGGGTGGGAGGCAGGGCCTGAAGGAATGGTGGGGGTGGGTGTCAGGGCGGGAGAGGCCGGTGGTAAGAATGGAAGGTAGGTGGCCAAACCAGCTGGGGTGAAGTGGGGCAGGGGAGTGGGAAGGGGCCGGGCAGGGGACTGGAGGCCTGAGCAGCCTGGCTGGGAAGGGCTGCAGACGCTCTGTGACTGGGGTGGCCGGCAGTGGGCAGTGCCCCCGTGACGGGTGGTCCCTCCTGCCAGTGCAGCCCCGGGCCAGCCTCCCCCGTCACCAGGGGCAACGCAGGCTCTCATCCGTTAGCATCAAGGCTGCAGAGAGACAGCCTGGGCAGCATGGGGTGCCGGCTCCAGTTTCTCTTGAGGAAGTTCCCAGAGGGCTTGGCTGGCTAGAGGGAGGGCCCAAGTTCAAGGCCTATGCTGGGGCAGGGGCCAGCCATTGTCCAGCCTCCAGGACACCCTCCTTCCCGCACAGGGGACGGGAAGTCTGCACAGGCGGACGCTGACGGCCGTGAGGAAAAGGGAAGTGGGGCCAGTGAGTGCCGGGGCAGGCGCTGCCCTGGGTGGGGCCCCACAGGCCAGGCAGATGCCCGTCTGTGATGACAGGTGATCTCGATGGTGGCGCAGAGCGGGGTGGGCTGCAGCCCCCAGCACACGCCCCGGGAACCAGTCGGCCCAGGAGCAGGTGATGAGGGAGAGGGGATGCCTCCCAGATGGCCCTGGCTCCCCCACCACATGCAGACACGCCGTGGTCTGGGGGTACAGCCTGCTGGCCCCCACTGCTCCCACCTGCAGCAGGACGCCCTCGAGCTAGCTCAGGGAGATGTGCCACCTCTGACTGGGGGTCCCTTGGTGGCCACGGCACTGACCTGTCCCCCCACCCCCACCCTAGTGCAGACGGGCGCTGCCTAACTCCGGCGAGGGCAGGGGTCCGCAGGCCTCTAGGCCCACCAGGCAGGATGCACAGGCACCCTGGGTTCAAAGTGCAGGTTGCTCTTCTCCCACAATGGGCCTCAGCACACAGGGTCTCTAGGCGCTGACCTGGCCCCGAGCGCCAGCCCCCGGCGAGGGCCCCCGTGCGTGTGCACACGCAGAGAATTCTGACCAGCTCTGCTCCACGTGACGGTCTCCCGACAGCCGGGCCACCCTCCGCGGGGCAGGCGCTTGGTGCTGGCGGCCTGCCCTGTGCTGTCCCGCCCCCGCCCCCGCCCCCGCCCCTGCGGCCGGGCAGCTACAGGCCGCTGAGCACGCACAGCCCGAGGACAGACCTGCCAGGCGCAAGCTGTCTGCAGGGGAGGTGAGGGCTCGAAGCAGGCGTGGCCAGCTGGCAGCACCCGCGCCCCACGAGCTAAGCCACAGCTGAGCTGGCAGACTGCCCGCAAGGCCCTGGGCTGCCGCAGACGGCTCCGCCCTCGGCTCTGGCCTGCCCACGGCTGCAGGGCAGGTGCCGGGAGGATGCGGCAGGGCCGGCTGGATGTTTACCAAGTCCAGGAGGGAACCGAGAGTGCAGTCCTACGCGGCTGTAAACAGAGACAGGGAGGGGTGGCCTTGCCTGCCCAGGAGGGCAGAGGCGTGGGAGTGACCGGGAGGACACAAGGAAGCCCGGGCCGCAGGCTGCTGATAAGGGGCCGGCAGGCCCTCTGGGGCTAGGGGCTGCCTGAGTGTGGAGGCCAGCCTGGTGCCCGAGATAAAGGCAGAAGCCTGCGGCCGCGCTGAAACACTGCTGGTGACGCTACCGGCGGAGACAGAGAAGGGCCGGGCACTTGGCCAGGTCTGTTGGGGGAAGGGGCGGGTCCGTCATCCTCAGCGACACCCACGGGGCCCAGCTTCTGCCCCAGCATCGGAGGAGGAAGGATTGAAACAAGGTAACGGGGAAACATCCTGAGTGCCACCTGAGGCCAGGCAGACAGGGCTCTAGGGCGCGGAGTGCACGTATCACCAGCCGCGCGCAGTGCCCACGAGGGCCGCAGACCAGAGCTAGGCGCCCAGCATACCCGTACTCAGGCACAGCCACCACCATCGGGCCACCAGGAGCCGAGCTCTGGGGGAGGGAGGGAGCAGGAGGCAGAGCTGGCGTCAGCTGAGCTGGCCACAGGCAGCCGCTGGGGAGGCCTGCTGGCAGGAGGGCCCAGGAACCTGGGGACAGGCCGGCTTTGTGAAGGGGCGGGTGGTCTGCGTGGGGACCTGTGTCCACAGTGCGTCTCCCGGGAACACGGGAAAGGGGGAGGCTGGCCTGTGCTGGTCGCTGGTTATCTGAGGTGCCTGGTGGTCACACCCCGGGGCCACCCATCTGCACTGGGGCTGACATGGGAAGAACATGCGCTGTGCACCCATGTGGCGGGAACAGCACAGGGCTGCCCACACCACACCTCTGTCCTCCCCTTCCTGCCGCCACCGGTGCTCACGGTGCTCCTCGCAGCCATGACCGCGGGGCAGCAGTGGGGACCCTGCATGTGGGCTGTGCGAGGCTGAGGGGGAGGCCCTCAAACGCGGCCCCAGGGCGTCCTCAGGAGGCTCCAAGGCAGGCGGGGCCCCACGCCAACACCAGCTCCCGGCTTCCTGGCTTTGTCTGGTGCTGGGAAGCGGCAGTGTTTACTGAGGGACGTCTGTTCCAGACCTTTTCTTTTGTGCTCTGAGAGCAGGGGTCTGGCCAGGCCACACTGCACCTGCTTCCTAACGCTGACAGCTAGGAGGGGACCGGTTCCTGCAGTCTCCCCTCCAGGTCCCCACACATCACCCGCGCCGCAGGCCCCACGGCCAGTCTCCTTAGCACTGGGTCTGGTCGGGACGGCAGCCCCGGGTCACTACACGCAGCCTCCCGGGTCTCCTCCCAAGCGCACAGCCTCTGTGGCAGGGGTGCGTCTCCATGTCCAGTAGGGGAGCCCCGTGCGCCCCGGGCCGCAGGCAGGGAGCTGGCCCTGAATGGCAGTCCTCCGGGCCCCTGGCTGCCGAGAGCCCAGCCCAGGAGCGTGAGGTGGCCGCACTTTCTGGTGCTGCCGTGCAGGCAGAGCGGTGCCTGACCTCGTTTCTCTTCTCCACAGAGCTGCAGAGCCCGGCGGGCACCATGTGGGGCTGCGGCCCCCTCAACGAGACGGGCTGGAGCCAGGAGCCCCTGTGCCACGAGCTCCGCCTGGGGCTGGCGGTCCTGTCGCTACTCTACCTGGCCGTGGGCGTCCCCCTGGGCCTGGCCTACAATGCACTGCTGGTGCTGGTGAACCTGTGCCACAGGAGCGCCATGACCATGCCTGACGTGTACTTCGTGAACATGGCGGCGGCGGGGCTGCTGCTCACCGCCCTGGCCCCCGCCGCCCTCCTGGGGCCCCCCAGCTCCAGGTGGGCGCTCTGGAGCCTGGGCAGCGAGGCGCAGGTCACGCTGCTGGTGCTGTTCCACGTGGCCTCGCTGGTGACCATGTACTCCACCGCCCTGCTCTGCCTGGACTACTACATCGAGCGGGCGCTGCCACGCACCCACATGGCCAGCGTGTACAACACGCGGCACGTGTGCGGCTTCGTCTGGGGCGGGGCCCTGCTCACCAGCGTCTCCTCCCTGCTCTTCTACATCTGCAGCCACGTGGCCGCCCGCATCGCTGAGTGCGCCCAGATGCAGAACACGGAGGCCGCCGACGCCATCCTGGTGCTCATTGGGTTCGCGGTGCCGGCCCTGGCTGTGCTGTACGCGCTGGCGCTCATCTCCCGGATTCGGAAGGAGGACACGGCGCTGGACCAGGACACGGGCCGGCTGGACCCATCAGTGCACAGGCTCCTGGTGGCCACCGTGTGCACGCAGTTCGGGCTCTGGACGCCCTACTACCTGATGCTGCTGGGGCGCGCAGTGCTGGCCTCGCGCGGGGACCCCACGGCTGGGTACGACGCTGGGCTGCTGCACTTCGCCAAGGACGTGGCCAAGTTCCTGGCCTTCTCAAGCGGCGCGGTGACGCCGCTGCTGTACCGCTGCCTCAACAGGCACTTTCCCAGCAAGCTGCAGCGGCTGATGGTGAAAATGCGCTGCAGGCCCCAGCGCTGCCCCGCAGACCGCACCGGCGTCCAGCAGGTGATGGCGCACACCTAGGCACTGAGGGGCCCTGTGGAGACGACCCTGGGGCCTGCACCTCATCACCGGGACACCCAGCAAGAGCTGCACTGACGCGAGAATGGGACGGGGTGCTTCCTGCTCCCCCCAGAGGGCTGGCTCTCCTGGTGCCTTCCCTTTCCCAACACGGCCCCCACGATACCTGACAGGACGTGCCTGCTGCAGAGTGCAGAGAAACACAGGTGTCCGGCGGAGCACCCACCCCGCACCCGTGCTGGGAGCCAAGCTGCCACCGGCGCCGTGGGCACAGAGGCGGCCTCCCGGCCCTCCCTGGCTCCAAGCCCCGGCCAGCATCTGGGGGTACAGATTTGTCCCTCTGAACCAGCTCCCCATGTGCGCCCCCAACTGAACGGAAATAAACGGAGAGAAACGCGATGTCAGGACTTCTGGAAAGGCCGCCGGGGGCGGGGGCAGGGGCTGGCGCAGGGTGAAGTGGCACCGGGCGTGGCAGGGAGGGGCAGCGTGCAAGGTGGGGCTGGGAGCCCTCAAGAGCCCAGAGCCGGCCAGATGCACACCATGGCCATTCCCGCCATGCGGCCGCAGGAACACACAGCGGAAACCCCGAGTGTCCGCGGCACCGTCCCCTGGCATCAGCTGGGACCGGCTGCGGGCTCTGTCCAGCCTGAGTGACTTCCTGTGTGCCCTGGACACCTCGGCTACTGCTTCCCTGTCTGCACCTGTGGGCGGAGGGGCTTCTGACTGCAATTCGCGTTCACAGTCCGGTTCCAAGTCTGAAGCCGGGGCCCGACTCCCCCACTCCTGCTTCCCAAGAACCTGTGGCCCCATGTCTATTGAGAAGGCCACAACCCCACCCAGGCCTGCAGTGGCTGCTGGGACCGAGCTGTCACTCTGCCAGGGTCAAGCCAGGGGTCAGCGGGGGCAGCTCTCAGAGAGCAGAGACCCCACTGAGGACAGTGGGAGGGGCGTGGAGACACCAGACTTCATCACCTGCATCAAACGTCCACGAGAAGTGGGGCTCACAGCACCCCCCCAACTTTCACAATCATGGACCCGTTCCCATGGGGTCTACAGCCCCCTGGGGCTGCCTCCCCGCCCACCTCCTACCGTCTGACAGATACTGGGGCAGCCACCTAGGAAAAGGGGCGGATATAAAATGGTACAACCATTTGGCAGTTACTTATAAAGTTAAATCGTCTGTTTATACAATTTCTATCAGTCCAAGCTGTTCCACTTCTAGGCGTTTACCCAAGGAAAATGAAAACAGACGCCCAGAGATGGTATGCAGCTGTCCACAGCCACACGGCAACAGCCAAGTGTCCACCAGCAGTGGACGACACAGACAGACGGGACCCCACCCACAGCACACTGCTCGGCTGTCACACGGCAAGTGACCCGGCCTCTGGTGGGGGGTGGCGGCCAGACATCCCCGCACAGGCAGAGCCTGCCCCAAGGGCTGGGGTACGGGCAGAGCAGACACAGACCCTCTGGGGGGATACAAGGAACCTCCTGGAGTGCTGGAAACGGTCTCCCTTGTGATGGAGGGATGGCTACAGAGGTCTGCACCCTGTCCCAGCTTACGAAGTGGACACCTCGATGACCCAGGAAGCTTGAACCTTCCCCCCAAAGGCTCCTCAGACCCCTCTCATCCACCTCTGACGTGACCCAAGCCCAGGTACAAGATGCTAACATCCGAGAGGCAGCACCTCTGAGCTAAGGGTATGGTGGCAACAGACCCAGAGAGGGGCTGCTAACCGCCAGCAGTGGCTGCCCCGACTCCACCCAGTGGCCACCGGACACCTGCACATTTAATGAGGCCAGGGCCAGGGGGCCTTGCTCAGCAGCCAAAGGGTCTCAGGGTCAGGTGAGGCTCAAAAACCTCCACCCCACACTGCCTCCTAAAAAGCAAATCGCCCCACGTGAGGGCTCCCCAGGGAGGCATTGAGGGACTCCACCACCTCCACACATAGCACCCAGGGAGACTCCACCTCCACACACAGCACCCAGGGAGACTCCACCTCCACACACAGCACCCAGGGAGACTCCACCACCACCACACACAGCACCCAGGGAGACTCCACCACCACCACACACAGCACCCAGGGAGACTCCACCACCTCCACACGCAGAACCCAGGGAGACTCCACCTCCACACTCAGCACCCAGGGAGACTCCACCTCCACACACAGCACCC
>CM027397.1:430429-459081 GCA_015711505.1 Sylvilagus bachmani
GGGCTTGCTCCACAGACATCCCCTGACCTGGGCACAGACACCTGGCCAGTTCCGGCCCGAGGTCTGTCCACTCCTGCTGGCCCACCCCTCGGCCCCGCCTCTGGACAGCCGGGGTGGTGGGAATGCTTCCACCAGGGGCAGGAGGTGTCTGGATGAAAACAGAGCAGCCGTTAGCATCCTGAACACTAGTGCTAAGGGCGTGTGGCAGGAAGGTCATGGGCGTCTTGTGGGGGTCCCCAGGATGTCCTCTCCCATGCAGGGGGCAAGGTGTGCCACAGGCTTGGGCTCAGGGTCAGGAGGCGGCCCCCCACCCAGCCAGGAGTGGACCACAGTGGCCAGGCCCACTGACTGCCCGCCTGAAGCTCCCCACACACCCAGGCCTCCTGGAGGGAAGTGCTTGTGTGTGAAGCCACTCGGGTCTGCAGGGTCTGCGTGCGTGCACACATCCGTGAGTGACACACAAAGCACATGTGACTTCCCTGGAACACACAGAAGAGCAAAACGGAAGCCACGCTTATCCTTTCCCTTCAGTGAGGTTATTTTTTCCAATACCCCGAAAAAAGACACTCAAAACAGTCCTGGAAGTGGCCAGGACGGAGCAGAAGTGGAGGGAGGCCAGGAGCCACCCGGGTGCCGGCACGCGCAGACAGGGTGCACCGTCTGCTGAGACGGCCAGAGCTCCCCACACCTGCGTGGAGGGGACACCTGGTTCCTCTGCCACCCAGCAGAGTGACAGCAGAGACTGAGAAAGAAACTCTGACGGAGCCCAGAGCAGGCCTACAGCAGCTCAGCCCTCCGCGGGGGGAGGGGAGGGCGCCAGGACCCGCCCACTCCTCCATGTGATCCAGGACCCGTCAGCCCTCACTGCTGGGCCCCATGCCCGCCTGACTCCTGGGAAGCAGGAAGGCGTGGCCGCCACTGCTCTGAAACCACCAGGCTCCTGGGCCGGGGACGCAGGGCTGGCTGTGGCAGGAGAGGCTCCCAGAGCCCAGCAGGGCTGCCGTGGGGGACAGTCCCTCACAGGGAGTCCCAGGGCTGCCCGCCTCCCCCAGGCAGCCGCACACAGCCACGCCCCCACAGAGGGAGCACACTCGCCCATGGAAACCTGTCCACAAACATTTAAAGTGCTGTGTGACAGCAACAATGCAGGGCAGCTCTGCAGACCACCCCCTGGACATGCGACAGCACGCGTGGGCGTCCAGCATGCCGTGCCCTGCAGAGGTGGACCGGAACAGCTCCACAGTCGTGAGAGCCTGGAAGAGCGACAGCTGCAGGATCCGGCAGCACCCGCCCGGCCGGGGCAGAACGGGACCGGGGCCTGTGCCGCAGGGGGAGGCGGTGGTGGACAAACCTGCACGGTGTGCACCAGAACAGTCACTTTATCGTACGTAAGTTCTGAGAAACGACTGCTTTGAGAAAGTGCAGGTTTTCAGCCGAGCTGGGTTCCAGTCCTGACTGTACCATGCGCTGGGCAGCCAGGAGCAAACGGTTTCTCTCTGACTCGGTCACCCCAGCGCCACCTGCTGGGGTGGACACAACACTGATGGGGCTCGGGGCAGCAGCTGGCACGCCCTGCCCAGCCCAGCCAGACGCGAGAGCCTGTCCAGGCTCAGCTCCCCAGAGCACAGCCCCACTCCAGAGCACGGGGCAGGGGACACAGCACCTTCAGTGGAAGAAAGAAGTGGGGCAGGGGCGAGCAGTGAGCTGGCCCAGCGGTGGGCAGATGGCTAACCTGCCCAGCAGGGCTGTTGTGACCCCAGGCTCCAAGCGGCGCTCAGCCCTGGACTAGGAGGTGATGTGGAGGGCACCAGGCCGGAAAGGGGAGTGCTGAGGGCCAGGGCCAGGCAGCCCCGGGGGCAGCCCCGTGAAGGTGACCTGGGGCGGGGGCGGGGCGAGCAACAGCCTCCGGAACCCTTTGCTGTAAGGTCCCAGTGCCAGCTGCACAGGTGGGGACACCCAGACTCCTGTGCAGGGCGCCAGCAGCCCGGCCTGTCGCCCACCCAGACAGCGCAGCCAAGGTCCCATGCCCTGAGCAGGCTCCATCTGCCCCAGGACAAAGCTCCGAGGAAGGCACTCGGCAGCCCCTCCCATGGGCCTAGGAGTGCAGGGCCCGGCCACAGCCCAGGCTCCAGGCAGAGTCGGCCGGCGCGAGGCAGGGGTGCAGCGCAGTGCCGTCAGCACCAGCAGCCTTCTTCCCAATGTGCCCACGGAATGCTCCCTCCCAGCCACTTCCTCTCGGCCGGCTCACCCATCTTAATTTCCGAGCCACACGTGTCTCAGGGATCGATCATCACCTGCGGTGCGGGCACATGGACAACATCAGAGCTCACTGTCAGACCAGAGCCGTGAGCAGACCACGTGCCTCCTGGCTGTGGAGGCAACAGCCACACGGGGCCCAGCACAGCACCCAGGACCCGCTCCCCAGGACAGCCAGCCTGCCCTGCACCCCACGCGTGTGCTCAGTACGGCACCCAGGACCCGCTCCCCAGGACAGCCGGCCTGCCCTGCACCCCACGCGTGTGCTCAGTACAGCACCCAGGACCCGCTCCCCAGGACAGCCGGCCTGCCCTGCACCCCACTTCAGGCAACGGTACACTTCCTTACACACTGAACATCAGTGAAAACATTTTTAAACCTCAGGGTGGCTTCTAGAAGTAAATAAATAAGTCATCTAAAAAGAAAAGACAAGACAGGACCCACCAGGCAGAAAGGCAATGTCCAGCCCTGCGGACGCTGCTTCCGCAGCACGGTGGGCCTAGGGCCCACGCCCAGGGAACCAGGGCCGTGCAGGGGGCAGTGGGAGGGGATTGCCAGAGCCCCAGAGAAGCAGAAGCAAACATTCTCTGGAGAAGAGAACTCTTGCCAAAATGACTTCTTTTTTTGACAGGCAGAGTGGACAGTGAGAGAGAGACAGAGAGAAAGGTCTTCCTTTGCCGTTGGTTCACCCTCCAATGGCTGCCACGGCCGGCACACCATGCTGATCCGATGGCAGGAGCCAGGTGCTTCTCCTGGTCTCCCATGGGGTGCAGGGCCCAAGCACTTGGGCCATCCTCCACTGCCTTCCCGGGCCACAGCAGAGAGCTGGCCTGGAAGAGGAACAACCGGGACAGAATCCAGCGCCCCGACCGGGACTAGAACCCGGTGTGCCGGCACCGCAAGGCGGAGAATTAGGCTATTGAGCCGTGGCGCCAGTCGCCAAAATGACTTCTAAACTCAGCTCCTCACATGTTCAGGTATAACAGCCAATACTTATATTTGAAAGGCAGGGTTATATAGAAACAGGTAGAAAAAAAGAGAGCGAGAGAGAGAGAGCGCACGCGCGCAGTCTTCCATCTGCTGGTTCACTTCCCAGATGACTGCAATGGCTGGAGCTGTGCCGATCCGAAGCCAGGAGCCAGGAGCTTCTTCCAGGTCTCCCACGTGGGTGCAGGGGCCCAAGCACTTGGGCCATCTTCTACTACTTTCCCAGGCCATCAGCAGGGAGCTGGAAGGGAAGTGGAGCAGCCGAGACTAGAACTGGTGCCCATACAGGACGCCAGCGCTTCAGGCTAGGGCGTTAACCTGCTACGCCACAGCGCTGGCCTCTGCTCCACTTCGGATCCAGTTCCCTCCTAATGCACCTGGGAAAGCAGCAGATGGTGGACCAAGTGCTTGGGCTTCTGCATCCACGTGGGAGACCCGGAGGAAGCTGATGGCTCTGGCCTGGCCCAGCCCTGGCTGCTGTGGCCATCTGGGGAGTGACCCAGACTTCTCTCTCTGCCTCTGCCTCTCTACAACTCTGCTTTTCAAATAAATAAATAAAACTTTGGGAAAAAAAAAGCAGAACCTTGAGATATAAGAAACATAAAAATTAAATTTTAGAACCAAGGGGGAGTTAGTTTTAGATCAGCCACAGCTAAAAAGAGAAACTAGTGACAGGTGTGAAGTCACATGCCAAGGCGTCTGGGGACAAAGGGCTAGGACACAGGCCCAAGAAGCCCCACGCGGAGGAACAGAGCCGCACCCCTGACCACACGTCCAGACGCAGCTCTCTCCGCCCTCAGGCGACACAGAGCTCTGGAGGGCTCTAAAGGCGAGCTACAGCAGAGGGGTGACGGTATGTGTGGCAGCGCGGCACGTGGCATGCGGCACCATGGCCTCGAGACCAGGCTGCGGACTGGGTCGGCTCAGTGGCGGACGCAGTGTCACCAGCAGGCACAGAGCGGTGCCGAGGGGGGCTATGTTTCAGGAAGAGAGCTGGCTGCCCTGCATGCACATTCCCAAGGTCTGTCTGTAACGCGCAGTCACACTGTGCGCACTGCGGGCCTCCCCTGGAGCTGCGACTGGCTGAAGGAGGGCTCCCGCTTATCGCCGTCAATTCCCCAGCCACATCTACTGTTTAGTTAACGTTCGGGGGGGAGGGGCCCTCTGTGATGGAAGCGATGGCTCAGGGCGCTGACGTTCACGTCCCCTGTGACAACCATGGCATGTGCTTCTGTTGCAGAGCCGGTGACGCCCGAGATGGGCGCCCACAACATGTCCTGGATCCAGTACCCGAGCCAGGTGTCCCCGGCCGTGGAGGACGTCATCGCCTCCCAGAGCATCGTGGCCAGGTGCACCCAGGTCTACGTGGCTCTGTTTGTCCCGCTAAGCCTGGCCACCGGGCTCTTCAACCTGGCCACCTTGATCCGGGACCGCGCCAGCCAGGGGCCCCTGAGCCTGCTCCTCCTGGGCCTCACGGTCACCAGTCTTCTGCTGACGCTGTTGTCTCTGAGCGCCGCCGGCAGGCCTGACTACCTGCTCACCACCAACCTGGGCTGTGGGGTCCTCTCCTTCCTCTCCAACCTCTGCTACTTCAACGGCCAGTACCTGCAGGCAGCCATGTGCGTCCTGTTCCTGCGGCCCGACTCCTCGTCCTGTCTGCGCGTGGGGGGCCGGGGCGCCCACAGGCCTGCACTGGGCCTGGCCGCCGTGCTAGGCTGTGCCTTCTGCAGCTCTCTGGTGCTGGCGGCCCTGCTGGGCACATCTGGGCAGCTCCACGACAGCACCTTGTGCCAGCTGGACCCGCTGACGGCCTGGCCTGAGTACGAGATCATGAAGTTCAGCCTGGGCGTGGGGCTCGGGCTCGTCCTGCAGCTGGGGTGCTGTGTCCTGCACGCCGTCCCGGCGCCCCGCAGGGACGCGGCCTCTGCCTGGCCGCTTGTGCCAGCTCTGGCCCTGAACATGCTTGTCTGCAGGCTGCTCTACAATGCCGCGCTGCTGCGCCGGGCCGGGCTGAAGATGCAGGGGGACATCGGCTCCCCCAGGGACGAGCTCCTCATGAACCTGGCGGAGCTGCTCCTGGGCGGCGAGAGCTGTGCCAGCTCCCTGGCCACCCTGACCCTGCACCGGCCCTGCAGGCTGGCCCTGCTGCGCATGTTGGAGCGGCTCACTCACAGGTGTGGGCGACGAGGGGCTGAGGTCCAGGGCCCACCTGCCGGGCACAACCACACTGCCAAGCAACAGAGTCTTTCTGGAGTTGCGGAGACGCCAGCCCTCGACTAAGCCCACACGCGCCCAGGGAACGCAGTGGGGCGCTGTGACTGCTGGCCGACGGTCACCTCCCGGGGAGCTACCTGGGCCGTGCAGCGAGGCGGGAACAGAGGCTGGGTCTGTGCTGGGCGGAAGCTGAGGGGCCAGCGCTCCCGCCAGGGGATAGAAAAGAAGCTTGAGAAAATAAAGGCGAAATCCGGTCCCCGCGCGGCCAGGCTACGGTTAGGTCCTGCGCAGCACCAGCTGGTAGGGTTGGGCGCCGTGATCTTGCCCAGAACAAGGGTTCATCATTCGTCCGGTTCTTCTGTTTGTTTCTGAGAGACAGTGAGTTGCTACCCACGGGTTCACACCCGCAGTGCCCACACCCCGGGTGGGGCTGGGCTGAAGCCAGGTTTCCCACGGTGTTGGCAGGGACCCAATGACCGGAGCCATCATCTGCACTGCCGCCCAGGGTGTGCCTGAGGACGCTGGAACTGGAGCTGCAGCCTGGCACTGAGCCTGGGTACTCCAACAGGGTCCAGAGTGCCTAACTGGCATCTCTCTCTAAGACTTATTTATTTTAAAGGCAGCGTCACAGAGATAGAGAAATCTTTCATCAGCTGATTCACTCCCCAGATTTTGGCTGTAACGGCCAAGGCTGAGGTGAGGAGCCCAGCACTTCCTCCAGGTCTCCGGTGTGGGGGGAGCCCGGCACTTGATCAACTTCTGCTGCTTTCCCCAGGCACGTTAGCAGGGTCCACACCGGCCGCTCACGTGGGATGCCGGTATTGCAGCCAGTGGCCTCATGCGCCGTGCCACACGCTGGCCGCTGACCTGGAGTCTGTACCACTGGGTCGCACGCCCAGGGGTTTACCTGTTAAAACCTCGTCACCATCACCGGGGCTCTGAGGCTATCACCCATAAGCAGAAAAGCACCAGTAGTGGGAGGAGCCCAGCGGACAGTCAGGCCAGCTCCAGGAGCTCTGCGGGGCGGGGGGCGGGGCAGCTCCACGTGTCACAGACCCCCACCTGCCCCGACACCGACACATGAAACACAACACAGAGCCCAAATCCCATGCCTCCTTCTTGTGGACTCGTGTGTTGTTTCTGGGATGAATCAGGAAGGCAGACAGGGAAAGCCCAGACCTCGCGCCCCGCTCACTGCGACCACACACCCACACTCTGCACCCCGCTCACCGCGTCCCCATGCCTGGACCCCGCGCCCCGCTCACTGCGACCGCACGCCCACACTCTGCACCCCGCTCACCGCGTCCCCATACCTGGACCCCACGCCCCGCTCACCGTGTCTGCACACCCGCACTTTCTCCAGAAGAAAGATGGCCGGGTCTTATGCAGTCAGCAGCTCCCATAACGCACCACTGCCTCTCTCCACCTCGATGTGTCATTTCTACCTCTGACTCCTTCCTGTGGCCAATGTGCCAGTGAGGTGCAGAGGGGCTGGCAAGGAACGCAAGCCAGACAAGGCCGGGGCAGTGACTGCTCCAGGCGAACGTGGCCGCCCAGGCCCCGCCCAGGCACGGACTGTGGCCGGCCGGCAGACTCGCAGGGAGCACAGTGCCTCTGGGAGCTGTAACCTGGGCTGACTGGGCAGACTCAGCCTTAACACACAGGTGGGCCCTTGCTGGGCCTCCACTCCAGCCGGCCTGCAGAAGCTCTGTCCCCGGGCACTCCTGCCCCGCCCCCTCCTCTGCAGGGCTCTCCCAGGAGGCCAGGTGAGCTGGACCACACCCTGCTGAGATCAGAGTCTGCAAGGCTCCTGTCACCAATGCCTCCCTGTGTCTAATGGCTGTGGCAGGGACATTCACCCAGAGCGAGGACGGAGTGGCCCGGGGCAGCGGAAAATGGACTACAACAGCCAAAGCCAGCGCAACAGGCCCAGACAGGGGGATTCCAAGGCCCGGGCGCTTGGCGGCTCGGACACACGGCTGGTTCTGGAATCAAGGTGGACACACAGGCGGACCTGGGGCACCTAACCACTTGGGGCTTCCAGTTTTTCCGCTAAAGGAATCATTGTAGAAACAACCACAGGGGCCACCGTTGGGACGTGGTGGTTTAATGCAGCGGTCGCCTGTGTCCCGTATGGAGGCCGGTTAGAGACCGGCTGCTCCACTTCCCACCCAGCTCCCTGCTATGGCCTGAGGAAGCCCAAATCCCTGAACCTCTGCACCAATGTGTGAGATCCGAATAAAGCCCCCGTCTCCTGGCTTCAGCCTGCCCCATGCCTGGCTGTTGAGGCCAACTGGGTGTGAACCAGCGGATGGAAGACCTCTCTCTCTCTCTCTCCAACTTTCAAATAAAAATAAATTTAAAAAAAGAAGAAATTAACCACAAAAATACAGAATGGTGGTTCTCAAAATTTTTTCTTTCTAGCAGCAAGATCTTTCCTTTAAACAAAAGGTGCTAAATGTGAGAGGCGTGGGGCCTTAGCGGCTAAGACACTGGTCGGGCTCCTTAGAGACGCGCACCCTGGGTGGCAGCAGTGACAGCCAAGTGCTGGGGCCCCTGCACCCACGTGGGAGACCTGGAAGGAGCCCTGGGAATAGACGCTCCCTGTCTGTCTTGGTCTCTGTTCTCCCTACTTCTCAATTGAATAAATATAATTTGAAGGGCAAAGAATGAAAAAGGCACCGCGGCTCACTGGGTTAATCCTCTGCCTGCGGCGCCAGCCTCCCGTATGGGCGCCGGGTTCTAGTCCCAGCTGCTCCTCTTCCAGGCCAGCTCTCTGCTGTGGCCTGGGAAAGCAGTGGAAGATGGCCCAGGTGCTTGGGCCCTGCACCCATATGGGAGACCAGGAGGAAGCACCTGGCTCCTGACTTCGGATTGGTGCAGTGCCAGCCGTGGCGGCCATTTGGGGAGTGAACCAACGGAAGGAAGACCTTTCTATCTCTCTCACTGTCTACAACTCTACCTGTCAAATAAAAAAAAAATGAGAAAGGCTCCGATCTGACTGGAGTTGGGGGAAGGAATGGACCCCAGGCCCCACCAGCGGCCCCACCAGCTCTGCCCCTGCACCCAGCACTGGCACTGCCCTGGGCCCTGTGCGTGTGGGTGCGGTGAGGACAGAACCTGCACACACGGAGCTGGGGGGGAGGGGGGCTGTGGCCACAGAAAGCCAGAGCATGTCTGGGGCGGCCCGGCAGCGAGAAGGCACTGGCACCTGGACAGAGCACACGGAAGCTTGACCATACAGACAGAAGCAGAATTGAGTGCTGGGGGTGGGGAACAGTCCGGCGCCACTGGTGGGGGTGCTGACAAGGACCAGGCCCTCAGCTGCCCCTCCTGCAGTTCCGGCCTAAACACAGGCGAGGTGGCCTCCCTGGGCAGAGCTCCGAGTGCAGCTCCCTGTCCTGGAGCTGGGAGCTCCAGCTGCCACAGGTGCGCTCCTCCAGGACTCTCCCATGGTGCCGGTAGCCGATGGGAGCTCCCACACACCTCAGCACTCGGCTGGGGGCTCCCACACACCTCAGCACTCGGCCGGGGGTTCCCACACCCCTCCCCAACAGCACTTGGCCGGGGGCTCCCACACAGGCCCCACCAGCACTTGGCCGGGGGCTCCCACACAGGCCCCACCAGCACTTGGCCGGGGGCTCCCGCACAGGCCCCACCAGCACTTGGCCGGGGGCTCCTACACAGGCCCCACCAGCACTTGGCCGGGGGCTCCTACACAGGCCCCACCAGCACTTGGCTGGGGGCTCCCACACCCCTCTCCAGCACTTGGCTGGGGGCTCCCACACAGGCCCCACCAGCACTTGGCCGGGGGCTCCCACACAGGCCCCATCAGCACTTGGCTGGGGGCTCCCACACAGGCCCCACCAGCACTTGGCCGGGGGCTCCCACACCCCTCTCCAGCACTTGGCCGGAGGTTCCCACACCCTTCCCCACCAGCACTTGGCCGGGGGCTCCCACACAGGCCCCACCAGCACTTGGCTGGGGGCTCCCACACCCCTCCCCCCAGCACTTGGCCGGGGGTTCCCACACAGGCCCCACCAGCACTGTGAGTTCCTCATCCTGGGGGAGCTGGGAGATGAGGCCGCAGGGACGCTTCTCTCCAGGAGACAGCCTGGGACAGCACGCTGCGTGCACAGCACGGGCCGCATCCAGGGCCTCGCTGCCTCACAGGCCGGCAAGGCCAGGACGCCCACCGTGTCCCCCAGCAGCAGGCCACGCCGGGTCTGGAGAGCCAAGAGCATGGAAGGAGGCACCCTGGGTGCGAGGGGAGGAAGCCACGAGGCGCAGGCTGGTGAGAGCAGGGACCAGCTATTTTTACATGTCATGCCTTGGCTATTTCAAGGCTTGAAATTTTATTTTATTTATTTAATTCAAGAGGAAGTTGTATTTTCTCATGACTCATTCTTTCAAAATGCCGTCTCGGGCATTTTAATGCTGAAACCCTCCTGACTTCATAAAGCATCCAAGGGAACGGGCATCCGCCCAGCAGTCAGGCGCCTGCATCCCGCACGGGGCACCTGGGTCCACGCCCTGGCTCCGGCTCCTGCATAGGGGATGGCGCCAGTGGCTGGGTGCCTGCTGCCCACAGGGGAGACCTGGAAGGAGCTCCCAGCTTCCGCTGCAGCCCAGCCCCAGCCCCGGCTGTTGCAGACGTCTGGGGAGTGAACCAGCAGATGGAAGATCTCTCTGTCTCTACGCCTCTCACATTAAAAATCCAGCATTTCTAAGAGCAAACCCGTTTTCTAGTTTATCTTTAAAAAAAAAAAAAAAAAGCAGCACACCCTGGAATCAGGCCTCCTGCAGCGGGCGGGACTCGAATGTTAGTGTTTTTCCATAAAAACAGCACCGCGTTTTCTGCCTAAAACGATGTGCATGTCCCAAAATCCCTATCAGAGACTTTAAATCACCCTCGCCCAGAACACCTCACAGCTCTCATCCACAGGACTGTGCCCCAGAGGGCAGCAAGGGGCTGGGCAGAGCAGCAGCAGCGCACGGGGGCTCCAGGAGCCACCTGCCTGGGCCACAGCCACCGTGCTCTTCAGCTCACACGTCCACGACGCGGGCACACCGAGAGTAACACACCGGCTGCCCGACACCCTCTCAGGGACCTCCTCCGTCCCCTGGGGCAGCCTGGTCCACTGGTGTCCAAAGCCGAGGGTGGGGCCCTTGGAGGAGGCAGCCAAGGCCAGGCAGGTCGGCCCCTGGGGCCGTGGGGAGACCCCTCACTCCCAGGCGCTGCAGCAGGTACACTCACACAGCTTCCGGGGCAGCCGGGAGGGGCCGGGGAGCCGGATGAGGACACTCAGGGCCAGAAGAACTCCAATCCCTGGGCTTCTGCCAAATGTATGTTCTGTCTCCTGGGCTGAAGTTTCTCTGCAGATATGTGTGACATTCACGAGCTACATTGTTTACGTGCTATTCACACACTACAGTGCTCGCTGCTCATTTCAACAAGAGATAATGGGTTATCCTCTCCCCAGGACCACACCTACCACAGCCTTCAGACTGGGAAAGAGCCGCGGCAGGGAAGTGCCCAGAAAACCTCTCTCCTGGGACTGCGCTCGCGGCCACAGACGGCAGGAAAAAGGGCCAGCAAAAAAGTGGTTAAAGCCGCGCACGGAGGCGCCCTGTGAGAGCCAGGCGGGCCGGGGCCTGGGAAGTCTATAAAGCCAGCGGCCAGCGCGGCCAGAGCCGGGAGCCAGGGCCAGACAGAGCAGGCCACTGGGGGGTCCTTCTGCTCAGCGCCCCCGCACGGGACCACCTGCAGCGAGGTTACAGGTGCGACTCCAGCCTGGCAGTACCCAGACCCAGGGCCGGAGACAGAGGCGGCTCAGAAGCGCGGACAGCCAGAAGCACCCAGCCTGACACAGGTAAGACCTGGTCCCCACCCTGGGGTCTCGCTGAGGCACTGGTCCCACCAGGGCTCATGACAGGACATGGGTGTGCAGTACCAGGGCACCCTGGGGGGAGGAGGCACCCCCTGTGAGTCCACGCCCAGACAGGCAGGGGATTACACCCGCCCCAGACACAGCCCACTGGGACAAGCAGTGGGACCACAACACAAGGACCTGAGGCGCTGCCCGCACCCCCAGACCCCACGCCACAGGATGGAACGAGCGGTGCGTTTTTTGCTGCCCCTCCCCCTGGCCCATTCCACACACTTCAGAGGCCGAGGGTCTCTGTTCTCAGCTTCCTCTCAGCTGGGTCTACTGCTCCCACTATTTCACATTTAAAGAGCAGAACAAGGACTCGGTATCGTCTTAAGGAGAAACCACAGCCAGAGCCCCTCAGCGTCATAGACAGTCCCTGCGGAAGATGAACACGGAACACAGAACCCCCAGAAGCGCCACGCAGAGCTGCCAGGACAGGCGTGGGCCTGTCTCGTCCCTTCCCAGGCAGCGTCCAGGGAGCGTTCAGCCTCCCCATCCCCCCATGAACTTGAGGGGAAGGAACCTGCCACAAGGGCACAGCAGGTCGGCGTCTGGGGTAGCTCTTGGCAGGGGTGGGGGGACCCCGCCCCGTGCACGGGGAAGCCATCGGGGGAGTGGCAGGACCACGCACACCCGGCCAGGCCCTGCAGGAGGCTCAGGGCCCAGGTTCCACTGCAGACGGCATCACGGAGCCCAGTAGGCTTGATGGTGGCGCTCGGTGTGGGAGCAGCCCCACTCTGCTCCTCCCCCCTCGCTCGTTTTCCATTCTGAATGCAGCGCCAGCATTCGTCCAGCGGTGACGAGAAGGTCCCATCACACGATGCCAGCCTCCACCCCCACTTCCAGGACAGCCGGTTCTTCCCGACAGCTGCTCAGACACGGTCCCTCCTCTCCCGAGAAACAGTTCTCCCAAGTCCTCACCTCCACAGGGCCTGGGGGACAGGCTGCTTCCCTGCACAAGGCCCGGCCCACCCCTTCTCCCACGTCACACCCGTCACCTCGCCACAGACCCAGGCCAGGGCCAGCTGTCAGAGCTCGCTGGGGCAGGCCCTCGGTGTCGCGGCTGACGCCCACAGCCCCACGCAGGGCCTGGCCCGGTACCTGGCCCAAGCTCCTGACTCTTCTGCTGATGCTGACCCTGGGGCAGTGGTGATGGCTCCCGTGTGGGGGAGCTGGACTGGATTCTGGCCCCTGTCGCAGGCATCTGGGAGTGGGGGCAGCCACTGGAGCTCGCTCTCTGCCCTCAAACAAGTGAGTTTTCTAGAATTTGTGACAAAAGCCTGGCCCAGAAGAAGAGACTGAATCCTCGCTCCTCTGCTCCTTGCAGGTGCTCCACGACAGGAGGCTGCCAGGGCACAGCTCAGAACAGGGCAGAGGCCCTGCCGGCCCGAGGTCACTGACACCGACACCGGTACCGGGGGCCCCGGACGGCTGCAGTGCTCACCCCGACACGCTTCCTGGTACCGATGTGCAGCTCACCTCTCCGAGAAGCCCCCCTCTGCCTGAAGATGGACTGGCTGTCTAAAGATCTCTCCGACCCCTTTGGCAAATCCTGAAAGCAGCACAGCGTGAGGTCCATCCAGGCACCATGCAGCCTGCCGCTGCCAACAACACCTCCGCGGAGCTCAACCTGTCGCAGCCGGTGCCGGGCGCAGCCCTGGGGAACCAGACGGGCCTCTCGGAGCACCAGCAGTACGCCATCGGTCTGTTCCTCTCCTGCCTCTACACCATCTTCCTCTTCCCCATCGGCTTCGTGGGGAACCTCCTGATCCTAGTGGTGAACATCAGCTTCCGGCACAAGATGACGGCCCCCGACCTGTACTTCATCAACCTGGCAGCCGCGGACCTGGTCCTGGTGGCCGACTCGCTCATCGAGGTGTTCAACCTGCACGAGCAGTACTACGACATGGCCGTGCTCTGCACCTTCATGTCGCTCTTCCTGCAGATCAACATGTACAGCAGCGTCTTCTTCCTCACCTGGATGAGCTTCGACCGCTACATCGCACTGGCCAAGGCCATGCGCACCGGCCTGCTGCGCACCAAGCAGCAGGCCAGGCTGAGCTGCGGCCTCATCTGGATGGCCGCGGTCTCGGCCACGCTGGTGCCCTTCACGGCCGTGCAGCTGCGGCACACGGAGGAGGTCTGCTTCTGCTTCGCGGACGTCCGGGAGGTGCAGTGGCTGGAGGTCATGCTGGGCTTCGTCATCCCCTTCGCCGTCATTGGGCTCTGCTACTCCCTCATCGTGCGGGCGCTGGTCAAGGCCCACAGGCACCGTGGGCTGCGGCCCCGGCGGCAGAAGGCCCTGCGCATGATCTTCGCTGTGGTGCTCGTCTTCTTCATCTGCTGGCTGCCCGAGAACGTATTTATCAGTGTGCACCTGCTGCGGCGGGCGCAGCCCGGGGCTGCGCCCTGCACCCAGTCCTTCCGCCACGCCTACCCCCTCACCGGCCACATTGTCAACCTGGCCGCTTTCTCCAACAGCTGCCTGAACCCCCTGATCTACAGCTTCCTTGGGGAGACCTTCAGGGACAAGCTGAGGCTGTACGTGGAGCAGAAGACGAACCTGCCAGCCGTGCACCGCTTCTGCCACGCCGTCCTGAAAGCCGTGGTCCCGGACAGCGCCGAGCAGTCGGAGGTGAAGCTGAGCAGCGCGGTCTGAGGCCTCGCTCGGGGGCCCCCATGGGGTGCCGCTTCAGCCAGGGTCACCCTTGGGGCAACTAGGGAGCCCCCCTGCAGGCCCTTTGAGACATGGCTCCTGCTGCAGCCCAGGGACGCCCGTGTGTCCCACAGCTCCTGTCTGCACACACTGTCCAAGGCCGTGACAGGGACAAGGCAGGCACTCGGTGCAGCAGAGCCACGAGGCCGCCGGCCCCTGGACACAGAGCGTGCTCCATGGGGTGTGTCCAGGTCCAGGACCCTGACCTGGGGTCGAGGAAGCAGATTTCTCTGCTGGGCCCTGGGCACGCGCTTCACCACCTCCCGATATCCCCCAACACCGCAGGAGGCGGGCCGGGTGGCCACAGCTGTGCAGGACCGAGGGAGCCACAGCGGAGCACTCCCGCGAGTGTGGCTGAAGGGCTGGCCTCTGCAGAGAGCAACCATGCAGACAGTGTCACAATGTAACTCCTCATTAAAGTGTGTAGAAAAGGAAATGGCCGTCATGCCTTCGCTTGCTGATTCTCCCAAGCGCTCCGCGGAGTCCCCTCGGGGAGCTGTGTGCCAGGGCGGGAGGCATTCCTTCCTCACCAACACTCCACAGAGCTCTGCCCGACCCGGGGCTCCGGCCGGCTATGCGTCGGCACCGCGGTCTGGCATTTGGGGATCACTGCCGGCTGGGAGTTCCTGGTCCTGCCTGACTCAGGAGACCTATGCAAAGCCCACCACACAGGGAGCCCTGAGGTGAGCGGGCTGAGCCCCTCGAGCCAGCGTCGGGGCTGCTTCCCTCCAACACGACGATATTTCCACCAGCGACAATCAGTTTACAGGAACAGCCCAGCCAGCATTGACAGGATCTGGGAGAGAGCGGGGGTGTGTGTGTGTGTGTGTGTGTGTGTGTGTGTGATAATGGGGCGAGGCCGACACCCACGGCCAACCAAGCAGAGAGACCTCCCCACACCGCGCTCAGGAGTGTGTGCACAGCCGTTGCAGCTGCCTGGAAAATGGGGGAGACTTGGCGCAGACTGTGGCAGCACGGCGACATCTCCGGTGCCTCCCGTCCCAGCTGGGCTTGTTCCCTGGTCACACGCCCCAGCTCTCAAGCCCCACACCAATAGCCTCCTCCAGGTGACTCCCAACAGCGACAGGGCAGGGACAAGTGGAGAAGCCCCAGGGGTGCCAGCAAGGCTCACACACATGTCACAAGGCACCGAGCTCACACGCTGTATCACACGGCACCGAGCTCACACACGCATGCTGTGTCGCACGACACCCAGGGTCACATACGTGTCACACGGCACCCAGGCTCACACACGTGTCACATGGAACCCAGGCTCACACACGCATGCTGTTGTCACACGGCACTGAGCTGACACACGTGTCGCATGGAACCCAGGCTCACACATGCTGTGTCACACAGCACTGAGCTGACACACGCTGTGTCACACGGCACCGAGCTCACACGCGTGTTGCATGGAACCCAGGCTCACACACGCATGCTGTGTCACACGGCACCAAGGGGTCGTCCCCAGCTGAGGCACATGCAGGGAGCCTTCCCTGTGCCCCCAGCCTCCCAGTACAGACGCCTCACCTATAGCCCTTGCTCGGGAAAGGGGAGGGGACGTCAGATGCTCCCCCTGCTCCAAGTCCCCCAGGACAGGACAGCCCCTCCCTGCAGGTTGCACAGGGCCCAGGAACCATGACTGCACGCTCCGACAGGCAGCAGTTCTGGGGAGCCCTCAGCGCTGGTGACAGAAACGACCCCCCCACTGCAGAGCGCCCAACTGCACACAGACCCCACAGCTCAGTCCCCTGGCCTGCAGAAGTGGGGAGGGGCAGTGGTCAGAAACGACCCCCACCCACCGCAGAGCACCCATCTGCACGCAGACCCCACAGCTGTGCCTGGAGAAGTGGGAGGGGCAGCGGTGGAGCCCAGCGTCCTGGCCCTCCTGCCTAGAGGGCCGGGCCGGGGACCACAGCCCCGTACGAGAGCCTGTCCCTCTCAGTCCTCCACAAGAATGAGTCAGGAGCAGAGGCTGGGTCCTCACAATCCACTCGCAGCCCCTGGTCTCTAAGAGGCAAGAGTCGGGAGGGGCTGCAAAGCCGAGGCGCTCCCCCAGCATGCAGGAGGTCCGGGGGTGCATGGCCTACCCCTCCAAGCGCCCCACCCCCATCCCCGGGCAGAGCGCATGGCGGGCTCCCTCCCTGAGCTGGAGAGCGGGGGCAGCACCACCCTGTGGGTCAGCCCGGGCATGGCTCCTGCCAGAGGGCACAGCCCAGGCCAGCACCCAGCAGGCTCCACGCGCACTCCCGCCCGTCTCAGCGCTGGTCTGGGAGCTGAGGTTAACTGTGTTACTCTCGGCAGGAGACCGCGAGATACAATCAAGGGTTCCTGGAACAACGCTGTGGAAACCCCGCAAAGGCTCTCAAGCCCAGGTGTGAGCAGCGCCCGTGAGCTGTCGTGGTCCTGCCCACCTGAGGCCACGCCTGCTCGTGGTCTGCTCTCTGTGCGCAGGGGGTGAGCCTGAAACTGAGATGTGCTGGGCTAGGCAGGTCAGAGGCCAGCAAGGGAGCAGCAGAGAAGGAGGGGCAGCAGAGCCCCACGGGAGTGGACGAGGGCACTGGTTTAAACCCCAGGTTCCTGATCGTCCGTGTGTCCTCACAGGCCCTGGCTCCGCTCCGGAAGAGTCTAGAATCCAACAGAGAAACACGGGACTCAGGGGGACACCAGCCCGCACAGTCGCCTGGAGAAGCAGCCGACATGGGTGGAGGAGCCCAGAGCACGAGGCTCTGCAGGGAAAAGGCAGGGCCCAGAACCAGGGGGCTCGGGCCCGGGCCCACGGACGCCACTGGCCAGGGCCGGGGCAGTCGGAGCCTCAGGGTCACTGAGTCCACAAAACGAGGGGTGGTGGTCAGCACAGCAGAACACCTGCCTCCATGCCTGGGCCGACTCCCCGCCCCGCTGCTTCCGCTCACTTCCTGCCGACGAGCACCTGGGAGGGACCAGTGGACACCCAGGCTGAGCTCTGGTCCACCCTGGATGTTGTGGACATCTGGGAAGTGAGCCAGTGCATGGAAGATCTCTCTCTCTGGCTTTCAAATAAAAAGAAAATAAATTTTAAAAAATTTGAAAAAGAATCCATGAGTCCATTCCAACAATAAACAGATATAAACAAATACAACTTAACCCCAAAGCACCACAAACAGCAAATAAAATAACAGACAGAGGGCCTGGGAGAAGGCGGAACCGCTGCCTCTGGCAGGCACGGTAAGACAGGCATGGGCGAGGATCTGGATGGAGGAGGTCAGTGCTCAGCCCGCAGAGCCAGACGCCCCCAGCCTCGGCACAGGAAGGCCCTGCACGAGGCAGCCACGTCCAAACCACCAGCAAGGGGGCGGCTGGGGCCGTCGGCCCGAGTCTGCGAGAGGCCGTGCGCCCGAGGCTGCCCAGGAGGAGCAGCGGCAAAACCGAGGCAGGGCAGAGAGCCGGGGCACTCGGGCGGCCCTTGTCAGCAGGGACGGCGCCAAGCCAGGGACAGCAAGCAACCTGGCAGGCCCAGTACGGGCCAGGCGGACGCCACCAGAAGCAAACAACGCTACGAGCGCATCACAGGCTCCTGACAGCGCGGTGCACGGGGTGCACGCAGCAACACGCATGAAGGCCCCTCAGCCGAGGATCGGATCCAGCACACCCTGCTCACACTCACGCAGTGATGTGCACACCCACGCGTGCCACAGTGTTCACACTCACATACACTGCAGTGTTCACACACACACACAATGCAGTGTCCACACCCACACACATGCAGTGCTCACACACACGCACACACGTGCCGCAGTGTTCACACATCCACGCTGCAGTGTCCACACCCACACACGCAGGGCTCACACACGCACACACTCCAGTGTCCACACTGCAGTGTCCACACCCACCCACACACAGGGCTCACACACACACACACACACACGCTCATGCTGAAGTGCTGCTCAGTCCTGAAACAGTGCACTGGGCGTCCGGCTGCCTCTGTGTCCAGCCCAGCTCCCCTCTGATGTGCAGCAGACCTGGGCAGATTCTGGGGCTCCTGGCTTTGGCCTGGTTCTATCCTCTCTGCTTTTCAAATACAATGAAAATAATTTTAAAAAGGAAAACAGATGAGGTGCCGACACACATGAAGGAAGTCCCTCGTGCTGTGAGCTTCCACGCACATGCAGCAAGCAGAGCAGACAAGTCAGCACAGACAGCAGGCGGCGGGGCCGGCGCTGTGCGCAAGGGGAAGCCTCCACCTGCAGCACCAGGATCCCACCTGGGCCGCTCCTCTTCCGAGCCCGCTCTCTGCTGCGGCCTGGGAAAGCAGGAGGATGGCTCAAGTGCGTGGGAGACGTGGAGGAAGCTCCTGGCTCCTGGCTTCAGCCTGGCTCAGATCCAGACATTGCAGCCAACCGGGGCGCGAACCAGAGGATGGAAGATGGGAGATTTCTCTCCCTCTCTTTTGCCTTCTATCTCTGCCTTTCAAACGAATAAATAAGTAAATACAAATCAAACAAAAGGCAGCAGGTTGGCGGCTGCCAGGGGCCATGGGGAGCGATCAGAAAGGCAGGGAGAACGCTGTGAGGTCAGACGGTGGTGCCAGTGGCACAGCACACGGCCGCAGTGGACGCCAAGCCAAGAGCACTGGCCAGTCCACGTCCCACGGGGCACACGCACCGCCCAGCAGCCTGAGACTTCGCTGGGAACGGAGGAGTCTGGGACGCCAGCAGCAGCCCGACCTCTGCTGGGGCGCGTCTGAGCCGAGTCTCTCCCGACTCACTGTGTAATTTGCACTTTAGTTCCTTTCCCACAGCGAAAAGCTGATTATCTGGGGTATCTTTTTGTTTTTTTAAAGATTTATTTATTGTATTTGAAAGGCTGAGTTAGAGAGAGAGAGAGAGAGAGAGAGAGAGAGAGAGAGAGGTCCTCCAGCTGCTGGTTCACTCCCCAGATGGTTGCAATAGCCAGAGCTGGGCCAATCCAAAGCCAGGAGCCAGAAGCTTCTTCCAGGTCTCCCACATGGGTACAGGGCCCAAGGGCTTGGGCCATCCTCCACTGCTTCCCAGGCCACAGCAGAGAGCTGGATCGGAAGTGGAGCAGCCAGGGCAGAACCAGCACCCAAGTGGGATCCTGGTGCTGCCGGTAGTGCGGCTTTACCTGCTATGTCAGTGGCCTCCTGGGCTGTCTTTCGATACAGTTTTTTAATTTACAAAACAGACAAGAACTTCAGGAACAACTGAAGCCGGCTTTTATAAACTTACTCACTGGGAGGCTCAGAGGGCAGGGCAGGCCGGTCCTCTCCCGGCTGAGCTCCCTGGACAGGAAGCTGGAGGACCCCGGACAGTCAGAACACTGAAAACCACCCCGCTGTTCCCCGCCCACGGCTCTGGGACACTTCCGCTGAGACATTTACTCAGAACTCCAGAAACCAAGCACCTGGCTCTGTGTCACCTGTTCCCCTGGAGAACGCTGGGGGCCCCGGTGAGGGAGGCCAGGCGCGGGGCAAGACGCACTCGCAGCGTTTCTGCCTCTCCTCCGGGTCAGGGAAACGTTCTGGCTGCATCCGGAAGTCAGCAGCTGAGACCTGGGGAGAAGCCTCTGCCCCAGAGACCACTGGACCCCTCCCTGAGACCTGGAACTCAAATGCAGGGGTCACCCTGCCCCTGAGGTGTCTGGAGGGCCAGAGTCAGCACAGCACAGGCAGGGGTGGGGGTCCCCCAAACAGACTCCTGCACCCCGGCGCTCTCCACTGAGTGCTCTAACCTGCCTGGCTCAGCACAAACGACAGCCCACCAGCAAGTCGGCCAGGAACAGGCCCTGGGACCAACGGGCAGGGCGAGCACCCCTGAGGGGCATGATGGGCCAGTGGCCAGGCGGGGTCCTGCACGGTCTCTCCACAGCCAGACAGCCAAGGCTGCCAGGACCGCCCACAGGCACGGCACCAGCTCCCATGAGAGGGCAAGTGTGTGCACCCAGCCACAGCTCAGCCACGCCCAGCTCTGAGCTGTCAAAAGGTCAGCTGCCCGAGCTGAGCGGGGTTGCCATTGTCCAGTGGGTGGGGAGCCAGTCTGGGCACCGTGGTTTTGTCAAAGGCAGCAGAACACAAGACAAAAGTACAGGGAGGCCGAGTGCCCCGAGCCCACATGGGCTGGGTCCCTCGGAGACTTATCGCCAGGGATCAGGGCGGGCCCACGGAACAGGAACACCCACGGATGTGAGGTGGCCCCGAGACAGAGTGCAGCGGAGCTCCCACCCCCATCACCCCGCCCCACACGAGGCCTGGGCCACTTGCTTCGCCTTTGGCTGCCTGGTTCCATTTTTTACCAGGAACCTGTCTTCCCTGCTGTGACCTAAGTCCCATCAAGAATGTACCTGCTCCTCTGGGGCCGGCAATGTGGCATTTCAGGCAAAGCCACCGCCTGCAGTGCCAGCACCCCATATGAGAGCTGGTTTATGTCCCGGCTGCTCCACTTCCTATCCAGCACCATGTTGATGGCCTGGGAAGGCAGTGGAAGACGGCCCAAGTCCTTGGGCCCCTGCACCCTCGTGCGAGACCTGGAGGAAGCTCCTGGCTTCAGCAGGCCCAGCCCTGGCTGCTGTGGACATCTGGGGAGTGAACCAGCACACGCAAGCCCTCTTCCTCTGTCTCTCCCTCCCTCTAACTCACAATCAATCAATCTTGGGGGACAAACTGCACCTGCCCAGCACAGATCTGCGTGGCTGAGGTCTTCAGCAGGCACGCTCCACACACGCACACAGCCACGCTTCTGCATCCCCACCATCCCCTGCAACGGCGCTGAAGGCCACAGCCCCGGGTGGACACTGCCCGCAGGACGTTTGCTCTTCAGAAAACGACCGGCAGCTTCCTTTGCTGTCAAAACCCCATCCCCAGATGAGCACGGGCAGAGCAGGTGCAGCGCCAGCTCACCTGTCACCCTCCACCTGCACCTGCCCAGCTCAGCGGTGGTGGGTGCCGGCCAGCTGCCAGAAGCTGCCTCAGCAGAGACTCCCGGCTGCGAGGCCTGAAGCTGCAGCCCGAGTGTCTGGCCAAAGGCTGGTCCCAGAGCAGGGAGGCTGAGCCAGCCACGCAGAGACCTGAGCACTCTGCACAGGGAGGTGAGCGCGTGCCCTGGCATCTGTCTGCCCACGTGCCGCACTCCCAGGTGACAACAGATTATGAGTGACACGGACCCTATCACCTTCCCAGCCTCCAATGAGGCGTGTACACACACCCACATGCACACATGTGCACACACGTGTCTACACAGGCAACGAAATGCCACTCAAATGCACCTGACGACTTGAAAAGCCGGCCCACGCCCAGGCAAAGGCAAACCGTGGATACTCACCGCTGACAGGATCACCGTGCAGGGACACTGCGGTGTGGAAGCTGCTCCTACCACGGCTTGTCCACACCCCGTGACTTCCCCTGCACCCCAGGCACAGCCCGGACCTGGAGAAGCGTCTAACACAGAGCACCTTGGGGGCCACGGCTGCAGGCTCGGCGTGCAGGGTACAGTCAGCTGCTGTGTGGGAGGCACCGTGGCAGGACCCGCAGCAGCCCCCAGGGCTCAACACCTGCTGAGCGCGGGGGAAGAGGCCCACCCCAGAGGGGCCCCAGGCAGCCGCAGCCCTGGACGACACCCCGACCAGCCTCCGTGAGCAGCTTGGCTTCGGCGTCGGGCCAGGGTTCCTGACGCACACAGACTGGGGATTGGAGCCACTGAATATCGCAGGGATTTGTCACACGGGGTCTGTCCAGTAGCGATGAAGACTCTGCAGTTCCGCCCAGGGAAACCCGTGCACGCTTGCCACAGGGCCACGTGCCAGAGCGCTCAGAGTGCACCACTTCTGTCAAGCCGGAATGACTCCCGCCAGAACGGATGAACTTGGTAAATTCACACACCAAGAAATGAGCACTACAACAGAGCTACACACAACAGCACAGACACAACCCACAAAGAGACGGGCTGGTGTTGTGGCGCCATGGGCTACCCACGGCTGGCTGATGCCGGCTCCCACATGGGAGCACCGGCTCGAGTTACGGCTAACACGCCCCAGGAGGCAGGGCAGAGGACCCGAGTGCCCGGGGCCCACCAGCCACGTGGGAGACCAGGACAGTCTGGGCTCTCGCTCAGCTGTTGCCACCGCAGTCATCTGGGGACTGAACCAGCACACAGAAGACGTCTCCCATGCTTCCCTGTTCCTTGTTGCTCTGCCTTCCAGATAAATAAACCTTTGCAGAAACACTAACATGCCCCGTGGATGAAGTTCAGACACAAGCAAAACCGCACTGTGCCCTTGGGAACGCGCCCACAGCGAGAACGGGGCCAGCAGACTCCGCGCTCTGGCTGCGCTCACTGGCAGCCCTGGGCACGGTCTCACCGAGCTGCCCCAGTCTCCCACCCTTGCATCCTACAACAGGAAAGAGGGAAGGAGGGAAGGAGAAAGGTCCACCATGTTTTACACCCTCTGTAGCCATAAATGAAACCTTCTATCTGAATCCACTGCTTAAGTCTAATACTCTAGGCCAAGCTAGAATTTGTTGATTTTTTAAAAAATTATTTGAAAATTAGAGAGAGAGAGATCATCTATTTGCTAATTGACTCCCCAAAGGCCGTATCAACTGGGGCTGGGCCAGTATGAAGCCAAGAGCCAGGAGTTTCTTCCAGGTCTCCCACGTGAGTGCAGGGGCCCAACTACTTGGGCCATCCTCCACTGCTTTCCCAGGCCATCAGCAGGGAGCTGGATGGGAACTGGAGCCGCCGGGACTTGAACCAGGGCCCATTTGGGACGCAGGTGTCGCAGGCGGAGGTTTTACCTGCTTCGCCACAGCACCAGTCCCCACTCCAGAATTAAATACCACCGTCACTTTCACTACTAAACACAGGGTCTTGCTTCCTCAGTAAGACCATGGGGTATTTCAGACCACACCTCGGCTCCCCTACAGCTGCCCCGACATGTGAGTACACGCTAGGTGTTAGATGTGTGACATCAGTGGCATTAGACGCACAGAGACAGGAACTTTTTTATGTTAATTGTTTTTATTTATTTGAAAGGCAGAGATATAGAAATATTGAGACAGACACAGCCCGAGATTCCCCCAACTCTTGGTCCATTCCCCAAATGCCTGTTGGTGGGGGGGGCTGGCCAGGCTGAAACCAGGAGCTCCACCTGAGTCCCCCACACGGGTGCAGGGGCCCAAGCACCTGGGCCATCACCTGCTGCCGTCTCAGATCGTTAGCAGGGAGCTGGGTGGGAAGCAGGGTGACTGGGATTCCAACCAGAGCTCTGTTATGGAGCTCAGCACCCGAACACCCAACGCCTGCCCCTGGAAGCCTCGGGAAGAGGATGGTGCCGGTCCTGCCTCACCTGGGAACAGCCTGGGGTAGGGAATCTCCCATCGGAGGAACACACACTGTCCACAGGGCAGACAAGGCCGGGGGGGGGGGCATGCCTCCCACCCCACTGACGACGCTCACATTCCTGAACCCCAAAGTTCCAGAGTCCTCTGAACAACGGCTCACGGTGGTGTGGTCACCCCACACTTCTGCTGCTTCTGCCCCCGGCTCTACAGGGAACTTGGGATGGATCCTCGCACCCCCAGCTCACGGCTCAGCCCCACAGACGCCCACGGCACCCCCAGCTCAGCCCCACAGACACCCACGGCACCCCAGCTCAGCCCCACAGACACCCACAGCACCCCCAGCTCACGGCTCAGCCCTACAGACACCCACGGCACCCCCAGCTCAGTCCACAAACACCCACAGCACCCCAACTCAGACCCACAGACACCCACGGCACCCCCAGCTCAGCCCACAGACACCCCTAGCACCCCCAGCTCAGCCCACAGACACCCACGGCACCCCCAGCTCAGCCCCACAGACACCCACAGCACCCCCAGCTCAGCCCACAGATACCCACAGACATCCCCAGCTCAGCCTACAGACACCCACGGCACCCCCAGCTCAGCCCCAGACGCCCAGAGGCACCGGAGGCTTCCTGTCCCCTCTGCTCCAGAGGTGCAATTCTGCCCTAACAACTCCTGAATCGAGTTTAATTTTCTAGTGATGAACACAAGCAAACTGTGAAAAACGGGGACTGCACTTCGTGGAAATGATTTATGCTGAGCAGAACCCTGCCTCGTGGAGATAAATAAATTGCTTCTCCTCTCAGATTAACACGATGAGCTCCAGGCGCCCTGCGTGCTGTCGGGCGGGAACAAGTGCCAGGTAGCGGAGCCCCGCACAGGGCTGCCTGCTCCCAGCCGCTCTGCCCGGACTCTGGAGCCCAGCGTCACCCCCTTCCCACGGCGTCTCAGGAGCACCGAGGTCAACAGTGAATAGACCCCGCCCCCGTTAGCTTTCCGGAATGCAGCTCCACAAGGGCCTAAGCCTCAGGAACCCGGATGACCCATGGTGAGCGGCCATGCTGTGTGGGCACGACAGTGTGCACCTGGGTCGCCTCTACACAGCACAGGCCACGGGGAGGCTCAGTGCACGGGGACAGCTCTGCCTCCACGGGGGCACATCCCTGTGAGACCAGGACAGGGGCAGCGGGCACCAGTGGCTCAGCAGGGCCGGGGGAACACTCACGTGGGCAGCCACGAGCTCACAGGGAGGCCCCACGCGCACTGGGCTTCCAGGGTAGCGGGAACCACTGGGAGGAGCTGCCCACCCTGGGCAGGCATGAGCATACACCTGTGTGCACACAGCCCTCACGCACCCCCTCTGCACGCACCCAGCCCATCAGGCGGATGAGACACCGCACAGGGCTAGGACAGACGCCCTGCCTCTGCCGGTGAGACCTCTCTGGGGGGCAAGCGTAGCTGGCTCAGTTCATGGCACCAGGCCCCGCCGCCAGTGTCCTTCACGCCATCCTAACTGCAGGGACGACCCCTGTACTGGGAACATGAGACAGCTGGCCATGAGCTGACCCCCTACCTGACGTCCATTAGACGGGGAAGCCCAAGACCCCAAACTCAGGCCCCCTTAGCTCTGGCGTTCCCTGCTCACCACAGCAGGCACACGGCTCTGCCTCACGGGGTCTGCCCCAACCCTGGACAGGAGCTGTGCTCTCACGGGGTCTGCCCCAACCCGGGACAGGAGCTGTGCTCTCACGGGGTCTGCCCCAACCCGGGACAGGCGCGCGGCCATCTGGACTCTGGGGCAACCAGGGAGCAGAGGGTTGCCCTGTCTGGAACAAACGTGGGGGAGGTGGGCCCCATGAGGTACATGCCCACCTACACAGGACACTGCATCTGTGAGGTGGGAGCCACTGCCTCTGCTGGTCCCCTCTCCCCTCCTGCCTGGGCCACAGAGGTCTGGAGGGGCAGACAGCACTGCAGCTCTGAGCCCAGGGTCCCTCACTTATCAGCCTTTATTTATTTAGTTATCTGAGAGGCAGTTAGTTACAGAGGAGAGGGGAGAGAAGGAGGAGGGGGGAGAGAGGGAGAGAGGGGGAAGGAGAGAAGGAGGGGAGGGGGGGGAGAGAGAGAGAGAGAGGTCTTCCATCTGCTGGTTCACTTCCCAAATGGCCACCATGGCTGGGGTTGAGCCAGGAGCTTCATCCCGGTCTCCCATGCGGGTGCAGGGGCCCAAGCACTTGGGCCATCTTCCACTGCCCTCCCAGGTGCACGAGCAGGGAGCTGGATGGGGAGTGGAGCGGCCGGGACTGGGACTGGCGCTCGGGTATGGGAAGCGGGCGCCTAACCCGCTGCAGCACAGCACTGGAAACAGGACCAGACCCTAGAGCAGCAGCCGTGAGCAGAGCAGCTCAACGCCAAGAAGCCGACAGGCTCTGCGGGCCCACACACACCCGACGGCGGCCCCTCCGCCCTGGAGTGGACACTGCCACTGGAGACTGCCCAGGCACAGTGGGGCCCACAGCAGGAGGCGCACGCCGCGCCTGGGAAACCGTCTTCAAAGCGGCAGCTGTTTTTCCAGCTGCGAAGGCTCCATCCTGGGAAATCTTCATTCCATGACAAAAATAATTCTGAAAAGACTGCACAAACACAGGCCGCTGTCCACGCGGTACAGGGAGCGTCCCTGAGCGCACCGTCCAGCGGCCCAGGGCCCGCGGCATCCACTCAGAGCCGAGACACACACTCGAAGGCCCCCACACAGGCTCAGGCAGCACAGGTGCCCAGCGCGGTCCTGAGCTCACTGGAGTCACAGGTTCAACAGCGCAGGGCAGGCCGTGCAGCCGGGCACCCCAGGAGGGAGCCCTGGCCTCAGACACCAACCACAGACCACGAGACAGGAGACACGGGTTCAGCAGGGCAGGGCAGGCCGCGGAGCCGGGTACCCCAGGAGGGAGCCCTGGCTTCAGACACCAACAGCTGTCCATGGCTGACCCTTCCAACGACGAGACAACACAGGTTCACCAGGAGACCCCAGCCTGGCTCTGCCGCCGGCTGTGGGCACAATACCCCTACACTGAAAGGGAGAATCCAGTCTTGGGCTTCCTGGCCGCCGCAGGAACAGGGAGCTGACGCCTGATGGGACACAGGAAGACAGCGGCTGTGCAGCCCGGCCGGCCCCATGCAACCCGGGCATCGGAACCATGATTCAGTCTCAGAAGCAACAAAAAGATGAAACACGGCGAGCCCACTGAGCCCACCCGCGGGGCCACAGGTCAGCCGCTCGCCAGTCCTGCCTCAGAGAAGGCGGGAAAGGGACGGACGTGGCGTGGCGGACGACACGCCCTGAAGACACCCACACCCCACGTCCGTGGGAGATGCAGATGGAGTCCACCCTGGCTGCTGGGCTACCTGAGAAGGAAACCAGTGGATGGAAGCACACGCCGGCTCCCTCGCTCCCTGCCTCCCCAACAAACCTTTTTTTTTTTTTTTTTTTTTTTTTAAATTTATGAGGGCCAGTTACAGACAGAGTAAGAGAGAGATCTTCCACCTGCTAGTTCATTCCCCAAACAGCTGCAATGGCTGGAGCTGAGCCAATCCGAAGCCAGGAGCCAAGAGCTACTTCCAGGTCTCCGATGTGGGGGCAGGGGCCCAAGGACTTGGGCCATCTTCCACTGCTTCCCCAGGCCATAGCAGGGAGCTGGCTCAGAAATGGAGCAGCCAGGACTTGAACCGGCATCCATATAGGATGTTAGCACCACAGGCAGAGGCTTAACCTACTATGGCACAGTGCCAGCCCCTCAAATGAATCTTTAAAAAAAAAATGCTGCACTCTATAGAATTCTCACAGAAAAAGGATATAAAGATTTTAATGTCATTTTTCATCTCTTCCATCAGCCGAGCTTTCCACTTAAGGAGGACACGTAAAAATCTGGGGCTGGCACTGTGGCAGAGGTTAAGCCGCAGCCTGCGCTCCTGGGAAAGCAGTGGAAGATGGCCCAATTCTAGGGCCCTGACCAACCCCATGGGAGACTGGGACGGAATTCCAGTCTCCTGCTTCAGCCGGGCCCAGCTCTGCCGTTGCAGCCATTTGGGAAGTGAACCAGCAAATCCAAGAGTTCTGTGTGTCCCTCTAGCTGTCACTCTGCCTTTCAAATAAGTCATTAAAAAAATTCATTATCTAAAAATATATATTCTGGGCTGGCGCCGCAGCTCACTTGGCTAATCCTCTGCCTGAGGTGCTGGCACCCTGGGTTCTAGTCCCGGTTGGGGCGCTGGATTCTGTCTCGGTTGCTCCCCTTCCAGTCCAGCTCTCTGCTGTGGCCCGGGAGTGCAGTGGAGGATGGCCCAGGTGCTTGGGCCCTGTACCCCATGGGAGACCAGGAGAAGCACCTGGCACCTGGCTCCTGCCATCGGATGAGCGCAGTGCGCCGGCCTTAGCAACCATTTGGGGGGTGAACCAACTCTGGGGCAGAGGCCGTGGTGCAGCAGCCAAGACCACCACTTGGGATGAATCTGTATCAAGTGCCAATTTGAGTCCCGGCTGCTCCACTTCCGATCCAGCTCTTTGCCCTGGGAAAGCAGTGGAAGATGGACCAAGTCCTTGGGCCCTTGCACCTGCGTGGGAGACCCAGAAGAAGCTCCAGGCTCCTGGCTCCTGGCTTTGGATCAGCTCAGCTCTGGCCACTGTGGACATCTGGGGAGTGAACCAACGGATGGAAGACCCCTCTCTGTCACTCTGCCTTTCAATGCAAATACAAATGTACACAACGGTCCTTTCCCCCTCCAGCTTTGGAAGATGGCGATTTAACCTCAAAGCACTGTGATCTGAAGAGATGGGCAGGCACCAGGGCTCCTAGGCTGAGAGCCACCCTCCTCCCCACACCCATCAGCAGCTCTTTTTATTTTTTAAAGATCTTATTAACCTCTTTGAGAGGTAGAGTTACAGATGAGAAAGAGGGAGAGAGAGAGAGAGACACCTTTCATCGCTTGTTCACTCCCTAAATTGCTGCAACAGCCAGAGCTGGGCCAATCAGATGCCAGGAGCCAGGAGCTTACCCGGGTCTCCTACGTGGGTGCAGGGGTCCAGCACTTGGGCCATCGTGCGCTGCCTTCCAGGCCATCAGCAGGGAGCAGGATGGAGGCGTGGACAGTGTGGGGTGCGGGTGTCCCAAACGTGCCTCACCCTGTGGCCCCACACGCCCAGCTCCTCCAACTA
>CM027397.1:473162-480662 GCA_015711505.1 Sylvilagus bachmani
GGCACCACAGGACAGGCAGCGTCAGCCCTGGCACCACAGGACAGGCAACGTCAGCCCTGGGCACCACAGGACAGGAAGCGTCAGCCCTGGGCACCACAGGACAGGAAGCGTCAGCCCTGGCACCACAGGACAGGAAGCAGATCAGTGTTCGCCAGGGCAGAGGGGCGAGGGGTGGGCATGACTGTCTGGGTGATAAAGACGTTTGGGAACTAGATGATGGAGCATTAAAAATGGTGAACTGTATGTTGCGTAGATTTCGTCTCCATAAAAAGAAAATCTAGAACTGTATAACCCACCAAGAAACAGCAAGCTAAGGCAACCCCGGGGCGGCCTCTGGCGCTGGGTGAAGCCGCAGCTCGGGGTGCCGGCCCCGCCCCAGCGCCTGCCGCTCCACCTCAGCCCATCCTGCCAAGGCTCCCGGGAGGTGGCAGTGCCGGCCCAGGTCCTCCAGTCCCTGCCACCCACGTGGGGGTCCCTGCAGCCCCCGGCTCTGGGCCTCAGCCTGGCCCAGCAGGGGTTTGGGGAGTGAACCAGCAGATGGGTGAAGCCTCTGAAAAAGTAACTCTGAAGTGTTTATGGGAACAAGGCACAGGGAGGCCCCCACCGCTCCCAGGTCCCAGAGGAGGGGGCCTCTCCCCCCCCATCCGCGGCCCCTGCTTCTGCTCATCCTCTGCAGCTCACATTTCAAGTAACTTGGGGTTAGCGCAATTTTTTTTGCTTTCAAAAAGTAGTAAAAATTAATTAATCTACAACTGCACTGATAGCAAAAGTTAATAGAAATTTTAATAAAAATACAACCTCAATAAGCTTGCCTATTGTTCTAATAAATGCAATAGTAGTTTAGAAACGTAGATAAAAAAATTAATAAAGTGACTGGGGCGGGGGCCCAGGGTGCGCAGACAGAGGGCGTGGGGCTTGGTTCCAGCAGCCCAGAGGCGAGAGCCGGCTGCACGGGTGAGCGCGCCCGTGAGCCTCCAACTCAGACCCCGGGTTTCGCTGCTTGTTTTTAATTATCCAGATTCAAAATTCTTTCTACCCTTTCATTTACTATGACAGAGGCCCCCACACGCTGGCTCACTCCCAGAGCCCCACAGCGGCCTGCGCTGAGCCAGGGACCTAGTCCGGGTCTGCTGCCTGGAGGGCAGGAACCCACCCACCTGAGCCATCGCCGCTGCCCCCCAGGGAGCTGGAGCGGCACCCAGGCTCTCCGACAGGGATAAGGGCATCTTAATTCCTAGGCCAAAAGCCCACCCCCCGGATCTCTATCCAATGAGAAAGAAGGAAAACGTGTGGCGACAGCGTGAACGTGAGTCTGTAAACATCTGGGTGACGCGAGGCTGAGCCGCTGGGGACCCCAGAGCCCCCGGCTCGGCCACTGCTGACCCCGCCTCCCGCTGACCCACCGGCAGCAGCGGTGCTGGCTCCGGTACAAGTGCCCGGCTTCCGGCCACCTGGGGGGAACGGCCTGGGCTCCTGGCTCCAGCCTGGCCCTCGGCCGGGGCCCACGCGCAAGGCGGAAGTCCAGGGCGGGGCCCTTGGCGCGGTCCCTGGGCTGTGCACACAGCACTGCCGCACAGGGAAGCCTGGGTGGGGACCCCGGCAGCCCCGCTCTGGCGCTCACTGGAGCTGGGGGGCTGCTGAGGTCCAACCGCAGAAGGGTGGCTCTGGAGGATCACGTCCACTGGGGTGAAATGGCCCCAGAGATGGACCCCCTGGCCTGCCGGTGCGGAGCCCGCTCGGCCCCGGGCTCAGAGCAGCCCAGGGGCAGAACCAAGGCCGGGGCTCCCCGGAGAGCCCCAGCAGTCTCAGCACTGCTGTGGGAAATCCCAACCACGACCCCGGGCAGCCCCGGCTCAGAGCCCCGGGCCCCAGGCTGAGCCTGTCCAGGCGAGTGCCACCAGTCTCGCTGAGGGCTGTGTGCGGCACGGAAGGTTCCAGAACACTGACCCCCCCCCCCCCGGGCTGCAGCTCCCAGGGCCGGGCCTGGCCAGCTGAGTGCCACCAGTCTCGCTGAGGGCTGTGTGCGGCACGGAAGGTTCCAGAACACGGGCCCCCCGGGCAGAGGAGCTTCTCTCCGCCCCGCACCTGAACACCTCTGGCTCACCGTCCCGCTCACGGAGCCGAGCTGGCCGCTGGCCAGGCCTCTCCCCCCTCCTTCTCCCCGTCGCACAGCACCAGGGTGCCCGAGCGGCTCCTGAGGGCCCCGCACCTGCTGGCCTGAGCCCAGCGCCGGCCACCTGAACTCACCTGACGGTGGACCAGCGACGGCTTCTGGGTCGTGGCCTGGGCGCGCCGAGGCCCGGGCCCCAAAGCCATGTCTCGGCCGGGACCCCAGTGCCCTGGCCCGGCTCGGGGAGGGGCGGTCAAGCCGAAGGCCCCGGCCCTCCGTGTGGGCGGAGGCCTGGTCTGCGCCCGGGGAGGACACGCCGGACACGGGGCTGTCCACCGCGGCCGGGGTCAACGCGCACAGCACGTCGTCCCGCCGCTGTCCACCCAGGCGGGCTCGCTGCCCTGGCCGGCCCGGCCCCGCGGTGGGCGGGGCCCGGGGAGCGCCCCGCCCCGAGGCCCCGCCCCGAGGCCCCGGGCACGCCTTCCGCGGGGCCTGGGGCGGAAGTGGGTGGGCGGGCTGAGGGCAGCGGAGACGCCCATTGGCTGCTGAGTGACGGACGTCTCCTCAGCCCGCAAGGCGGCGGCGAGGCGGGAAAATGCCGCCTGGTCCTCGGGCCGCGCGCTTTTGACGGGAGCGAGTCCTTGCCGTGAGGACGAAATTTGGTGTCAAAAAGGGGAAACTCAGGAACAGGTCCTGTTGAGGGAGAGCAGAGCGGCATTTCCTGGCCCATCAACTTCTTTTCAGAAATGATTCGTCAGGCCCGGCGCTGTGGCGCAGCGGGTTAACGCCCTGGCCTGCAGGGCCGGCATCCCATATGGGCACCGGTTCGAGTCCCGGCTGCTCCTCTTCCAGTCCAGCTCCCTGCTAATGCCCTGGGAAAGCAGTAGAAAATGATCCAAGTGCTTGGGCCCCTACCCGCGTGGGAGACCTGGAAGAAGCTCCTGGCTCCTGGCTTCAGGTCGGCCCAGCTCCGGCCATTGCGGCCAACTGGGGAGTGCACCAGCGGACGGAGGACCTCTCTCTCTGTGTGTAACTCTGACTTTCAACTAACTAAATAAATCATTAAAAAAAAATTTTTTTTTTCAGAGAGAGAGGTCTTCCATCCGCTGGTTCACTCCCCAGATGGCCGCAACAGCCGGGGATGGCCAGGCCAAAGCCAGGAGCCGGAGCTCCAGCCGGGTCCACAGGTGGGGTGGGGGCCCAAGCCCCCGGCCACCTCCCAGCGCCTTCCCAGCTGGCGTTGGCAGGGAGCACAGTGGCCAGTGCTGGAACCAGCACTCTGGTAGGCGGTGCCGGCGTCTGGCGCGGCTTAGCCGGAGGAGCCACAGCAGAGCTACGTCTCCAGATCACAGCTGGCTGGGCGTCGGCACAAGACAAAGGCGTCAGCTATCAAAGGGAGCCCTTGGGACCCAGGGGAAGTGACTTGGGGACAGCCAGGAGGGACCCACCCCCAGGTGACGCAGGCGTCCAGCGCCGTGGGACCTACCGCACCACGCTGGAAGCCTTGGAAGCACCACCGGGGGAGGGGGGCCAGGCGCGGCCTCCCGGCCCGTGTCACACCGGGCTGTGCGGGAGGGAGTGTTCTCAGCACGCGCCCCCACCCATCACTTACACACTCATTTCCAGACTGGTAGAATCTCTTTTTTGCAAAATTATCCTCGCCTAATCCATGGAGACGGAAAGTGGATTAGTGGTTGCCAGGGGCTAGAGGAGGGGCTGGGGCTGGGGAGTGACTGCTAATGGGCACCAGGCTGGTTCAGGGGTGCCGGACTGTTCTGGAATCGGGGAGGGGTGGCAGTCGCACGGTCCGGGAGTACACGCGCGCTAGGAGGTGAGCGGCAGTGTGGGCGCCCCCTCGGCCTCGCAGAGCGTGGCGGGGGCAGCCTCTCCCCGTCCCCGACCCCGCCTTGCCGTTGAGTGGGGGCCGCCCTCAGCCCTGCCCGTGGGCCTGAAGGTAGCTCTGAGCTTGCTTTTTCCTGGACGCCCTCCGAGAGGTCAGGAGCCCATGACCTCTGGTGCCCAGCCACAGGCTGGTGGTCAACATCGTTCAAAGTGGACGAAGGACTCTGGCTCCAGGAGCTTCCAGAAAGCCGCGGAACCACGTAGGGGCTGGAGAAGAGGGGGACTCCGGCCTGCGGGAACCCCCCAGGCCCTTAATCTGCGGTCCAGCACCCCAGTGGGCTGTGCAGGGGAGAGGCCCCTTAGAGGTGCCTGCAGAGGTGGCCGAAGCCCGAGCGGTCACGGTCTTCCGTCACTCATTTACACGTCTTAAATTACGATGGCTCAGGAATCTGTTGTTTTTTTTTTTTTTTTTTTTTTTTTGAGAGAGAGAGAGAGAGAGGTTCCGTCCACTGGTTCACTCCCCAGGTGGGGGCACACACCAGCCCTGAGCCAGGCCACTGCTAGGAGCCAGGAGCTTCATCCAGGACTCGCACGTGGGTGCCAGGGTCCCAGCTGCAGGAGCCAGGATGTGCCCTGGCAGGAAGCTGGCCCAGAAGCAGAGCTCGGGGCTGGAACCTGCACTCTGACGTGGGTGCCGGCGTCAGGCAGCGGCTTAAGGGCTGCGGCCCAATGGCCTGCTCCCAGGACTTCTCCTGCAGTCTTAGTTTATAATGTTTCATGAGGCCGGCACTGTGGCTCAATGGACTAATCCTCCGCCTGCGGCACTGGCACCCCAGGTTCTAGTCCTGGTCGGGGCGCCGGATTCTGTCCCGGTTGCCCCTCTTCCAGGCCAGCTCTCTGCTGTGGCCCAGGAGTGCAGTGGAGGATGGCCCAAGTGCTTGGGCCCTGCACCCCATGGGAGACCAGGAGAAGCACCTGGCTCCTGCCTTCGGATTGGCGCAGCACTGGCCGTAGCAGCCATTTGGTGGGTGAACCAACGGCAAAAGGAAGACCTTTCTCTCTGTCTCTCTCTCTCTCACTGTCCACTCTGCCTAGTGGAAAAAAAAAAAGGTTCATGAAGTTTTTGTTACATTTTTATTTTACTTAAAAGGCAGACAGAGGGCTCCCATATGCTGATCCCCCCACTCCCAGGATCTCAACAGCCGAGAGGAGGCTCAGGGCAGGCCTCCCACGTGGTGGTGGGCGGGACTACTTGAGCATCCCTGCTGCTTCCCAGGCTGGAAACTGTGTCAGCGGCTGAGGAGGTGGGCTGGGACGGGCCCTGAGATCCGGGAGGGGCATCCCAGCCACTGTGCAAACACCTAACCCCGTTTCCTGAATTTTAGAAACGAGAAGGCAAAGTTTGAAACTGGAGCCCCTTCACCGACCCTGGACTCCAGCCAGGGGGTCAAGACCCCGTGTCTCCTAGGAGAGCCGCAAGATGGGCAGTCACAGCATGAAGAATACAGGCAGGAGCCAGATGAGAAAAGACTCCCAGGCCCCAGGGCAGTCAGCACCTCCCCCCCCGAGCCAGCCCCCGTCGAGAGAAAGGACCTCTGGTGGCCCCGGAGGACGGAGGATGCTCGGTCAGAGGGGGCGGTCACCTCCCACCGACGTCCAGCGACAGCGAAGTTCCTGCACCAGTGGTCAGCGGGCTCCCGAGTCCAGCTGGACTCGGTCCCACCGGCTCTGGCCGCCCTGACCACCCCCTCCCGCTGGCCGCGCGCAGGGTCAGCAGCAGCTGCGTTTTTCTCAGCAAGGGAGGAGGCACCCGCAGCAGGGTTCGGGTCATTGCCCAGCGGCCTCGGCTGCTTCTCTGCGGCCCCCAGCCCCGGCTCGCCAGGCGCCGGCTCCGGCTCCGGCCCCGGCACAAAAGCACGGCCGCGCGGATTAGCGCTCCCGTGTGGGCGGCAGGTGCCGCGCCGGCTCCGGCAAGGGTCGCGCGCCCCGCCCTGCGCGTGCCGGTCGGGCCCCGTGGGTTCCCAGACCCGCCCCGTCGGTTCGCGGGGCCGGCGCTGACAATGGAGAGGTTCCTGGGCCCAGGCTCGTGCCGATGGGTTAATGGGGCAGAAGAGATGGGTGAAGGGCGACACAAGTGCCCTTTGAAAGAGAGCGCAGCCCGGGGCACCGCACAAAGGCCGGGATAGGCGGGCGGGGAGGGACAGATGGGGCGGCGCGCGGAGACAATCGCCCGGGAGTGTGGGGGCGGGCGCGGCCTCATCGTTTTCCAGTTAACCAGGCCGGGGCCGTGCGCCCCAGGCTGGAGCCTGCGGGCCGGGGTGCCTCTGCGCGGCCGCCGCCGCTCGGTCCGCAAGCCTCGCGCGCGCTCCGCGCCCCTGGGAGGGCAAGGAGCGGGCGAGCGCTCCCTCCCGAGCCCAGACGCGGCGGGCGACCCCCAGGTGCCCCCCGCAGGGAGGCCCGGAAACTCCTCCTTGTGGCTTCCACGCGGCTACTCGGATAGCACAGGGCCGGGAGGCAGCACTGGCCGGCCAGGGAGAGCCTGGGCAGCGGCCAAGGGCCAGGGCAGGGCCGGGCAGGGGGCGGGACAGACCCGGCAGCGGGCAGCACTGGACAGCCGGGCAGGGCCGGGCGGCCGTGCGTCCGAGCGAGTCCCCGCCAGGCGGCGCTGCGTCCCTCCGAGCCGCGCGGCCGCGCCGCGAACCGGTGCTGTTTAATTAACGTGCAAATTGAGTAGATTAAATGACTCTAAATAATTAGCCACAGATCCTATAAACAGGATCACATATTTAATTAAGCGGCGATATAGATTTTGGAAACTGTTGGTGTGCTGTGAGAACGGCGGGGCTCAGATCTCTTCCCTCGCCCCTAAAACTTCAAACGCGCACGGCGGGCCTGGGCGCGGGCTGGGGAAAGTGTGGGCGCCTCCAGGCCGGTTCCCCTTGCCCTTGCGCTGGGCCCCGGAACCAGGCGGACCCAGGGGGAGACCCCGCGGGAGGGGGCGGCGAGGGGGGAGGGGGCACACAATCCAATTTCATTATATCAATCACATTTAATTGGCAATTTGTACGAGCAATGACCGAGCTGGCTTTAGGTAAAACTATTAGGCGACAGGCGGGCGTGCTACTAAAAATCTTGGTTAGTTAATTAGTGTCTGAACTGCGCGGGGAAGGATCCTCAGATTCACTCTCTACAAAGAGAGAGCAGCCCAGACAATTCATTAGGCAGGCGGCTTGTAAATTAGAGCTACGTTAACCTGATTTCCCTTAATTAAAACATCTTTTCTCGTTTACGATGTGGATATAAGTAGATCTCCAGGGTTTTGAATTCTCTACAACAGCAGATGGTCAGCTAGGAGCAGATAATGGTTAACGCTCTCTCTCTACCAGATCTGAACGACGTGAGCCGCCGGCCCATCTGAGGATTAAAAGGAGAGATAACAAAGACGGTTAACCCTTCCCAGTCCTCGGGCTGGCGCCGCCTCCGAGCGCGGGGCTGCCCCCCGGCCTGGAGCACCAGCCGGGCCGGGTTCGGCGAGGCCGCGGAGGAGG
>CM027397.1:485413-490413 GCA_015711505.1 Sylvilagus bachmani
CCTCCCCCTCCTCCTCCCCTCCCCTCTCCTCTTCCTCCCCTTCCTCCTCCTCCTCCTCCCCTTCATCACCCTTTCTCCCCTCCCCGCCCTGCCCGCCCGCCCGCAGCCCGAGGAGGAGGAGGGGGAGGCGGCGGCTGCCGTTGTAGTTTTAAATTCGATGTGACAGTTTCGGAAGGAGCGGATGATGAATCTCTATTATTGGATCAGTCTATTTGCCGCTCAATGTCTCTCTGTAATTGGAGCAACATCACTTTAAGGGTTCAGAGAGTACAGCATTTCTGGCGAAAAATCCCCGCACCGCGCGGCGCCCGTTTTCAAGGGAAATCTATTAGTGCGCGCGCGGGGCGGGGGCGCGGGCCGGCCGGCCGGGCGGGGCGGGGCGGGGGCGGCCCCGCCCCGCGTGTTGTGACAGCTCCCGAGCCTGTTTATGGAGGTGCGTGTCAGGTATAATTAGCAATCGATACGGAGAGCGGCTCCCCGCACCCAGCGCGCCTCTGACGTCAGAGCCGATTAGCGCTTCTTATTGGCCCCAAATTCCCCCGGCCGCGGCTAATTACCGCCAGCCTCATGTTGATAAAGTAAAGCGCCGGCGCGCGGGCGAAGCATGTGCGGGGCCCGGGGTCCCCGTCTCCGCCGCCGCCGCCGCCGCCGCCCGCGCCCGCGCGCCCCGCCGCCGCCGTGATGGACGCCCGCCTCCTGGAGCACCCGCACGCCCAGTTCGGGGGCTCGCTGGGCGGCGTGGTGGGCTTCCCCTACCCGCTGGGCCACCACCACGTGTACGAGCTGGCCGGACACCAGCTGCAGTCGGCCGCCGCCGCCGCCGCCGCCGTGCCCTTCTCCATCGACGGGCTGCTGAGCGGCTCGTGCGCCGCGGCCGCCGCCTCGGTGGTCAACCCCACGCCGCTGCTGCCGGCCGCCTGCGGGGTCGGCGGCGACGGCCAGCCCTTCAAGCTGTCGGGTAGGTGCGGGGCGCCAGGCTGGGGGGAGGAGTGCGGCGGCCTCGTCGGGGTCCCCCGGCCCGGGCCGGCGGCTGAGGCGCGCGGCGCCCTGTGCGTGCCCGCAGACTCGGGGGACCCTGACAAGGAGAGCCCGGGCTGCAAGCGGCGACGCACCCGCACCAACTTCACCGGCTGGCAGCTGGAGGAGCTGGAGAAGGCGTTCAACGAGAGCCACTACCCGGACGTGTTCATGCGCGAGGCGCTGGCGCTGCGCCTGGATTTGGTCGAATCGCGCGTGCAGGTAAAGGCCGGGTCCTCCGCAGCCGCGTGCCGCCGCTGGGCACCCTTTGTTCGGCGCGGCGGATCTCGTTCCCGGGGTGTCTGCTTGGCTCTCGCCGGCTTGGGGCGGGGGCGCGTGCGCGCGCGCGTTTGTGTGTGTGTGTGTGTGTGTGTGTGTGTGCTGGGGCTCGGCCCGTCGCCAACACGGAAGGGGTCACGCGCAAAGGCCGAGCTGGCCAGGGAAGGGCCGGCGGCTGCGCCGGAGGCGGGACGCGGCGGCCGCGCGCGGTGAGGTCTCGCGGGCTGGCCCGGCTGCTTCCACGTCTCGCGCCAGGCTCCGCTTCCCGGGCCTGGCGCGAGCCCGGTCTGTTTACCTTTCGCCGGCAAAACATCCAGATGGAGTCGTCTCTACCTCTCTGTCGCGCGGGGGGGGGGGGGGGGGCGGCAGGAGCGGTTCGCAGCCGAGCGGGCGCGGAGAGGAAGTTCCTGCAGGCCCTCTGTGTCCTGCGCCGTTTCTTCCTCCCTTCTCCCCAGTTTGGTTTTATTTCGGAGAGGGCCCGCAGTGTTCTTTCCAAGGACTCTCGGCGTCAGTTTTGTGGATTAAGAATTCACCTTGATTTGTGAATAACCGGAGGCTCGCTGGAGCACAGAGCCGTGTCTCGGGGGCGGGGCGGCGCAGGGCGCGGGTCGGTCGGTCGCGCGGTGCCGGGCGCGGGGCTGGGGGAGAGCTGGCTAGCGCCAGCTTCCGCCACAAGCGCGTTTCGTTCCGTGCTCAGGCCTCCCCTGGTGACCTCCTGTGTTTGGAGAGCCTTTTATCCAATTTGTTCTAAGCGTCTTAAGCGAAGTGGAGGCTCCTTCATCTCTCCCTAAATAGGATAACGAGGAATTCTTTGTGGGAAGGCGGCCTGTAATTCACACCAAAATAACAAGAATAAACTCTCAAAGAAAAGAGCCCATCACAGCTTTCAGGGGTTTAGCTTAGTGCCTGGGACCTCTGGCAGGCCGAGGGCTCCCTACCACCGTGCCCGGCCTGCTACTGTGCCCAGGCTCTGGACCCTGCAACAAAGAATCTGAACGCTTGGGCTCCCCAGGGGAGGGTGGTGCCGGCCAAGGCTCCTGTGCCATCACCTGGGATGTGGCTCAGGCTTGTGTGGGGCTGCTGCCCCCTCCGGTTCAGCCAGGCTCCCCAAGACAAGCCCGCAGAGCGACGGCCAGGCCCGGACCTCCCTGCCTCAGGGCCCGGCACCTGCCTTTTCCCTCCCTGCTCTGGCCTTCGAAGTGCCCAGGCCAAGGACTCCTGGTTCAGGAAGTCTCCCTGGGTGCCCTGGCCAGGAGGTTCCAGGAAGCCCCGGGTCGCAGGGAGGCTGCACCAGGCCCAGCCTGATGTCTGGAGGAAGAACAAACATCCGAGTTCCCTTCTCGGAAACCCGAAATTTGGGCTTTACACAGTCTCCAGGGGGCCGAAGACAGGTGTGGAGGGCAGCCCGGCCCAGTGCAGTGGTCCTCCGGCCAGGATGGTGCACGCCAAGCTGAGCGGCTTAGAACAGGCTGGGCGGCGTGGAGCAGGGCAGGGCGAAGAGGGGCCCGTCTGGTGATCAGGACTCCAACGCGCTGGGTCAGGGGCCAAGACCGGCCTCTCCCTTGGAAAGGGCGGCTCCCGAGCTCCCGAGGAAGGCCCACCTGCGCCACACCGGGGCAGAGAAGACGCTGGCAGGAACCCGCTTTCCGAAGAAGACATCGCGCGGGGCCGGCTGGCCCGTCGGGGTGGGGAGGCCGCGGGCCCGCCGCAGCCCCGCAGCCTCACTGTGCCTTCCTTTGCCCTGTCCCGCTGCCCTAGGTCTGGTTCCAAAACCGCCGCGCCAAGTGGAGGAAGAAAGAGAATACCAAGAAGGGCCCGGGGAGGCCGGCGCACAACTCGCACCCGACCACGTGCAGCGGCGAGCCCATGGACCCCGAGGAGATTGCGCGCAAGGAGCTGGAGAGGATGGAGAAGAAGCAGCGCAAGCGGGAGAAGAAGCTGCTCAAGAGCCAGGGCCGCCAGCTGCACTCGCCCGGCGGCCTGTCCCTGCACAGCGCGCCCAGTTCCGACAGCGACAGCGGCGGCGGCGGCCTGTCCCCGGAGCCGCCGGAGCCGCCCGCGCCGCCGCCGCCCGCAGCCAAGGGCCCTGGCGCGCATGCCGCCGGCGCCGCGGGTTCCGCGCGCGCATCGCCCGGTGAGCCGCCTGCGCCCGGCACCTGTGACCCCGCCTTCTGCCCGAGCCAAAGACGCGGCGCCGGCCCGCAGCCGCGGCTAGGCCGCTCCGCGGACCAGGACGCAGCCTCGTGCGGGTCCGGGGCGGCGACGGCGGCGGCTGCTGCGGAGCGTGGCGCCGCGGGCCTGCCCAAGGCCAGCCCGTTCAGCGTGGAGAGCCTGCTGTCCGACTCGCCGCCGCGCCGGAAAGCGGCCCCTGCCAGCGCCGCGGCCGCGGCCGGCCTGGACTTCGCGTCGGGGCTGCCGGGCGCGCCGCGGACCCTCATCGGAAAGGGCCACTTCCTGCTCTATCCGATCACGCAGCCGCTCGGCTTCCTGGTGCCGCAGGCCGCGCTCAAAGGCGGCGCGGGCCCGGAGCCGGCGCCCAAGGACGCGCCGCCCGCACCCGCCGCGCCGCCCGCGCCGCCTGCGCAGGCTAGCTTCGGGGCCTTCTCGGTGCCCGGCGGCGCCCCGGACTCGGCCTTCGCGCGCCGCAGCCCCGACGTCGTGGCTTCCCCGGGGGCCCCGGCCCCAGCGCCCTTCCGGGACCTTGCCCCGGCCTCCACCACCGAGGGCGCTGGCGGGGACTGCGCGGACGCGGGGGGCGCCTGCCCCGCGGCCCCGCCGCCCCCGCCACTCGCGCCGTCGCCCGGCCCCGGCCCCGGCCCCGGCCCCGGCCCCGGCCCGCGAGCGCCCAGCCCCGCGGCAGAGCCGACTGCCTGCGGGGCCCCGGAACCTGGCGCGGCGGCCGGACCCAGCCCGCCGGAGGGTGAGGACGTGGACATGGACTGAGTGCAGCGGCGGCGGCGAGAGGCGCCCGCGGGCTCCGGCTCCGACCCGCAACAAATCAGGTGATGGGCTCTAGGAACACTGCTTGCCCCTCGTTTATCTTGCTTTCTTGCTTTTATTTTTATTTTTGTAAAAGCAAACAAAATTGCTGCGTCGATTCGGACTTAGGCAGCAACCGCAGGTCTTGGGGTGAGACCCTCCTCCTCCCGTGGGAGCAAAAAAAAAAAGGAAAGAAAAAAAAACAGAATCCCCTCCCCAAAAGCCCACAACGAGAATCCTCAGCCTTGTAAAATGCAAAAATGTCTAAGAATATTTATATATGTACCATTTTTGATAAATAAAGCTGGTCAAACGCATTGCCTGCTCGGGTCGACCCTTCTTAAGCGCCCACTGCCCAAGCCGCGGCTCTCCCCGCCTGCCCCGGGGGTGCGGTGGGGAGGGGGCTCCTGGCCTCGCCCCCCCCCCACAGGCCTGCGCTTCGTGCCTCCTTTTGTGTGCGTGTGCGTGTGTGCGTGTGTGTGTGTGTGTGTGTGTGTGTTTGTGTTTTCTGATGGCGCAAACGCACGCCCCCCCAGCTCCCCGCGCGCCCCGCACCCGGCGCCGCCCCCCCCCCACCGCGCGCTCTGGCACTCGCCCGGGCGCGCGCGGCGCGGGGTGACGGAGCCGGGGGCGGCGAGGCCCGAGCCGCCGGGCTCCTGCAGAGTTTTGATATGAAAGTAATTATTTTCCGGTGGCTGCTGCGGGGACTGGGTTTCTTGCCCAAA
>CM027397.1:495413-572834 GCA_015711505.1 Sylvilagus bachmani
TTATGAAAAGTGTTTCATTAAGGATCTCTGCTTTTGATTAATTATCGACAGAATGCTGACCAGAAAGAAATGAGATTAATCTCTGACCCGTCTGGGTAACACTGGAAATGCAGCACATATCCTTTTAATATTGAGGCGCAGCGCAGAATCTTAATAGAAAATATTGTTTTCCGAACCTCCAGTCTTTATTAATGCCCTCTGGGCGGGAGCTGGTACGGCTGGCAGTACCGCGGTCTTTGTTCATTTTAAATTTATTAAACATAACGCACTTCATTTTCAAACATTTTACTGTTTCTTTTTAATTTCACTCGGTGTAAGTACAGACTAAACCCTTTTTAAACATTTAAGATATTGAAAAGCCCACATCCGGGCTGGGAGGGAGGCGCTGCGGCCATCGGGTAGGCGCAAGTGGACGCTGTGGTCAGTGTTAGCCTGGGCTTCCTGGCGGGAGCCACCCGGTGGTGAGTGGCGGAGGTGGGGGGCCGCTGCCCGGCGACCCCTCCCCCGGGGCGTCCGGCCGGGCTGGGCGCGCCTGGGCGCTGCCCCCTCCACCTCCGCGGCCCTGGCGAAGCCTTCTTTGGAGGCCACAGGGCTCTCGGAGGCGTCCCCACCGCCCCAGCGCTGCCCAACGCGGCCAGGGCCCGTCCTCCTCCCCCGGGCCGGCCGGACGCAGGGTTTTCCGGGATCAGAAGGTGCTTCCTCCCACGCCAGGCCGCCCCCAGCCCAGCCCAGGGGCCCTCAGGCCTCCCTGGCGAGGTGGGCGCGCGCTCCAGCCCCACGGGGGCACCTGCCCCCAGCCCCAGCCCCACAGCGTCCCTCCCGCCCTCATCCGAGGCCTGCGTTTAATGAGTCGTGAAGTGGGAGAACTTCCGGACCGCGGCGGCCCCTGACGCCGATTCCAGATGTTGTTGGTGGGAGGGGCGCGGCCACCGAGGTCCGCCCGGAGCCAGGTTCCGGCGATGCGGACCCGAATTGGAAACAGGCAACTTCTCCTCCGCTGAGAAATTAGCCTTTCTATCTCTCGTGGCGTTCCCGCTGCCCTATTTCACGGCGCCGACAAACGGAATATTACTTTTAAAACACTATGAAATACCAGGTCCTGGCCTCTCGGCTATTTCGGGGGAATTCAGTTTTCGCCGAATGGTGAGACGCCCCAGCCTGAGGGGGAGGGGAGCGTTCCCAGGGGTCTCCTGGCACCCCCGAGAGGCTTGGTGGTGTCTGGGTCACTTGCGGTTCCCTTCACCCTCCCCACGGGGGTCAGCAGCCAACCCCACGAGGGTCACTGGTCGGCTGCAGCCCCGGGTCTGGCCTAGGATTATCGACAAGGCTCTCTGTCACCTAGGGCGCGTCCCCCCTAGGGCCCAGCCCCCTCCCCTTCCCAGGTGCTGCCCAGATTCTGCTGGAGCTGGGCGACCCCAACCTGCCAGGGACTAAGTTTCCCCCCCTCCCCTTCCTCCCAGCGAGTGCTGGCCTTTGTCTAGCCTTGGTGTGCAGGGCTGGTGAAGGGCAGGGGCTTTTCTGGGCCATCCGTGGCCCCCAGCTTGAGCTGAGATCCCAGTCCCTTCCTGCTTCTGCCCAGGGTGGTGGCCGACAGGGACAGGTGTCACCTGGGAGCCACAGACACCACCTTCCAGCCCCACTCCCCACAGCCAGGACCCCCAGCCCCCAAATTCTGGAAACAGTGATCACCCCAGCTGGCTGCCGTGCCCGGCCCGCTCAGGGCTGGGGTCTGGCGGATGCACGTGTGTCTGTGGCCCCCGCCCCGTAACAAGCATGAAGCTGGGCTGCAGTAACTTGGAAGTCAAGTTTCCCGCGGTGGCGCTCAGGTCCTTTGCCAAGGCCACTGTCTCGGCCCTGGTGGTGGTGCGGCAGGGGGCAGCCGGGAAGGGTGTCCAGGGCCGCACCCAGGAGCAGGCCTCCAGCTCACCCGTGCGGCACCCAGGGGCAGCCCAGAGAAGCACCCGGGGCGGCCCTGAGAGCCTCGTGTTGTCCGGATCCACTGAAACTAAATACCAAAGGGGCCGGCCCGGGTCTCCAGCGGCCCGTCAGCCCCTTCCCGCTGAGACCACGCCTTGGCCTGCACAGACCCACTGTGCCAGTCCCGCAAACAAACGCTTCCAGGAGTTGACTCTCAAAAAAAAAAAAAAAAAGATAACAAAGCGATTTAAAGATAATTAATTGCATTAAACTATTGACTAACTACCTCGCTCAATAGTAATTCATTTAGAGAATATTAAAATCGGAGGAACAATAATAAAATTGATGCCAATTCCCACGGGGAGGGAGACGGGCAGCAAATTGGATACTTTTGTTAATCTGGCGTAAATAATAACATTCTGCTGCCTCCTCTCTCAGGCCGATTCCCCTACCGCTCATCCCAGCCTCCAAAGCCGGGCTTCATAATTGATATCAGTTACTCAATGAGTGCTTTTTCATTTGTTCTTGTTATCCGTGATAATTGCGAAGTTCAGCTTCCGACTTGGGCTGGGAGCCGGGGCCTGGGTAGGGGCCGCGCCGGGCGGGCGGGTGCGGGGCTTGGCGGGTGCGCGCGCGCGCCTCCCGACCGCGGCTCGGGTCCCCGAGGGGCGCAGGCCCCGGCCGGCCCGGGCTGCCCAGCGCTGCGGCCGCGGGCTCGGAGCCGCCGGGCGAAGGCGGTGGGCGGAAGCCAGGGATCGCAAAGGAGGCCCCGGGGGCTGGGGCGCGGGGCCGGCTGCTCCCTGGGGCGGGGGCGCAGATTCGGGGCCCGGAGGCCTGGCCGCGCAGCGGTCCGCGGGATGACGCTTTCGTTATTTAGTCACTTATTTATTCATTTATAAAGTGTTTACTTAGCTCGCTGCAGATGTAACATCTCATTTACAGCGTGGCCTCGGGGCACAGAAACAATTGGCAACAAAAGAGAAACTCCGGAGAATTCCAGCGAAAAACACAACAGCACAACGCAGGCTGCCGGCGCCGAGCGCGAGGGAGGCGAGGGGTGGGGGGCGAGGGCCCGGGCCCGCGGACCCCGGGAGGCACCCGCAGCGCTCCGGCCCGGGGTGCACAGCGCTGGGGGCCTCTGGCTTCGGGCTCCGGGCGGGCGCTGGCGCTCCGGCTGGGACCCGCTGGCCTCGAAGGCCGGACGCACCCACTGTGCCCTCAGTTCCCGCCGCGCTGCGACCCCGCGCAGTGCTGCGCGGGGAAACTGAGGCCCGTGGCTCCGAGACGCGCGCCGGGCGCGGCACACGCAGCTTGGACCCTGCCTGGCACCGCGGGCTGCCAGCGCCCCGCGCTCCCGCCAGGGCCGCCCCCCGCGCGGAGCCGCCGGGCCCCGCGCAGCCGTCAGGGCGCGGACGCCGCAGCTGCGCCCATAACGGGGGCGGTTGCCTGGCAACCCGCGCGGCTCATTACCGCGGCCACAGTGATTAACCGAAAAGGAGGCGAAGGGGAGGAAAAACAAGAGAGGAAAACCGGGCGGAAGGGGGAGTCCCCAGGATGGTCCCCGAGCCGATGGCAGACGGCAACTTCTGCTCCGGGCTCTGTTTCCCAAACGCGGGCCTCCTCCCTGCCCCGCACCGCGTCCCTGGCCCGGGCCTCCTCCTTCCCCCGCACCCCGGCGGCTGTTCTGGGTGCTGAGCCTGGTTCCCGCAGGTGTCCTGGTGCTGGAGCCGGGAGTCGCCTGCTTGGCGCGGCTGTTCCAGGGCCTGCATTGACCGAGAGGGGCCGGGGACAGGGAGCAGGTGGACACGGCCTCTGCTGGGAGGGGAGCACCCCTCCCCACTGCTGGCCTGGGGTGGCTCCCCAGTCTGGAGCACCCTCGAGAGACCCACTCCCCCCACCCCGGACTCCCTGTGCACCCTGCGCTTGCACAGTCTGAGCAGGTGCAGGCGGGAGAGAGGCTGGGTTCTGGTTCTGCCTCCCGGCCCTGCTGGTCCCACTTTGTCCCGTTTTGTTCCCGCACCTCTCCTCCCACCCCTGACCTGGCCCTGTCCTCTCTGAGCTGTGCTGAGGTTGTGTGGGCAGGGAAAGAAAGGGGAGCCACCCCTCCAACACATACACACACACCTGTCCCCTTGCTCCCTGGGGCTGGGGGCTGGCAGCAGAGCTGCCAGTCTCGCCCTGACTGCCGGAGGAAGCCACCTGGGGTGGTCAGGAGCCTGCAGGTCTTTGGAACAAGGGGCTCAGCTTCTAGGGGGCAAGGGGGCTGTGGGGGGCGGTGATGGCACTGGGCTGTGTTTCAGAGCTGGGGCTGTATTGAGGAGGGACCGTGCCCCCCAGATCAGGGCCACAAGGGGCAGCCCAGGGGCACCCCTAGGAAAAGCGACTGGAGGGGGTGTTTGGTAAACCCAGGGGGTGAGGAGCTCCATCAATCGGCCCAGGTGTTTTGGGGGTTTGATTTTTGCCAAGTCGATGCCATTGTCACCAGGACACTGTGTTCATCTGCCATGAATGGGAGCTAGATGCCAGGAATCTGAGCCGGCTGTGAGAGGGAACTCTTGTGGGTTTTAGGGCAGCCAGCGGTCACCTTGCCCAGAGCAGGTTACAGTACAGAGACTGGAGGCCCCCCGGGGCGGGGCGCAGCGTGGGGCGTGGGCGGGAGCCGTGGCACAATAGCGGCTGGGGGGAGCTCCCGCTCCTGCCTTCTGAGGCCCCGGCCAGGCCGCTGTGGTGAGGAGAGGGGCTGAGCAGTGGGGTCTCTGGGGTCTGGGCTCTGTGAGAAGGGGACAGCGGCAGAACAGCCAGGGAGACTGGCCTCTCAGAAGGTGTCGAGCCGGCCCCTGGGGTGGGGGTTCAGGGGTGAGGGGCTGCATCACGCCCCCTCAGCCTCCTGACCAGATGCAGCTATAGTAGACTGCAGTGAAATAAAGTCGTGGGTGGCTCTGGGGCTGCCTCATTCCTGCCCTTACAAGAGGTGATCAGGACTCAGCGTTGGGGGAGCGGCCCTGGGAGGAGCCTGGTGCTGGCCCGGGACTGGGGGCCCCAGCAGAGTGGGGGTGGGTGTGTTTTAGCTGCCTGCAGCATTGGCGTCAGCACAAGACGCGTCACACAGAGAGGACTCCTTAGGGCTTTGGGCGGGCATTTGGTGCAGTGGTTACCGCACCCGCCTCCCAGCCAGGAGTGCCCGGGTTCAAGTCCCAGCTCTGCCCTAGATTCCAGCTCCCCACCTGTGCACACCCCGGGGGCCAGCAGGTGACAGCTCCGGTGCTCGGCCCCTGCCCCCTCCACGGGAGACCTGGATGGAGCTCCAGGCTCCTGGCTTTGGTCTGGCCCAGCTCAGCTGTTGCAGGTGTTTGGGGAGTGACGGGGTCTCTTATCTGTGTCTCTTTGGCTTTCAAGTAAATGGAAAGAAAAAATAAAAAAAGTTGTCCACTGATTGGCACTTTCTGTGGTCGGCTCACCCGGGCCTCAGGGGACTTCACAGGGGACTTCAGGGAGGGAAACTGTAAGGTGACCTTTGACCTTTCCCAGCCTAGGACAGAGGACCTGGTCCACTTCTGGCGGCAGGTGGAGGGCTCCAGCCCCCTCTGTCTGCTGGGCTCTGAGTGGGTGCTCTGGGGACAGCTTGCTGGGGCGGAGCCCTCCTCCCAGGCAGGCAGGCTGGGTGTGGCCCGAGCCTCTGCGCCCTGGAGGGAGACCCTGGCTCTTAGCTGCCTGTTGACGTGAATGTGGGTTAAGGGGACAAGGTGCACCTTGGCATCTGGGTCTGCAGCCGGGGGGGGGGGCACCGCTGGGTGGGGGGCTGGGCCACAGAGAAGGAGGCCCTGCCACGGGCACCTGTGTGAGCAGGTTCCTTGCCCCAGCTGAGAAACGGGACCCTGCAGTGGGGGGTGCACCGGGGGCTGTCCCGAGCCCACCCCAGGGAGGGGGGTCTGCCTGGTGTCCCGTGGGAGCCGAACCCCAACCCGCTCGCCTGGGCAGGAACTGGGGCGAGGAGTAGGCGTGTGGGGTGGGGCAGGGGCTCTGACCTGTTGCTGTATTGTCCTCCTGAGGTTTGTGGGGGACACAGCCCTGTGAGCCACGCCTGGGGACAGAGGCGTGAGCAGCTAGCGTTCCTGTCTGCCGGCAGGCAGCTCCCATCGCCACAGGAGCCATGAGCCCGCCCTTGGCACCTACTTCCCCTCCAGCCCCTTCTCCCCGTGGCTTCAGAGGCCTCAGCACCACGAAATTAGTTCCTCCCCAAAAATCACCCCTTCATTTAGTGGCTAATCTCCTAACTCCCTTAATTAAGTTGATGGTAGCCTAAATTGTTCTAAACATCTTTGGGGGGATTATGTGTTTTAATCATCATTATCCAATGAATATTTGATTTTATAGTCATCACATAATCAAGAGTAAAAATTATAATCCTGGAAAAGAGGCGTTTAATAACGCCTTAAAGGACGGGTCAGCGGAAAGGACATCGGGGACGGCTGCTGCCTGGCAGCAGGGCCCGGGCGCCCCAGCGCAGCGCGGGAGCCACCCTCTTCCTCGAGAAACCAGAGGCAGAAGCAAGCCACGCTGCCCAGACCCCGCCACCTGCTGTCTGAGCCACAAGGTGTCTCATTTGCTCAGCTGTTTGGGAAGTGATTTTTCCAAACATCGTGGGCCTGGGGCCTCCATGGAGTTTTCCGGATCCCTCCCTGCTGAGAGGCGGGCTCGTGAGGTCCCCATGGGTGTCGTGAGCCGGGGACCCGTCTCACAGATGGGGATGCTGACGGCCAGGGCGGGGTCAGGACAAAGCCAGGAGCCCCAGAACTCAGCCCAGGCCTCCCACATGGTGACAGGGACCCAACGCATTTGGGGCATCGCTGCTGCCTCCCAGGTGCACATTAGCAGGGAGCTGGATCGGAAGAAGAGACGCAGGGACTGGACCCCAGGCTTTCAGATCCGGGACACGGGTCTCCCCAGCAGCGGCTCCGCCCACTGTGCCACGTGGACCCTTGGAGTGCCCCCGTGGAGGCCTGCCACGCTGTCTGGGCCTTGCCCGTGGCCTGCTCTGCACCAGACCCGCTGTGCCGCTGTTCCAGGAGATGCCCAGCCCCCACCCCGCCCATCCCAGGCCACCCCGCCCTGATGTACCTGCTCCCCCAGCCATTCCTGCCCGGTACCTGCCCCCACCCTCTGCCTGCTGAGGTCTGCTGGGGTCGCCCACGTGAGTCACAGCACAGGCACACAGCCATTTTACGGCAGAACATCTTTGGTTTAGGGCCACGACACCACGGGGATGGCAGCTCAGAGCAGTCTTGTCACAGAGTGACTTCCTGCGTGACAGGGTTCCTCTGCCCCACAGCAGGCCCAGCCACACCCCCTCCAGGGCTGTCTCAGGGCCGTCAGCGATTGATTTACTCCTCGTCACACCTGCAGGGGGCCACCTGCCCAGTGGCCGGTGACCGAGGACAAAGGCGTCTGTCCACGTGGGGCTGCAGGGGCTCCCCTCACCCACCTCCGTGGCTCCAGCAGGGGCCTGGCACCTGCACACGGGTGCAGCCTCCATGGCAAAGAAGCTGTGGCAGGAGCCCCCTGCCTGCGGGTCAGCCCCACCTCAGAGCCTCCTGTCCCCTGCCCTCTGGGGGACCGAGAGAGGGTCCCCACTTTACTAAACAGGAGGAAGCAGAATCAGTCACTTGGCTGGGGACACCCAGCTGGGCAGTGGCAGATGTGGGGGCCCTGCAGGTGTTTCCCCGGGAGGGCAGGCTGGAGCTGGAAGGGGCTGGGGGTGGGGCACAGCCTAGGTGGTCCCTGCCCGGGGCCTGGGGGCTGAGACCAGCCCCTTGTCCCCAGCATCATCTGAAGCAGCAAACGGGCCCCTCCCCCACCCAGCCCTGTCCTGCCACCCCTGCCTCTCAGCCAGGCTGCTGGGGGCCCTGTCTGCCTGAGACCCCCAAGGGGGGCCCACAGGTCCTTCCCAGCTGAGACCCAGGCAGGGATCAGGTGATAACCCCGTCCCACGCTTGGGGGAGGGATGGCGGCTGGGAAGCAGGAGGCAGCTCCCAGTGGCTCCTGGCTCTGGGCTCCCGTTGGCCGCCATGGGAGCAGGTGCGTCCCAGGACTTGGTCAACACTCCAGGTCGGCTCTTCCCTTCCTCGCAGAGAGCTCAGGCCCGGGGGTACTGATGCGTCACAGCTGGATCGCCTGCGAGCTTCAGAACAGTGTTGTGGGGCACACAGTGGCTTCACCTACCCCCCCCCCCCCCACACACACAGGCAAGTGAGGCTCTGGGTGGTGGACATCAGGCTGCAAGTGACCCAGGACAGTGTCCCCACCGTGGTCTCCTGCACCGAGCATCAGTGTCCCCACCACAGACCGCGAAACTGAGTCCTGTGTTGGGGAGGGCCTGCTGCGGGGCCCCAGTGCCGTCCTGCGTGGGGAGGAAGGGGTGCTTGGGGGCCGGGGCACAGGGCTGGAGAGCAGGGATGAAGCCCCCACACAGGGGACCCTGGGGCCATGGGTGTGATGGGGGAGGGTCTCAGCCCTGCCATCGTCTGTCCTGGTGCTGGATGCAGTGGGGAAATTGTCTACCACCCCCACCCCTGCCCCGGCTGCGGAGGTCTGGTTGAGAGAGGGGGTGGGGCTCCAGCCCGGTAGAGCCCGCCCAGGGCCCAGGCACCTCCCAAGCACCTCGTCTCCCATCAAGCGGTATGAATAATTTAGTCTCTAATTAAAAGTGAGGTCAAGTGATGAAAAATGACCGTACACACGGGGCACGGCGTGCACTGGACTGGCGGCAGCTCGGAGACAGCCGGGCGGGGCGCCGAAGCCTCTGGCCTTAGAGCGCGTGCGGGCACAGGGGTCCTCCCAGGGAGGGAGGCTGTGGGCAGACCCCAGAGGGCCACGCGGCCCGGCCCGAGGCCGGCCCTGCCCCTGCCAGCACCGCCTCCCTGCCTCAGAGAGGGCAGCACCGTGGGCCTGTGTGTCCCTTCCGGAACCTTCTGCCCCGGGGTGGCCGGGATGGCTGCCTCACTTCCTTCCAGTCTCCTCCACACCACACGCCCTGGCTGCAGGCACTCGGCCTCCCCACGGCTCCCAGCCCTGGGCTCACTGTGGCTTCCCTCTGCATGGACCTGATCCTCCTCCGTGTCTCCAGTGCCCGGCACACGTGGGGGGCGCAGAGGCCGACCCCTGAGCCGGAGCCCGCCAGTGGGCAGGGGCGGAGCCTCTGCTTTGTCCTCTGTCCAGGCCAGCGGGAGGGATCCCAGTGGGGCAGAAGGCAGACCTGTGGTGTGACACAGCTCCCTGTCCCTCCACTCGGGCCACTGAGGGGAGAGGTGTCCATTGCTGTGTGGCTGGTGCCGTGGCCAGTGGCTGCCTCAGGCTGCCCACCCTGCCCATAGCGTCCACGCTTCACCAGGGTCAAGGCCCGTGAGATGGGGAGGGGCAGCTGGGGGGCAGGGCCTGGGTCCAACACCCCGTCTACCCAGTGCTGTCCCACAGGGCAGGCGAGCCCTGAGCCTGTGTCTCTCCTGTGGCCAGCTACTCCATGGAGGCTCCTCCCCACCCCACCTCCATCAGAGCTGAGTGCGGTGACCGACGCAGCAGACTGTGTCGAAGGTGCCCCTCTTAGTCCCACCTTCCGAGGGGGAAGGCAGGGGAAGGTGGTGTGAGTCAGGTACAGCCCCTAGGGCAGCGGGAATTGGAGCAGTGCAAGGCCCCCTCTGGGTCTCAGTGATCCTGTCTATAAAATGGGGAGGTTGGGAGACCAGCTTCTTAGCCAGGTCTTGGAGCCGTGAGCGGGGGCAGGCGTGGCAGGGACAACGGCAGGCAGACCTCCGCCATTGTTCAGGCCAGCGAGCCCCCTGGGAGCTGGGGCTCAGGCCGGCTGGCCCGGAGCAGGCACTGCCGGCGCCGTGCCCACCACTGTGTGTGTGGCTCCCGCCGGGTCACATCCCGGTTTGTTTTCCGAGCCAGGAGCCAGCGGGTGGGGGCGGGGAGGTGCGGGCGGAGGTGGGGGGGTGGGGGGACGTGGGCACCGGTGGCCCTTGGGTAGCAGATTAAAGATGGATATTTTGTTTGTTACAATCAAGACCTCTGATTTCAGTTTTATAAATTTTTAAAATATTAATTATATTTTGGAAAGAGTGCCGAGGTGAGCGCCTCAGCGGCTGCGCCGGGGCCTCCTCGGAGCTCGGCCCAGATCAGCTGCCGGGGAGGAGGTCGCTGGCGTTTTAATCCACCTTGTTAAGTTATTAAATTTTCTTTATTTACATACGGCTCCCACTTTCATTAGCATTGTAACAGGTGCTCATTAACAATTTATCATCCAGGAGGCGCAGTGAGGTAACAGCAAAGCGAGACATTGCTACAAAGTTTACTCTTAATTACAAGCCAGACTTCCAAGACAACACCAGGCTGCAGACTCCCCACCCCTGCCCGGTGCGGAGCCTTCCAGAGCCTTCCAGAGCCTTCCAGAACCTTCCAGAACCTTCTAGAACCACGGGGGCCTGCTGACAGCCTCACCCTGACCTGTGTGGCCCACCTGGGGGCCTGGCTGGGCTCAAGCTGGCTCTGACACCTGGGGGCCTCCCCACAGGGCCTGGGGGTGGCCGGGAGGTGCCACTGTTCACCCAGAAGCCCCTCCTCAGGTTCCTGGGGGGCTGCCCTGCCGCTGGGGTGGGGGCCGGGAGCGGCTGGTGCCCCCCTCACCTGCCTCTTCGAGCCGCAAGGGAGCCATGAGGGATCTCAGAGGCCCGGGTCCCTGGGGGCTGAGGCCATGCTCCCGTGGGACTGCAGGGTCGTCCTGCCCGTCCCACTCCGGAGGGAGAGCCGGCCTGGAACAGGGCCCCCGGTGTCTCTTCCGAGCCCCTGCAGCCAGGCGTCCAGAGGCGGCCCTCAAGGTCCCAGCATCTCGGGCCTGCGTGTTCCCCTCACGGCTGTCTCTCCAGGAGCAGAGAGGACGCAGCTGGGGGCCAGGGTGCCGGGGAGACTGTGGGTGCAGTACAGGCCAGCTGGGTAGGGGCCGGGGGCTTGGGGGCCCTTGGGCTCTGCCAGGCTGTGGACACAGCACAGGAGGAGGTGAGTGCTCGAGGGAACTCCTCTGTGCCCCCACCGGCTGCTTCCCCTCCCAGAAGGCCAGCCCTGCCACCCACCCCGGAGTCCAGGCTGCGGCCCCTCCTCGCTGTCCTTCCGTCCCCTCCATCTGTCCCTGCGGAAGCGAATCTGCCACCAAGACCCCCAAGTTCACCCACCTGCATCTGGGAACCCAAGGCCCAGAGAGGGGCCGGCTGTGCCGGGGTCTCTCAGGCTGGCAGGAGTGGGCCGGTGGGGCCAGCCCGACCCTGTCACCTCTCAGGCTGGCAGGGCAGGCGACGGCATGTTCCCGGAGACGGCAGGGGTGCTGTGCCCTGAAGCCTGGCACCTGGGGTGGCCTCCAGCAAGACCTGCGCTGGCCCCTGCGGCCTCCGACGATGGTGCTCACCGTCCCCCTCCGCCCCACACGCCTGGACGGTGACTTCCAGGGGCTTTTCCTCTTCATCGGGGCTGCAGCCTCCTGCCTTGTCACGGCGCCGGGATGCACGGTTTATTCAGGCACCTCAGAGGTTGGGAGGGATTCCACCCCCTTACTGGAGAGGCCTCCTGCCACTCTCCCCTCCCCTGCCCCCGCCATTTGGCTAAATTACAAAGAGCACGGTTTCTTCCCCCAGCTGAATGGGTGTCTGGCCTCGGGGCAGGACCTGAGCACAGGTGGACATGCGGGGGCGGGGGGCGGCTGGATGTGTCCACAGGAAAGCGACCCTCCCGCCCCGTGCACTGGAGCTGGGAGACCGCCAGCACCGGGCCATGAGTCTCCATCCACTCCCACGGAGGACAGGCCTCCTGGAAATTGCCAATCAGCGGCGCCCCCAGGAGGCCCCTGGCTAGGAGCAGCCAGTCCTGCCCTGGCCCAAGAGGTGGGGCTGCCTCTGGGCCCCTGGGGCTGCCCAGTCCACTCAGCTGACCCGGCACAGCTGCCTGAGGCCGCGGAGACTGGACCTGCACCCAAGCTCTCCTGACACCCGCCCATACTGAACAGTGCCGGGAGCCAGGTGAAGGCTGGCTGCGGGCTGTTCTTTCCTGTCGATCTCACACTGTCTAGAAACAAACACGGTGCAGATGGCAGCTGGCCAGGCTCACGCCCCGGGATGTCGCCGCCCTGTATCTCCTCTGAGAAGTCTTTTCGCTGTTTTTAGAGATTCTTCCGGGTCTCCCTGACTGGGCTGTCCTCTGCCTGTTAGCAGGGAGCTGAAGTGGAAGTGCAGCAGCTGGGACTTGAACAGGCACCCAGTGGGATGCTGGCGTCGCAGGCAGCGGCTTAGCTCACTACGCCACCGCGCCGCCCCTGAGGCGCCCCTGCACCGCCGGCAGCCACCACAGATCTATTCAGCAAGGACGGAGCCTCTGCTGCCACGAGCCGGGATCCACGGTGTCGCTCAGGTGCGGCACAGGGAGGGGCCCCGGCCTGCAGGCTCCCCGGGTGTTTGCTAGGCTCACCTCCATCCACGGGGCTCAGTGCGCCGCTCCCCACTGCCTCCTGGACGGGCCTTAGGGCCCCCCACTGCCTCTGCACCCTCAACCCCAGCAGGCTGCAGGGGTGCCCCTTCCCCTTTCCTACACCAGCAGAGGTGGGGCCCCTCTGCGGAAGCCCCCGTCAGTGCGCCCCGTCCCAGCACCATAGATGCTGCCCTAGCGTATTCACCTGGAAGGGAGGAGGTGCCAGCAGCACACGGGGAGCAGCTGCCGTCCTGGGCTTGGCTGTCCATCCAGGGCAGGGGCTGGGGTCCTGCTCGTGTGCCCACCTAGGAGGTGGGAGGGCCCAGCTCCAGGTCTACCAGGACTGTGGCTGCGGAGAGCTGGGCTCCCTCGCTCCTGACAAGCGACGACTCGCGGGGATCCTAGGGGCCAGTCTCTCAGCGGCCGGGTCTTCCCAGGCTCACCGCGGGCACTGCCCAGCTCGCGTAGGCCAGGCCTCCTGCAGCCCCAGCGGGAGCCTGCGGCACAGCCAGGGTCCTGTGCCCTGCCGCCCGGGCTGCGCCTGGTGCTCCAGGTCCGGAGAGCTCTGTGGAGCCGTGGGCCTGGAACCGTCTGAGGCCTTGGCTGGGCCTTCCAGGTGCAGGGTCACTGTCCCAGGAGTGGGGCGGGGCCAGGCCCCACTCTGGGCCCCAGAGGCCACCCCGCTGCTGAGGCCCATGGTCCCCCAGCTGGTGAATGAAGAGGTGCCAGCACGGCTGTGTGCGTGCCCGTGGTGGGGCACGGGGACCTCACCCTGCTCAGCCAGCCACCCTTCCGGGCGGGCGCCCAGGGAGCAGAGCAGACACACGTGGTCACGCTGGGGCGTCCTCCCCGCCCGCGGCAGGGGCCGGCATTGTGGCACAGCAGCTGAGGCACCACCACCGGCCACAACGCACGTGAGCACGGGTTGGCGTCGGCTGCTCCACTTCCAATCCAGATCCCTGGATCCCTGCAGTGGACGATGGCCTAGCGCCTGGGCCCCTGCACCATGGTGGGAGACTAGGTTGGAGAGCTCCTGGCTCCCGGCTTCGTCCTGGACCAGCCCCAGCTACGTGGCCATGCGGGGCGTGAACTACAGGGAGTCGCTATGCAGTGTTTGGGGAGGTGACTGCCAGGCAGCGAGGTCCCCAGGGCTGGGCCTGGAGAGGTCAGCCCAGCAAGGAGGCCAGGACGGCTGTGGGGTGGCGGGCGGGTGTGGGGCTCCAAGTCTCCTTCCAGGGGTGCTGGGAAGTGGCCGGGGGCTTCCCCAGGGGCACCACACACACGAGGGTCCCAGGCGCCGGGAGGTGGAGCCAGGTCTGGGCCAGGCTCCAGCTGAGGATGAATCTCGTGGTCTTCATGGTCTGTTCCCTGGCTCCGGTCAGGGAGGCCTGCTGCGGGCATTTCTCAGGGAATGGTCTAGGGTCCTGGGCCCCCTGAGCCCCCTGTGGACACCGTGGTAGGTGGGTCCCGACACTCAGGGGGCTGCTCCGCGTCACGCAGGCCCTATCCAGGTTGTGTCTCTGCCCCAGCCTGGGCGCCCCCTTCTGCAAAGGGTCTCTGCACCTGCAGGTCCCTGGGCGGGGCTGGCGCTGTCTCCACAGCTGCCTGGCTCACCTGGCACAGAGCCCTGCCCATTGACATGACAACCACACCCTGCTCACCACTGCGGGCATGGCAGGGAAGCATGGTGCCCCCAAGAGGCCTGGCTTGGACCTGGCGTCCGTTCCTTTGCTGAACCCTGTGTGCGGACAGGACTGGCCATCACTGCCCTCCAGCTAGCTCCTGCCTCAGGGCTCTGGGCCCCCTACTTCTTCCCGCGCCCCCAGCCCTGGCTCCTTCGATACCCCACAGCCCCCCCTGGTGTCCTGGGAGCCCTGGCCGATGTCTGCCTCTGCCTGCTGCCATCTCTCACCGGGGTGCCCCCACCACCTGTCCACCCCCTGTGGCACCTAGAGACCCCCACCCTGGAACCCGATCTGGACACCAGACCCCACAGGGAACCCTGTGGCTCCTCCTCCATCCCTGACCCCCTGCCCCTCCCTGCACGGCCGTCCTGGACCTCCACAGAAGCCTGCCTGCCCCCTCCCCCGCCCATGTGTGCCCCCTCCCAGCAGCCCTTGCAGCGTGTCCACCTCTGCAGGGCAGCCACTGAGTCCATGACCTCGGCCAGCGCCCGCTCAGGGAGGGGCAGGAGGTAGGGCCTCCCTTCCTCGATGGTGGCCGCCCCTCAGCAGCTGGGCCTGGGCCTGGGATCTGCTTCCTCCTCCTGTACCAGGCCAGAGGCGAGCAGCGGCTGGTGTCAGCCTCGGGACTGAGGTCAACGGTGCCCACCTGGCCCCACCTGACACCCACCTGGCCACCCCTGGATCCCTGGCCTCAGGACCTGGTCCCTGTCACTTTACAAGGGACACTGCTCAAAAGCGTTCCCAGCAGACGCAGGGGACACGGGGAGGGGCATTAGTTCCAGCCAGAGCCAGAGCCTGGGTGTGGCCAGGGACCAGCCAGAGGGTGCCCAGCAGGGCGATGACCACTCCCCCCACGCCACCTGCCCCGCCCCAGGGGGAACAGGGAGGAAGTGGAGCCACCCCAGCTGGGGAGCCTCAGCCGAGGGCAGGTCTGTGTCGTGCCCTGGGTCGGCGGTGATGGGATGGCAGGTGATGGGCCTGTGGGCCCCCGGCAGCCCAGCGAGAGAGCAGGTCCTGGGGATGGCGTCCCCTGCTGGGTCCTCTGGGGGCAGCCTTTGGTGGGCTGTGTGACCAGGTCACCCTGTGTCTCCAGAGAATAAGACTGAGGGGGCGGAGGCTCAGTGGCCACGCCCACCCTGCTGTCACCTGGCTGCTTTCCACACAGCCCTTCGAGGACAGGTGTTGGGTGGGGTGGGGAGTTGACAGGGAGGGAGCTGGACCCCTGCCCCCTAACCCTTGCCGAACGGGAAGAGATGGCACTGCCATTGGCATGTGCCTGCAGCCAGAGGCGGGAACCAGGGGATCAGCCTGGAGGGGTCGGGCAGGGCCAGGAGCCGGGGGCAGTACCCGGGGCCGCAGGAAGCACCGTCAGGTTCCTCACAGGGCTGGGGGCTGGGAGGAGGAGGGTGGCCGGCCCCTGGGCCCCAGGGACCCCGATGGGGGTGGGGCCACCCCGACTGTGTGGCCGGGGATGGTTTTCAAGGTGAAATTTCCAGTTCGGGCGAGTCACTTTCGTTCAAGGCGACGCGCGCAGAATGTCACCCCTCCCGCCCAGCGCGGCGAGCGGCTCTCCCTCCGCATTTAAATTTACTCCACTTTCCCTCCCTGACACCTGTTTAAATCAATATCTTCCTCTCCAGGTCGCGGGGAGAATGTGCCCGGCTCTCCACACAGCGCTTCTCAAATCCACTAAAATCAACACAATAATTGAAATATTTTCAACCTGATTACACCGCAGCCCGAGGCTAGCCTGGTTGCTAAGGGTGAGCTCCGTGGTTGCTAGGGGGAGTAAATCATCTTGCATTATTTGATTTTTGTTATAGATATGAAACCGCTACTCCCGCGATTAAATGTCTCTCAGCCTAACACCTAAGGGACCTGGGGAGAGAGAGGAGGAAGCCCCCAACCTTGACCCTGTCAAATAAATATCTCTAACTTTTCCCGTCCTCCCGGCCATACCCGGCCACGGGTTTTTTCCTTCCCTTAACCTGACGTTAAATAACAAAGCTGTGGAGACCAGGAGGGGAGCGCCCGGCTCTTCTATTAGCCGGCGCTCGGCGGGCGACCTCGGCACCCCCCGACCCCAGACCTGCCACGGCCAGGCTGTGCCCCACTCGTGGCCGCCCCTGCACACCGGGAGCTGGGGCCAGGCCAGCTCCCTGGGAGGCACCAGGGACTCCTCCCCCTGGGGACCCCCGCCAGCCCCAACTTCCTCTTACCCGGTCAGCATTCGGGGGCACAGGTGTCCGGAGGCCGCCAGCGTGCAGGCCCCGGAAGGGATGGGTCACGCAATCCAGCGCCCAGGCCTCTTTCCTTTCTGCTCCCGGGACACAGCTCCCCCACACACACCCCTCCAGCAGGCACCCTCAGAGGAGTGCGGTGTCCCCTGGCTGCCGTGAGCCGGAGCCTCCGTGGGGCGAGCCGGCTGTCGGCGGCAGGTGGGCGGGGAGGCCGCCCTGCTGGGGCCCAGCCAGCTGTTCCCATGAATGAATCTGAGTAAATTAACAAACACCACACAAACCTGTCAACGGAATGATCCCTGACGGGCGCCCGCCGCCCCTCCTGCCCAGACCCCGCCAGCCCCCGGCCCTCGGCCTGTCCTTTACGGGGCCGGATTCAGCCTCTGTCTCACTGGACTCAAACCTCTCCTGACCCCAGCCCCCAGGGCAGTGCCCAGCCGCAGGACACGGCTGCCACCTCCATGGCAACCCCAGACCCGGGCCACTGAGGGTCTGCCAGGGCTGTCACCTCCTTCCCCGTGTGTCCCTGCTGGCCACTCCAGCCACCACCCCGCCACCCACCACTGTCCCAGACATGGCACCTGCCAACTGCACTCGGCATGGCCGAGGTGGTGGCCTCTGGGCAGTGGTCAGTGAGCTCAGTGACCATTTCACAGGTCAGGTGCTGGGGCTGGGGTGACTGGGAGCCCACGGTCACAGAGCGCAGGACACCCAGGACGCAGACAGAGCCCCCCGCTCCGCGCTGTGGGTCTCACCTGGGGCCAGGTGCCCCTTCCTCGGATGCCGCCTGTGCCGGCCCCAAAGGCCTCTCCTGGTTGCTGGCGGCTGCAGCCCGGGCCCTGGCGGTCCTCCCAGGCACACCCTCGAAGCCATCCCGTCATGACCACAGGCCCCTGCCCCTGCCCAGGGATGAGACCAGGCTGGGTGGACGCTCTCCTGGATGACCCGAAATTCCTTTTCTCAGTGATCTTTGGAAAGCCAGTGTTCAGGGACTCCAACCCCTAGACTGAGGGACCCCCAGTCGGGACGGGGTGAGGGCAGGGGGAGGGGGGTGGGTCCATGGGGTGGGGACGGGGCTGGGGGCTGAGGCCCCTTCCACTCGGAGCCTCTGGCCCATTCTGAGGTCGAGAGAGAGAGAGAGAGAGAGAGAGAGACGGAGGCCGGGTTTGCTGGATCAGATGGCCACTCCTCCCTCTTCACGCTGGACGTTGCCCGCACCCCGGGCCTTCGGGGTGGGCAGTGGGCACTCACTAACACGTGGCAGTCACTCAGCCTGTCCCTTGCTGTCTCGAGGCATGGATGCTCCAGGGCCTCTGCTTGGGGCCCAGTTCCTGCTGCCCCCGAGGGCTCGGTTTGGCGTGGTCCCCGGGAGGCCCTTGCCAGTGGCGTCCAGCAGTGAGTGGCCCCCCTGGGGCAGCAAACCTAACCCTGGGCCCCAACAAGGAACCTCTTCAAGGGGGTGGCTGGGGCTCTGGGTGCCTCCCTTCTGGGCAGCCACAGCCGTGGTCAGCGGCCGGGGACATCAGGGCCATCATCAGGAGGGGGTGTCACCTCTAGAAAGTTCCGCAGGCCAAGGCACTGAGTCCCACAGACCCTGACCTGGGGCAGGGTTTCCGGCCTGCCTTCCAAGGGGCCGAGTGCCCCCGCGGCCCCAGCCTGGCCAGGGGTGCCCAGCAGGAGCTCTGGCCCTCCATGAGCATCCCCTTGGAACCCCGCCCTCCTGACTCCGCCCCAGAGCGCCCAAGTGCCTCCCAACCCAGCGGGGGTGGGGTGGGCTGGGATGGGAGGGACCCCCACCCCCTGCTGTTTTCTGGGGCGGGGCAGCAGGGGGGCCTCTCCTACAACCCCGGTTCTGGCCTCCAGCGCCCGAGCCCCAGGCGCTGCAGAAGGCCCTGGGGAGCCGTCCCCCGGAGGCCCCGTCCTGTTTACCAGGCGGCCGGGCCTTGGGGACCCTCCCGGGCCGTGCGGCGGAGCCATCTGCCGCCTGCGCGGGCGGCCGTGGGCAGGAGCTGCGCGCGCCGGGGCCGTGTCAGGGCCGTTATCAGTGGAGGCAGCATCTGCCCGCCTGGCGCCCACAATGGAGGGCCATTTAGCCAGGCCCCTCCTCCCCTCGGCAGACAACAGCTCCCTGTATTATATTTTCTCACTCAATTAGCACTATCATCCCGCTGAAATGGAGGCCAATTTACCTATAATGACATCATTGTTAGGGCCGGGCGCGGGCTGGGCTGTCACCGGCTGCCGAGACAGGGCGGTCGCTCTCCACTAACCCTGGCGGGCGGGCAGGGCCGGGCAGGGCCGGGCGCGGCGGCCGCCTCCCGGGGCCACCCCGCCACCTCCGACCGCCGACATTGTCTCCGACAGTTCTCAGGAGCAGTGTGGCGGAAAATTGAGTCCAGATTCATTAGGTTTTCCAGTGTGCCGCTCAAGTCAGTTAAATTGATACATTTCCTAACGAAATTGAAGTGCTTTGTGCTGCCAGCCGAAAGCCGGGTGACCCGCCTCGGCCCGCTGAGCAGCCGCGCCGCTGACGGATCCATTAGGCCGCTCCCGGCCCCGGCCCCTCTCCCGCCATTCCCGGCCCGCGCTGTAAATCTCCGCCAATTCCCGGCCTAATCATCATTATAAACCCTTCCTCTGCCCACAGCCCAGGTCGCCGCCGCCTCCCTGCGCACAAAGCCACCCTCACCCCGGGACCCCTAGGAGGGGGGCGCCATGGGGGCTGCGGGCTCTGCAGGGGCCGGGACAGACAGGCGGGGTCTGCGGGAACCCAGGGTGGAATCGCGCCCATTCCATGGATGGGGAGACTGAGGCATCGAGGCACTCAGAATGCCAGGGTCCCAGGGCCCCGGGGAGCTGGGTGCTGACTCGCCGGTCTTTAAAACAGTAGTAGGGGGTTGGGGTGCGGTGAATGCCTGGGTAACATTGTGGTCAGCGTCTACATGGGACACTGGAGGCCACGGTCAGCGTCTACCCAGGACTCAGGGCACATAGTCAGCATCCACATGGGACACAGGACACCATGATCAGTGTCTACACAGGACGCAGGGCACAGTCAGCATCTACACAGGACAGGACCCCATTATTAGCATCTATACAAGGCACAGACAGTGTCTACACAGGACTCAGTGTCTACACAGGATACAGTCAGTGTCTACACGGGACACAGGACAGGACCCCACGATCAGCATCTACACAGGACACAGCCAGTGTCTACACAGGACACAGTGTCTACACGGGACGCAGGACCCCACGATCAGCATCTACACAGGGCACAGTCAGTGTCTACATGGGACACAGGACAGGACCCCACGATCAGCATCTACACAGGACACAGCCAGTGTCTACACAGGACACAGCCAGTGTCTACACAGGACACAGTGTCTACACGGGACGCAGGACCCCACGATCAGCATCTACACAGGGCACAGTCAGTGTCTACATGGGACACAGGACAGGACCCCATGATCAGCGTCTACACAGAACACAGTGTCTACACGGGACACAGGACCCCACGATCAGCATCAGGGCACAGTCAGTGTCTACACGGGACACAGTGTCTACACAGGACACGGGACACAGTCAGCATCTACACGGGACACCGGAACCTGTGGTCAGCATCTACACAGGACACCATCAGTGTTGCTCAGTGAAATCACCCTGGACACGAGCAGGTGAGTGTCCACAGCCACACAGATGAGCTGGCATGGGCAGGTGCAGGTCCACCACACACAGGTGAGCCGGCATGGGCAGGTGCAGTCCACAGCCACCATGGGTTCCTGCACGCGACTTGAACTTCACACCTGGTCGCCAGGAAGCTCAGGCCAGTGGAGCAGAGCTGGGGGGTGGGGGTGGAAGGTCACCGCTAAGCAGATCCTGCAACTGTCCCCACGGCCACCCCTCCCCCACGCTCTAGCCTGGCCTTGTGGCCTGTCCTGCATGACCCATGTCCCCACCCCCCGCAGATTCTGCCCAAGCGCTGTTGGATCCCCACTCCCCTGCCTGGGCCCCCTCACCAGTCACCTGGCCTCAGTGTCCCATCCCCCGATGGGTCACCTGACCCGTGTCCCGTCCTTGTGTCCCCACCATCAGCTCTGCCATGCACAGGACCCCTGACGATGCAGGTGCCCCCTTGCATTGGGGAGTGGGTGGCCAGGGAGGGGCTGCACCCACACCCAGGTCCCTCAGCGCCAGGTTGCAGCCCAGCACGGCCGGCCTGCAGTATGTGGAGACTCGGGCTCCGCCGAGCCCACCGGAGGGCCGGGGATGGCCTGAGCCAGGCTGAGGCGGCCGGCAGCGGCAGGGGCAGGGGCCTTCCAGGAGTGTCCAGCGTGGGGAGGGGGCCTGCAGCTCCCCCCACCCGTGCCCACTGGACCTCACTGGCGGCCGAGCTGGCACCGGAGTCCTGGAGGAAGTGAGTTCAGATTTCAGAGCCCTGCGAGGACAGAGGAGAGACGGACGTGCTAGGAGCCGCGGGACGGAGCCCAGCCGTGACCCAACCCGACGGGGGCATGGTCCAGAGCCCAGCAGGGGGTGCACGGTCGAGCGACGCCCCGCCCGGCGGCCACTCACGAATCCACGGAAACCGTGGCGGCCCCGTGCTTCTCCGACCGATCCCAGCTGCACGAGTGTGTGTTGGGCACGTTCACTCGGGGCGCCACCTGGGCTGATTGCACCTGCTGCTCGTTCCCCTGGACACTGTGGGCAGGGGAAGGCAGGGACACGTGGGCGGGTCTGGCTCCTCAGTGGCTTTGAGGCCACTTTAAAAACTCAGGTGGTGGGGTTGGCACTGTGGGGGTGGGGCCTGCAGTGGTAGCATCCCACATGGGTGCCAGTTCAAGTCCCAGCTGCTCCTCTTCCAATCCAGCTCTCTGCTGTGGGCTGGGAAAGCAGTAGAACATGGCCCACGTTCTTGGACCCCTGCACCCATGTGAGAGACCTGGAAGAAGCTCCTGGCTCCTGGCTCCTAGGCCTCGGATCAGCACAGCTCCAGCTGTTGTGGCCAATTGCAGAGTGAACCAGTGGATGGAAGACCTCGCGCGCGCCCTCTCTCTCTCTCTTTCAGCCTCTCCCTCTGTCTGTAACTCTACCTGTCAAATAAATAAATAAATAAATAAATCTTCTAAAAAAATTGAGGTGGCGTTCACGTGACGTATCTGCAGAGTGCACGAGTCAGCGGCGCTGCGGGCACCTCTACTTCTGGAACATTCTCATCACCCCAGGAGGAGACCCTGGGCCCATTAGATGCAGTCCCTCCCTGTCCCCGGGCTCCTGCCGCTCCTGGGACATCCGTGGGCGCAGTCACACCCCGCGTCCCGGACGCCCGGCAGCCCCGCCTCTTGCACTGTCTTTGTGGCTGCTTCGTGCTGCAGCCTAGATCAGCACCCGGCTCCTTTTCTGGGCTGCGTCGTATTCCACGGCAGGGTCCGGCCACACAGGGCCACCCGCTCACTGCTGGGGACACACGACTTCTCAGTGACTGGACAGGGGCTCGAGACGCTGTCTCCCACCCAGCAGAGACCTCCACCCCCGGGGCTAAGCAGGGCACGGGGCTGGGGCTGCCAGGGCCTGTCTTGACCGTGGGAGCTGGGGCGGCTTAGGGCTGAGAGGCAGCCCTGGCACCCCAGGAACTGCAGAGCCCCCCGGAGCTGCTTAGGGGCGGAGGCATCGCGAGGGCCACCCTCAGCCCAAGGCGAGGGCACAGAGGCCTGAAGCTTGAGCCACTGCCGACGCTCCTTTGGGTTCAAGGAGGCCAAGTGGGGAGCGTGGCCGGCTGCGACTCCGCACCTGCAGGTTGTGGGGCCCTTGGAGACCCCCTCTTCTATCCCCCAGCCCACGGGGGTCCTTGGAGTGGATCCCAGTGTCTTTCTGGCCTGTTGGTCCTGGTGCCGCTCTCACCCCTGCTCAGAGCAGCCCCCGCCAGAGCTGCCTCGAGGGACACCAGAGGGGTCCTGGGCTCAGGGCTCCAGCCTCGGTTTCTCTGGTTGTGCAATGGGCACTTGCAGTATGCTTTGGCCTGGACGGGCAGGACAGTGGCTGGCCCCAGAGGGATGCAGGGACCCCCCCCATGGGGGGTGGACACAGGCTGGGGAGGGGCGTCCCTTGGCACAGAACCTGGAGAGGGCTGCCCCCAGGCTGGGAGTGGAAGGTGCCCAGGATGTGGCCTGGGGGCTGCAGCGCAGCAGTTGGGGGTGGGGTGCGCTCTGAGGGGGTCCCCCCTGCAGAGTGAGGGCCTGACATGGGGAGAGGGCGGGGAGGCTGGGGGTGGGCCGGGGGTCTCTCAGCTCAGCCGGCCACAGCCTCACACGGCCGGAGACGCCCAGATGGAGATTTATGGCGTGGAGGAAAGAGCCTCGTGCCCGGTCCCGGCAGGCCGCCCGGGAGCGCGGTGTCTGTCCCGAAAGCCGGAAGCCGAAGCCGGGCAGGAGCTCTTACCCGATCGATAGGCTGCGCTTCATCAATAAGCCAGCGCCTTCCAGGGAGGCAGAGCCCAGCCCGGGGTGGGGGTGGGGTGGGGCAGGCTTCTGGGGGGCACGAGGGGCCTGGAGGGCTCCAGCCCCACCTGCTCTGGTCTCGGGGAGCTGTGCTGGGAGCTCCGTGGGGGGAGGGCAGGGACATGCATGGTGGGGGGGGTGCCGTCCGTGGCTCCAGGCTGGAGATGGGCTCACATGTCCCCTTACGCTAGGGGTCTCAGCATAGCCACCCCACTCCGAGCTCGACAGATTGGGGTTCCCCCACGCTACCCTTGTTGCCCATACCCCCCACCAGCCTGGTCCCTGACCCCGCGGTCCAGGTCTGCTCCGTTCTTCAAAGGCCCCCACAGACCCTGAGCTCGGATGTTTCTCGGTTGCTGAGGGCGGCCAGAGTCCAGCACTGTCTCTGGCCATTGGGATGCAGTGGTGAGGGGGACGACAGCCCCACTGGAGCCGACGCCGTCTTGGGGGACTGGACTCAGATGGGGACCGAGGGGCTGGGCGTGGTGGGGGACACAGTGGTCATGGGGGCCCTGGGGATGTGGCCCTGGGCAGAGACAGTGAGGACGGCTCAGGCAGAGGGAGCAGCAGGTGCAGAGGTGGGCAGGGCTGGCACGGCGGAGGGGGTGAGCTGGGCGGTCGGGGTCTGTGCCCCTGGCTGGAGAGCAGGAGGGGCTCAGGCAGGCACTGAGTAGGGTGGGCAGGGACACGGCTGACGTCAGGAGGGGCTCTGGAGGGGGAGGTGGGAGGGCCACAGCCCCGCCCGTGGCAGGGCCACAGGAGCCATGCTGGGCAACCGGACCCCAGCCCAGGTCAGCAGCTCAGGCAGGCTGGGGGCACTGCGAGCAGGGGCGGCAGGGCGGGGGCTCAGAGGAGGAGGGGCCAGGAGCCTCGGGGGCGGGGTCTTAGACACAGAGGTGACCAGGGAGTGACCAGGGAGGTCGCAGCACTAAGAGGCCAGGGGTCACCTGCTAGGTGAAAGGAACTGAGGTTTCTCCCTTCTCTCTCTCTCCTTCTTTCTGATTTATTTGAAAGGCAGAATGTGAGAGAGAGAGAGAGAGAGAGAGAGAGAGAGAGGTCTTCCATGCGCTTGTTCACCCCCAGATGGCCACAGCGGCCAGGACCTGGGGCTCCATCCGGGTCTCCTGTGTGGGTGGCAGGGGCCCCAGCAGCTGCTGCTTTCCCAGGTGCATGAGCAGGAGCAGCTGGGATTTGAACCCGTGTCCTGTGGGACACCGGCCCAGCCTGAGCCCACGCAGCATGTGCAGCAGGAGCCGAGCACGGGGCTGGCAGCCTCTCCTGTCCCTGTCCCTCCCTCTGCTGAGTGTACTGCAGGCCGGGGTGGGGCGGGGAGACCGAGCTCTGCCCAGCCTGCGGCCAGGGGACCCCTGCCTCGGCTTCTCCTCCAAGGGGCACCTGGGCACGCGGGCGACTTCCGGAGAATCCAGCTGAAACCTCCCCTCGTGGCTGCAGAGGCCCGGGCGGAGCTCCTGCTTCCCGTCTGGTGTCTCTCCGGGGACTCACCCGGCCTCCACTGCCGGCCACGCATGCCGGATCTGCCCCCCCCAGCCGCCCCCAGAGGTGGAGGTGGAGAACTGCGCAGTGGGTCGCTGTGGGCAGTGCCCCGGGAGAGTCCGCCCGCATGTCCTCCCCATGGCTGAGAGGAGCTAGATCCAGCCCAGGCCAAGTCCCCGGGGACAGCACAGGTCTGTGGCCGCCTCCTGTGGGGACCAGCTGGGACTTTCTCTGTGCCGGGAGTGCAAGTGAGTCCCCACAGGGGTCTCGGGCTCCTGCCCTTCCTGCGCGGCCCTCACCCCTGCACCCGGCAGGCGCCCGGAGACAAGCGGGGAGGTCAGAGGCCCAGGGCACTGGGAGCCGGCCGCCAGCACCCACACCTGCAGTGCCGGCCGGAGCAACCTGGGAGACGCCGCCTCCTTCTCTCCATCTCACGCGCGAGGCTGAGGCCCAGGGACCCCAACCCCGGGGCCTCCTGGCTGTGGTCTCTCCAGCTCCACCCCTGCCCGCCAGGCGGGTGCCAAGGAGCCCCGAGAAGGCAGACGGCCGGGCTGCTGTTGCCTGGAGCTGTCGGCACAGGCCCTGCCTCCTTGTCCCGCTGCCAGGAGCACCCACATCCGGCTGGCCTGGCTCCCACAGTTCACTCTGGCACACGTGGTGCCCCTGGCGGGGAGGGCAGAAAGCCGCTGGTGTGGCGGGCACGGCCCCGAGACCCCGCCGTGGGGCGAGCTCGGCCTGCCCCGGGGCTTCTGGGGCACCCTGGCCGGGGCCAGCACCCTCGCCGATCCCCCGGAAGCCCCCAGGCGACCCCGCAGGAGCCCGCGCTGGGGAAGTCGCTACATCCGCAAAGCGGCAGTGAGCGGGCAGGGCCGGGACGCAGGCGCCACGGGCTCCGACTCCAGGCTAATTAGACCCCAGGCCGCCCCATCCCGGCCGGGAAGCCCCCAGCCCAGCCGGCTCGGCCCCTCCCTCCAGCCCCGCGCCCGACTTTCCCCCATCAAAATGTGCAGTGAAGGCAGAGGGGCGGCTGCCTTCCTCCATCCTGAATTCTGTTAACCGACAATTTAACCTGGAATCCGCCGCCTCTCTGGCCCGTGCAGCTGTAAATAGAGACTGACAGTTTATTTTCGCGTCCCGGCGCGCGGGCGGCGGAGGGGGCGCCCGTTTGAAAGGCCTCCTCCGGGCCCCCGACAGGCTCCAGACGGGGCCGGCAATCTCGGGGACCTGTCACACTCCCTGATCGGTCCTTTTGCAAACACAGACGCCGCTGATTTCTTATCAAATGTAAAACCGGCCCGGCTCTTTCTTAAACGGTTACCACGAGCATGAAATTGACATTGTGAATCGCCTGTGACACCGGCTTGTCTGCGCCGTAATTGATCGGTGCTTAGGAGCAGGCGCGCCCGGCCCCCGCCCCCGGCCCAGCCTCGCCCCCCGCCAGCCCCGGCCCGGGAAATCGCTGTCAATGGAGAGAGCTCGCGGAGGCGCCGGCTCTGCCGCGGTGCCGGGTCCCCCTCCGTGGCCCTCCGAGGTGTCAGTTCCAATTTCCACGGCTTCATCATCACGCACATCAAACGGCCGTAATTGGCTGCTACAGAAATTTATCCAAAAGGAGAGAGGGAGGGAGGGCGGGAGAGGGGAGGGGAGGGCGGGGGCGCCGCGGAGGACGGGAAATGGTGGCGGTAATGGGATTTTGGCAGCCGCGGGGCCACCCCTGAGGTTGGCAGGGAAGGGGAGAGGCTGGCGGGCAGGACGGCTGCCTCGTGGTGTCACCCAGCAGCAGTGAGCCGGGGCAGGGCCGCTGTCGTCACGGCTACGGAGACCACCGCCCCCCAACCCTACAGTTTGCACAGCTGGAGGAGGGGGCAGCCGGGGCAGGGAGCGGCCCCTTCTCTGGCCCCGGAGCCCCCCGCCCTGGGGAACCCCCCACCCACTTCGTCTCACCAGGCCCCGGGCTGCTGGGGATGCCTGGACTGGCTCTCCAGCCATGGGTTTTCTGGGGACTCCTGCACGGGCGCAGGCCCCTCCGCCCCTCCCCCTACGGGGCCCCGGGACTCCCACCCCGGCCTGGCCCTGGTGTCTGGATCAGCCTGTGCCGGCCACCTCGGGCCCGGTGTTTGCGGCTCTGCTCGGATCTGGCGCCTGATTAAACCGAGATGCCAAGCTGCAGCCAGGGAGCGAGCCCGCCAGACCCCTGCACCCGCGGGCGGCCATGGGCACCTGGCCAGGGCCTCCCCAGCCCCTGGCCAGCTGCGGCAGAGACACCACCCCGCCTGCCAGCCCACCCTCCCCTAGGTGGGCGGGGAAATGCAGAGCTGGCACCACAGCCCCCAGGCCTCTGAGCGAGGGGCTCACCCTCTTGTGTGTTTCCCTTTTTGTCTTGACCCCTAGGAATCTCAGCCACAAACCACAGTTGGTTTTTATTTTATTTTTTTAGAAGATTTAGCTATGCAATTATGTCAGAATCACAGACAAGAGAGAGGAAGAGGGAGAAGGAGGGGGGAGAGGGAGAGAGGGAGAGAGGGAGAGAGGGAGAGAGGGAGAGAGGGAGAGAGGGAGAGAGGGAGAGAGGGAGGGAGAGAGAGAGAGAGAGAGAGAGAGAGAGAGAGAGAGATCTGCTGTTTCACTTCCCAGCCATGGCCGGAGCCAGAGCCAGGAGCCAGGAGCTTCCCCAGGTGCCCCAGCACTTGAGCCATGACTGCTGGCTCCAGGGTGCGCAGGCGCAGGGAGCCGCATCAAAGGGGGCCGGCTCTCGGGCCAGGTACTCTGCCGTGGGGTGCGGTTGCCCGGCAGCACTGGTGGGCAGATCCAGCGTGGACCGCTGTCCTGGGGTCGGGGTGACTCAGAGACCATGGGTTCGGGAGCTGGCCCCAGGGCCCTGCCATTGGCTGGGACCATGGCTCTGGGTCTGGGGTCCGGGGCTCATCCATGGTCACCTGTCCAGGCCCTCTCTGGGGTGGCTGGACCCAGGCCAGGGGGTGGGGTTTCTTGCAGCAATCTCTGGATGGGGACCCAGGAGGCGGCCGAGGCCCCCGGGGGGCCAGCACAGGAGGGCGACACCAACGGCCGGGTCCTTGCCAAGGACCCAGACTTCTCCCTGGGGGGGCTGTGGCCACTTGGCCTGCCTCCTGCGCCTCTCTGGGTCTCCAGACACTTGGAATGTTCTGGATGTGGCCTGGGCCGACCGCCCAGTGCCAACCCTGCCTGATGGGACGGGGGCCTAAACGCTGGGGGGGGGCCGAGTCAGGCAGGCTGGGGAGCTGTGCCCCCTGGGACAGGGTGGTCCCGGGAGGGGGGGGCCTCCCTGGGCCCCGCCCCCTTCCCATGCTGCTCTTCTTCCAGGCCCCAGGCCCCAGCAGGGTCTGGGCAGCCAGCAGCCTTCTGTGGCTATGGGCACCCGACAGCCCTGCTCTCAGACTGGACGCTGCCCCGGGGGCCGGGCCCTGGGTGGCCCCTGGTGGCCAGCAGTCCCCACGCAGGGCCGAGCTGCCCACGGTGGGCGGGGCGGACTGGGGTCTACAGGCGTGGGGAAGGGAGGGGGAAGCCCAAACTTTAAGGTATATGAACTGTGAAATTAAATCGAAATACTCAAATAAGGAGTCGCATAACAACACGAGCAAAGATGTTTACCAGGGCTTGAAGTTAAATACAGATTTTTTCATAAACCAAACAGAAAACGCAATAAAGTTCCGTGGAATGTTAAATATAATTCACAGCCGAGACAGCGCTGCAGCCGCCGTAAAGCCACGCGCCGGTGTCACGGGGCCGAGTGCCAGGCCGGGCACAGGGTTGCCGGGCCCCCCGGGCGTGGACCGCAGGGTGTCCAGGGCGCACGCGCCCTCCGTGCCCTCCGCAGTGGGCGTGTCGACACCCGCAGGCCCGGAGCTGCAGAGTCGACAGGGACTGGGGCAGGCGCCTGCGGGAGGGGCGGCGGCCGCGCAGGTGCCCAGGTGAGTCTGTGTGGGAGCGTGTGCGCATGGATGTCGGTGTGTGTGTCTGTGTGTGCACGCGTGTGCCTGCGCTCCGGGCCCGCGGGGAGCAGACACGTCCCACCTCTGCGGTCAGCTCCGTGTGACCCGGATGCTCTGGCCTGTGGCCACACAGCCCTCCAGGTGGAGAACTCGCATCAGCCCCAGCCCCAGCCTTTCCCAGACCTCGGGCGCAGCGGGGACAGGTAGGGGGCAGGGGTCTCAGCAGCACGGGCACAGCTCCGTCCACAGCCTGGAAGTCCTCGGGGCTCAGGCCTACCTGGGCGCCTCCCCGCGTCCACAGAGACCGAACACGGGCCTGGCAGGGGCGCTGACCACCCCCCAGCATGGGCCTTGTTCTTACCCAACCCCGAGGGAGGGGCTGGCCCGGGAACCTGGCCACAAGAGGGGAAGCCAGAGCTGGAAGCCTGGCCTGCCGGCCTCCGTGGCCCTGCTCGGCCCCAGGCGAGCTCGGTGCAGGCACAGGTAGGCGTCTGGCCATCCGCTGGCCACACCCCCACGAGTGCTGGGCCCCAGCTGGCTGCCGAGGACCCAGAAGCCCAGATGTGGCCGCAGCCCCCCGGGGGCTCCTGTCCTGAGGGTGGACAGAAGAGGCCGTCACAGCCGTGTGGCCAATCGATTTCGGGCCTCTTGGCCGGGCTCCCCGAGGGGCCGAGCCCCAGATGGCCACCTGGGCCCCGCTAGGGCCGGCTGTGTCCGCCCAGCAGGCCGCCTCCGCGCCTCCCGCCGTGGCTCCCAGGGCCCCTCCGCTGGGCCAGAATCCCAGGCCACTGCTGGCTCGTAGGTTCCAGGGGCCTGTGGCATTTCTGCAGAACCCGGCCTCCCTAATTTATGTGCTGCCCGGGCAGGCGGTGTTTTCTTTAAAAACAGGATGGATGTGAGAAAAGCAACAATGCCCCAAAACCACACGCTAAAGGCAGGGTCGGGGCTGGCTCGTTAGCACTGAATAATCGCGCTTCAACCACGCCAGTGAGAAAGGAAAATAAACAGCACCAGGCCGGCTCCCACGTGCACGGGCAGAGGGGCTCCCACCCGCGAGGTGAGTCCCCGGGGCACGGCCCCCAGCCTCTGTGGAGGAGCAGATCCTGCTGGGTCCCTGGGGCTTGCGCTGCCCTGCCCTGTCCTGTCCACAGCATGGACGGGGAACAGCTGGCCACCACTCGCCCTAACAACCCCCACCCCAGGACGGCACGGGCAGAGGGGCGGGCGCCGTCCTCGGCAGGGAGCCCCGTGTGAGAGAGTGGGGGGCGCGGCCAGGTTGTCGGCCTTTGTGTGCCTGGCCCAACTTCGGCTCACAATTTGGGATTAGAGCAAATCCCGGTCTTTTTCTGCACGCCTGCCCGCTCCCGGGCGCCCACAGCCTGCTGGGTAACTGCCTATTATCCGCCGGTTCCGCTCCGGTGCCCTCCCCAATAAAACTTTTCATATCCTTATAAACGAACCCGATTGCCGTGTTATAAACATTTACACTGTACTAACAGATCATCTCCGCACATCGGAATTGGCTAAATTCCCTTTTCCAGATGAATGTATTGAAGGAGATTAGAGATATGATAGCTTTTCAGATTGCTGAACCCAGAGAAATTAGTTTAGTGAGCATTTACAGAGGCTAAATTGGAACCATTAAATAGTGGATTAAATTGATGGCGCTTTCATTGTCTGTCCTTCGGTACCGCTGTAAAATCAATTAGCCGTCACCGGCCCATTCTCCGTACAGCGAGACTGTCGTGCCGGCGGACGCCGATGCAAAAGCTCCCAACGCTGGGCGGGGGGGGAGGGGGGGGGCACGCACCTGTCGGGCACTGCACAGGAAGCAGCGACCGGGACCCCCGCTGCGGCGCCAGCCTCCTGCCCAGTGGCCCTGATCAGACGGGGCCAGCCCCTGCCGAGAGCAATCGCTGGGGTCCGCAGAGCTGCACCCCGAGGCGGGAGAGGTCCCGGGACTGCTCTGGGGCCCCGGAGGCGGGGAAGGCAGCCCTGGCTCTGGGCACAGCCCCACTGCGTCCTGCAGTTCCAGCTTCCTAGGAGGGTCCGCGGCTCCGTGCCACAGCCCAGGGCACAGGGGAGATGGAGGGGAGCTCAGGGCCGGGCAGGGGCTGCCCCTCCCACCCATGCCTGTGGGTTCCCTGCCCGGCTCCATCTACCTGGAGGCCGCTTCTCTTCTGTGGGGCCCACGGGCCAGGACCTGGGGAGCCACAGAGGTCCGGAGAGGGGGTCGGGCGGGAGTCTGCGGTGCGGGGGAGGAGGGTGCCAGGGCTCGGTCACCTCCTCCGCAGCCCTCATCCCCCATGCTGCCCCCACTCAGGCAGGTGGGGTTTCGCTGGGACCCCAGAATCTCATCACCCGCCCTGCCCAGCCCCGCCCCGGCATGCGGGTGTGGTGAAGGACCACAGGCACCCGGGGAGGGGGAGGCGGCTCCCCTGTGGCTTCCCTCTGAGGGTGGCCAGGACCGGGCACTGGGGACGTGCTGAGCTGCCTGTCCCGCGGGGAGTGCAAGTGCTACTTGGCCTGAGCCTGCGGGCATCCCGGGCGGACTTGCAGGGGTCAGCGATCCGGAGACCCTGCCCCCAGCCCCCGCCGGCTCCCCGCGCTCTCCCTGTCCTCACCTTCCTGACCCCTGACCCCGGCTGCTCTGAGAACAGGGCGGTCGAGAGGCCCCTGTTCCAGCAGATTAGCGCCGCTCCCAGAGAAAACACGCGGGCCTTTCATCTGAGCAGGGCGGCTGGGCGGGGAGGGGCCAGCACAGGCCAGGGACACCACACGGGGAGGGGCCTGCAGACCCACGGGCGGGGGTGGGAGTGGGAACGGGGTGGAGCAGGGCCAGGGGCCCCTGGGCCTGAGCCAAACTTGTCCGCCCTCTGCCTCGTGGCTCCCCCGAGGCCCAGGGAAACTCAGTCTCGCGTTGTACAGATGAGAACACAGGCCCAGGGAGGGCGATGGCCTTGTCCCCACTTTCCAGGACAGGCGGGGGAGGGGCGCAAGGCAGGTGAGGCAGGGGTGCCCCCCAGGCCCCACGGATGGATGGTGGCCACAGCCACCACAGGGCCCCTGCCACCCGCTCCGCCCGCTGGGCCCCTCAGCCCCTCCCTGTCCCTGGGGCTGGCTGGCTAAGGTTTCCGGCCAGCTTGGGGGGGCGGGGTTCTGGTGGGGTCAGGTGCAGGGGGCGGGCAGGGGCAGGCGGGAAGGCCTGCAGAGGTTGGTTCTCACGAGCGGCTGACCCCGACAGCGACAGCTGATATTGAGGAGGGGCTGGGCAGGCCCAGCACGTGGGGCCCAGGTCCCCGCTCTGCCTCTGCCTCCGGCTGTGTGCGCCCCCAGGGTGTCCAGGCCAGGCCAGAGCCCAGGAGTCCTGTGGGCAGCTGTCCGGCCCGCCGAGGGGGCTGGAGGCTCTAGCTGTGCCGGGTGCTCCCTGGTGCGGGGCTTGCTCCCCTCCTGCGCAAGGGCCTGAGCCCCTCCCCCGGCACACACGGGCGGGGCTGCTGGAGGAGCAGGGGCAAGGGCCCAGATGAGAATACAAGGTGTGTTGTCATTGTCACACTTGTCACAGATGGAGTCTCACACCGGGGGGTGGGGGACCCTCTCATCACCTGCCCCGCCTTGCCTGGGACAGCCCCCCGCCCTGATGGATGGCAGCTGGCTTTGAAGGGTGGGGGGGACCAGCAGAGGCCCAGGACGGCAGAGCAGGGCAGTGCAGCCGGGCGAGGGCAGCCTCCCTGCCCATCCAGGCCGTGGTCCTGTGCCCCCAACCAGGGGATGGCGGGGGAGGGGTGCAGAGTTCCTGGGGTGGGGGGGACAGCAGCGAGCCAAGCTGGACAAGCCCAGGGTCCTGGTGGTGACCCGAGGCTCAGGGGCCCCACACATGTCTGTGTCCTAGGACAGGGCAGGGTCCACGGGGCAAGGACAGAGCCTGGCATCAGGGTTCAGACTGGGGGGCTCCATCCCCACCTTCCAGCCAGCAGCTCTGTATGACTTGTTTGGAGAAACTGCACTGTGTGTGGCCAGGCCCCAGGCCCAGGCCAGCGCAGCCCCAGTGCCTGCGTGGGCCAGCCAGAGGGATGGAGACCCCCTGGACAAGGGCCAAGGTGCAGGGTGGGTGGCCCCTGGGCGGGCGTGGTCAGGAAGAGGAGGAGAGCTGCCAGGACCCAGGCCCAGGGCTGTCCTTGGAGGTAACCTGAGGAGTAGGGCTGGAGTCTGGGGCGGGGCTTAATTGAATATTCAAAAGGGGTGTGGCTTGGGGCGGGGCCTGCATGCGGCCCATTTCTCCTGGTGTCAGGTGCATGATGGGAGTGGGAGTGGGAGTGTCAGCCATGCAGATTTTGTTTTCCTGACCTTCTAATGACCTAAAGGCCCTCCAGGGGGAACACTTCCACTGGCGCTGCTCAAACCACAGAAGCGGTCGGGTCAGTGCAGGCCTGGCTGTCCCTGGTGCGCCGGGCTGACACGCAAGGCTGGGATGACACTCCGGCCACTGGACCTCAGCTCCTCCTGCTTGCGCTCTCTCCCTGCTTACCTCCAGGTGGCCACTGCTGGCCGACTCGTCTGCTGTGTCCCCGTCCCCCAGCACCCGGGAAGCACGGGTTAGCAGGAAGCTGGGTGCCGCAGACGGGCGAGGAAGGAGGGACCCGGCGAGCCCACGTCTTCCCCTAGGTGTGAGGCTTGTGGCGTTAAGCCCGCCCACGGGCACCTCTGTCCACTTTCAGAACGCCGTGCCCCTCTTCCCAAACCAAAGCCCGTGCGCCTGTTCCCCCTCTTGCCTCTGTGGACCTGGCGGCTGGAGGGACCTCACAGAAGGGCAGTCTCCGGGCAGGTGCCCTCAGGGCTCCCGGGCAGGTGCAGGTGTGAGAATGCCGTCCTGCCGTGAGTGGGGGTCTTGTCAATCCCAGAGAGGAAAGGGGCACCAGCCAGCGTGTGGTGGGGCAGCCCGAGCACCCCAAGTCTCCCCGTGCTCTCCGGAGTAGCCGTGGTGAGGACAGAGGCCGGCGGCCAGCAGGGTGCACACAGCCGACGCAGGGGGAGGGGCGAGTGCTGCCCACCGCCCCGCGTCAGGATCGCCGGGAGAGGCTCAGGGGCTCCATGAGCCGGTGCTGGTGGTGTTGACACAGAGCTGGCCGCCAGGCCGCTGGTTGTGAAGTTGCCACGGTGAGGGTGAGCTGGGCAGAGGCGAACCCCGGGCAGTGGGCGCCGTTTCGCAACACCTTCGCAAGTCTGGGCTATTTAAAATGAAGTTACGAAGCCCTTCAAAACTGTCAATGCAAGGATGGGTCTGTCGGCCAGCTCCATGGGGCCCCTCCTGTGGGGGCCCCTGCGCCTCTGCCCCTGGAACCACCTCCCAGGGGGCAACGCTCCTGGTTTCCATTCTCCTGCTTCATACCTTCCGGTTTTTTTTTATAAGTTCCAATTTCATCCACCCACCCACCCACCTGTCCATCTATACCCTGTGTCTACCCATCCACCCAGCTGTCTATCCACCATCCAATCATCCCTCCGTCCACACACCCACCTGCCTACCCATCCACCCTACATCCATCCATCCACCACCCATCCACACATCCTCATAATCTTCCATCCCCCATATATGCCCATCCATCCATCCATCCCATCCATCGATCCACCCACCACCCCTCCCCCCTCCCCACTGACACCCACCGTCCGCTCACTTAACAGTCGCTTATTGAGTGATCTGAATGCAGGCCATTGTGCTGGCTCAGTGCTCAGTGATGAGCCAGACAAAGCCCTGACCTCATGGAGCCCGTGTACCAATAAGGAAGGAAAATAAGCAAACAGGAAAAGAAATCTATGAATTATCCATGAGGGGAGGGAGTGGGTCAGGGTGGACGGCGTTGACGCAGCTGGGCAGGGGCTCCTCAGAGAGCCGCCATTTACTGCGGGACCCGAGGAAGGGGGCGGGGGCAGAGTGGGGCAGCAGGGGCCGTGTCCCCAGGGCCTGGGCCAGACACGTGAGTGGACTGTGTCCCAGGCTTGGCAGGAAAGGGCCCAGGTGCCCTGGGTGGGGAGGAGGTGTGCGAGACGACTCTCTGACTTCTGGCCTAGTAGCCAGGCAGCAGTGAGCGCCCCAGTGCAGGAGGGGGACCCCTGGGGCTCGAGTCCAGAGCCAGCTGGCCCTTGGGGAGGCAGAAGGCGGAACAGTCCTGGGGCCCAGGAGCCCACCCCCGCCCCGTGGAGTCTGCACACCCAGCGAGAGCGGAAGTGAGTTGATGTCAGCTCGGTTCAGTGGAGCAGCCCCAGAATCCACAGTTCCCCACTTCCTGGAGGAGCGGCGTCGCCCGAGCAGCCGTGGGAAAGCTCGGCACGTCTGGCCCAGGAACGGTGACGCTGGGATGTGACAAGAGCTTTGGGCCTGAAGATGTTCACAGCAATGTGACTTTTAATAAATAAATAAATAAAAATTGGAGGCCACCAGAATGCGCAGAAACCGAGGAGCCATTTGGTAAGTCGTGGAGCACACACTTGATGGAGCAGCCGGCAACGGCAGGGCTCGGGGGCGCAGCGGGGGGACAGGCGGGCACCTCTGCAGGGTGCCGAGGCCCGGCGCGTGTCAAGGGTACGGGGACAAAAACCACGGCACAGCCGGAAGCCTGGAGGAAGCCGTCGCCGGCAGCAGCGTGGTGTTCAGGAGAGGGGACAGGGACGAAGTGTTACAACGCGCTGCTCATCTAAGACACACGCCCGGGGCCGGCACTGTGGTGTAGCAGGTAAAGCCGCTGCCTGCAGTGCCGGCATCCCATGTGGGCGCCAGTTCAAGTCCCAGCTGCTCCACTTCTCTGCCATGGCCTGGGAAAGCAGTGGAAGATGCCCCAGGTCCTTGGTCCCCTGCATCCACGTTGGAGACCCGGAAGAAGCTCCTGGCTCCTGGCTCCTGGCTTTGGATGGGGGCAGCTCTGGACATCTCGGCCATCTAGGGAGTGAACCAGTGGATGGAAGACCTCTCTCTCGCCGGCGCCGTGGCTCAACAGGCTAATCCTCCGCCTAGCGGCGCCAGCACACCGGGTTCTAGTCCTGGTCGGGGCGCCGGATTCTGTCCCGCTTGCCCCCTCTTCCAGGCCAGCTCTCTGCTGTGGCCCGGGAGTGCAGTGGAGGATGGCTCAAGTGCTTGGGCCCTGCACCCCATGGGAGACCAGGAAAAAGCACCTAGCACCTGGCTCCTGCCATCGGATGAGCGCGGTGTGCCGGCTGCAGCGCGCCGGCCGCGACGGCCATTGGAGGGTGAACCAACGGCAAAGGAAGACCTTTCTCTCTGTCTCTCTCTCTCACTGTCCACTCTGCCTGTCAAAAAAAAATTTAAAAAAGAGATCTCTCTCTCTCTCTCTCTGCCTCTCCTCTCTCTAACACTGACTTTCAAATAAATACATAAATCTTAAAAAAAAACAAAACAAAACAAAACCACACACCTGGGCCAGTGACGGCACTCAGTGAGTTAAGACACAGCTTGAGGCTGGCACCGTGGCTCAATAGGCTAATCCTCCACCTTGTGACGCCAGCACCCCAGGTTCTAGTCCCGGTTGGGGTGCCAGATTCTGTCCCAGTTGCCCCTCTTCCAGGCCAGCTCTCTGCTGTGGCCAGGGAGTGCAGTGGAGGATGGCCCAGGTGCTTGGGCCCTGCACCCCAAGGGAGACCAGGAGAAGCACCTGGCTCCTGCCATCAGATCAGCATGGTGCAGCGGCCATTGGAGGGTGAACCAACGGCAAAGGAAGACCTTTCTCTCTGTCTCTCTCTCTCTCTGTGTCCACTCTGCCTGTCAAAAAATAAAAATAAAAAAAAATAAAAAGACACAGTTTGGGACACTGGCATCCACCCCCTTGGCCGAGTGCTGGTTCAAGTCCCAGCTGCTCCACTTCCCGCCCAGCTCAGTTCTTATGGCCTGGGAAAGCAGCGGAGGATGGCAGAGTGCTTGGGCCCCTGCACCCTCGTGGGAGACCCGGAAGAAGCTCCTGGCTCCCGGCTCCAGCCTGGTCCAGTAGGAGTGGTTGTGAGCATTTCGGGGGTGAGCCAGAGGGTGGAAGATTTCCCTCTGCCTTTCAAATCCGTCAGTCAAGAGAACGCTCAACGCCCACAGTTTATCCTGGCACTGGGGCGGGGGGGGGGGGGGGCTTTGCTCTTCCGGTGACGAGGACCTCCCCACAGCCCCTGCCCCAGAGGGACCTGGTGGAGGAGCTCACACCTGCTCAGGGCTCCTGGGTGGGGCCAGGAGGCTGAGACCCCAGGGCAGGGGTGGGGCAGCTGTCAGTCAATGGAGCTGAGCCCTTGGGCCCCTCCCAGGCCAGAGCCTCCCCTGCAGCCACCTGTCTGGAGTCCCCCAGAGCCAGGAAGGAGGGCGTCCCCAGCTCCGGAGCCCCCAGGTCCCGTCGTCAGCTGGCCCTGCCTGCTGCTGACACAGCGACAGCTCCCGTGTGGCGCCGCCCTGGCGCCCAGACCCCTGCCTCAGCCACAGAAACCAGCATGCAACTTTCCAGACAGGGACAGGGGCAGTGGCCCGGGGGTCGCGGCAGGCCTGGGCATGGCGCCGCCTAGCTGCCCTCTGGGTGTGGGTGAGGAGGGGGCCGGCGGGCCGCAGACACCCACTCCCTCTGCCCCGGCCAGGCCTGGCAGCGCCCTGCCCCCTCCGCCGTGATGGGGGAGGGGCCATGCTATGAGCCTGAGCCTTGGATGGGGGGGGCTGGGAGGGGCTTGGGGCTGGGGCGGAGTTCCCTCTGCTTCCTAGTGCACCTGCTTGGCAGCCCCTGTAGGTGGAAGGACAGGGCTGGGTACCGGGCCCGGGGGTGTGGCCAAGGTCTCCAGCCCCCACCCTCCAGGCTGGCAAGCGCCGGCTGCGAGGCTGCTCCTCCCGGGCCGGCTGGCGCGGCATCTGGCCCCGGCCTGGCAGCCCTGCATCTGACTCAGCTCTCTCTGCCCACCGGGCTGTCTCCCCAGCGCCCGGGCTGGCCGACACTGACGCCTCCCTCCGTAATTGGCAATTGTGTCGCATTTGTTCACAACCGATCGGATCGTCAGGAGCGCACGGGGCTCTCCCGGGGCCGCCGTGAAATCCGTTTGAAGCGGCGTGTCGGGCTCGGGCTCGGCCTGCTGCAGTGGCCATCTGGCTGACAGGCCTGGGCTGGGCCCACACCCTGACCCTGGGCACTGCGGCTAAGCCGCTCCCTGGGGGCCACCCGCCAGCCCCGCACAACCTTGAGCCATTGGCCTCTCCTGGGGGCGTGGGCAGCGGTTGGAGATGAGCATGCTTGGGCACCGCTCTTACTGGGATCCACATTCACACGCGTGTACACGTGCGCCTCGCCAGGCCGCCTGGGCACCCACAGGGTGTGAGCGGCGGGGACCGGAGGCTGGGATCTGGGCAGCCAGGTGCGGTCCATGGGGCTCGGCCATCGTTCACTGCTTGCTCCGCTCCACGCCACGGCTCAGGGCTCCAGGCTGGGCGGGCCCGGTGGCAGGTGGAGGAGAGCCAGGAGCTGCTGAGTGTCTCATCTGATCTGATCTGGGGACACACAGCCCTGCTGGGGGCCCCTGGGCAGCCTGGGAGCCCACGTGAGGTGTCGACAGGGGGACGAGGGTGAGGCTGGGACTTGTGGGCGGGGGTGGGCGAGGTGAGCGGGTGCAGCAGGAGGGGTCGGTTTTGGAGCAGGAACCCAGAGCCAGGGCTGGAAGGTCATGGTAGGGTCTGTCTCCGGCACTGCCCCTGAGAGGCCGGCCACACCCTCCTGCCCCTCCCTCCCCTCCCCACCTGCCCCTGGCCAGGCTCCCGAGAGGCCACACCTGGCTTCTGAACTCTGCGCAGGTGAGACCCTTCTCTGGCCGTTGTATTTTGCTGTCAAACGGGGAGGAGAATGCAGCCTGGGTTGGGGCGGGGGGCACCGCCCACCCACCCGCCCTCCCTCCACCCCCTTCCTGGGCCAGCGGGCCATCTGCTGCGCAGATCCTGGGCGGAGAGCCCCAGCCGGGCACTGTTGCCCGCCCCTGCCTGCAGCCTGCAGATCTGCTGTCTAGCGGCTGCCTGTGTGCCCTGTGGGGGAGCCCTCAGCTGCCCAGGGGGCCCCGGCGGAGCCCCGCCCCCAGCTGTGGGAGAGTGGCAGCCTGAATCCCTGAGCCAGGGTTGCTGGTTAAGGAAGGGGAGCTGCTGGCTGTGGACCCCACAGGGCCGGGCCTGGTCGGAGGGGCTGTGGGTAGTGGGGCGTGGGGTGGGCAGAGAGCGAGGGCAGAGCCAGGCCTGAGTCCTGGACTTCGGCTTCAGGGAGTCCGGGCATGGGGCTGCCCGCTCCCTGCCGTCCCCATGGAGCCTGGCTCACCCTACACACCTGCCCTGCCCGCAGGGAGCCGGGAGCCCCGAGCTGGGGACGGGGCCGAGCGGCCGTGGGCCCCATGCACTGCAGGGACCCGCACGACAGAACACAGGGTCCTGTACCTTTCCGGGCATTGAAATGAAAATGAGACTTCTCGGGGCTGGCTGGCGCCATGGAGTAGCGGGTTAAGCTTCCTGTAGTCCTGGCTGCCCCTCTTCCAATCCGGCTCTCTGCTGTGGCCTGGGAAAGCAGTAGAACATGGCCCAGGTGCTTGGGCCCTGCCCCGGCGTGGGAGACCCAGAGGAGGCTCCTGGCTCCTGGCTTCGGCCTCGCCCAGCCATGGCCATCGCTGGGGAGTGAACCAGGATGGAAGACCTCCCTCTCTGTCTCTCTCTAGCTCCATCTCTCTAGATCTTGGCCTTTCAAATAAATAAATACTTTTTTTAAAAAAGAAAGGAAAGTGGGCCGTTCGGGGCTGGATAAAATGATTATCGGAACAGATTGCTGTTGACTGTTTGTACAGGGACTTCCAGCAACTGTCAAATCTCGCACCTGCGTGGCCGGCCCAGGCCCTCTCCTGCCCCGGCCTGGGATGGGCACCTGGAGCGTGAGGGGCGGGGTGGGGGCGGGGGACACCCGGAGCTGGGTCCTGAGTCACTCTAGGGCAGTGGTGCCCTGCGAGGGGCGCGGACTGCAGGCCCGGGTGGCAAAGCTGGGGCTGCCAAGGCAGAGCCGGGCCCCCACCCTGGGGCACGTGGAGAGTTTGTCTCCTCTGCATGCTGACACCTGAGCAGGCTCACAGATAGGCTCCACCCCCAGGGGGCGGAGCCTGAGTCCCCTTCCCTTGGGTCCGGTGATTTGCTTGACCAATGGGATGCTGGGAGCTCTGATGACCCGAGCCCGCCTGTGTCCCATGGCCGCCTGTGGGCACTCAGCTCCAGCACCCTGAGTCCCGACCTCCACAGGGCCCCACCAGGACACCCCTCAGACACCTTGCACCCTGGGTGGTCGGGCCCGAGCATGGTCGATCACCCTGTCTGACCCCAGCCCCGGGAGGGACTTGAGAGGGGGTGGACGGGAGCACGCGTCGGCTTCTCCCACCTGCTCCTCCACCCCTGCCGTCCCAGACACCTGCCACGCAGGAGGACGGCTCGGAGCCCCAGGCTGGGCTTGGACCGCCGACCGCCTTGCTCCTCCGTGTCCTCTGGCTTGGGCTGACCCTTCCTTGGCGCTCTGAGGGTCACTGGCCACGCGCGGCACATCTGTGTGATCGGGCGTTCCCCCTGAGCACCCGTGGGGAGCCCCAACTCAGAACCTGCCCCTGCCCACTCACCTTCCCAGCCTCAGTGCCGCCACACTGGGTGCCATGTCCCCGACCCCTGCCTGCTTTTAGAAGTGGGGTGGGGGCTTCTCCCCACGGGGCTGCTGGTAGGATGGGTTGTGGGAGGGAGACGGCCACGTGGGGACGAGCTGTCCTCCTCCTTGGGCAGCCCCAGGTCTGCCAGAGCCCCGCAGAAGGAGGCCGAGAGGCCTGGCTGCCTGGCCCCTGGCTCCCGCAGGTCACTGCACACAGGGAGGGGACTTACCCCAGGCTGCCCGCCCGCCCGCCCGTCCGGGAGGAGCCCTGGGTTCCTGCTCTGATCTCACCAAAGCCTCCCCCAGCACCAGGGCCAGACCTGCAGCCCCCGTGCCCGTCCGATACTGCCTGCTCCGGCGAGGAGGCCTGGGGCGCCTGGCGGGCCCAGCTGTGGGGCGCCCGGCTCCCTCTCCTCAGCCCCGGGATGGGGGTGCCATTGATCCTCCAGGCAGGGGGCCGTTCCTGCTGCCGGCGCGGCCCCCATCGACCGCCCGCCCGCCCGCGCTCCCTCCCCGGCACTAACAGCCTAATTGACAGGACGTGCACGTGCTGTCTGGGAACCCTGGCCGTGGTGCCCACCCCCACCCCAGCTTCAGGAGGGGGTCAGTGTTGGGGGCCGTGACCGGGCGTCCCCTCAACCAGGTGACCAAGGGCCTCCTGGGTTCTGAAGCGAGGCCATCAGTGGGGTCGAGGGGCCCCTGGGGGTGGGTGGGCAGTGACGGGACTGGGGTACTATGGGGGCAGGAGCCGTGGAGGTGTGGGGGACGTGGGACCCTGGCCTGGGGTTTGGGGGGGAGAATGGAACCCTGTCTTGGGGGGTGGAAGTTGGGGGGAGTTGTACCCTGGCCTAGGGGGTGTGGGGAAGAGTGGAACCCTGGCCTGGGATTTGGGTGAGAGGAGACCCTGTTTTGGGGGCATGGAGGTTGGAGGGAGGCCCTGCCCTGGGGCTCATGGAGGGGAGGGGGACCTTTGCCTGGGGGGCATGGGGGAGGGGGAGAACTGGCCTAGGGGTGGGGGGAGTGGGAGGGGGGCCCTGGCCTGGGGGACATGGGTGTTGGGGGAGGGGGACCCTGGCCTGGAGGGCGTGGAGGAGTTGGAGGTGGGGGGACAAGGAACCCTGGCCCAGGAAGACAGAGGGGACCCAGGACTGGGCAGGAGGAAGGAAGATGCTGAACTGGGGCCTCGGCTGCAGCCCTGGAGCAGGAGTCACGTCCCCTGGGGTGAGCCCCCACACCCCGCTCCCCACCCCACTCTGGGGTCCAGGATGGGCTTGGTGCCTGAGTGAGGGCACTGGGCTGCCCGTGTGGCGTGGGCCGTGAGGGGCTCTGAGAGGACCCTGCTGTGCCTCAGAGCTGCACAGAACCGGCCTCAGGAGTGCGCGAGGGCCACTCGGCAGAGCAGAGCCCCTGTGCCGGCCTCGGTTTCTGCAGCCCAGGACGCCTGGGGACCCTCAGGGTGACGCTGGGACCCGGCTCCAGGGCGCCGCCTGCCCACCCAGCCCTCCTGTCCAGCCCTCTGCCCAGCCCCCAGTGTCACCTCCACGCCCCTGGGCCCAGGAGCCCCGGTCTGAGCAGCAGTGGGGAGAGGCCCCCGGCTGCAGCCGGTCCCTGGAGGCCCCTGTGCTCAGGGCGGGGTCCACGCGGTGGATGTTGGCAAACCCTAGGCCCACACAGCCTTTCGGCCCCTTGCTCGCGGCCAGTGCGCCGGCACGCCCCGCCCCAAGTCCGATTCTTCTCCGGCCAGCTGGCCCTGCGGCTGCCCAGCTCCCTTCTCTGGAAAGCCAAGGCCGGAAGCCTGGTCGGGCGGCACCGGGCCATGGCCGGCACCAGGACACCAGGGCGCCGGCCGGGGTGGCCGGGACAGGTGTGCGGCCGGTGGCGCGGCCGCCCATCCATCAGCCGCTAATCCCCGCCGCCCGCCGGCCTCTCGTGGGGCGTGATGGATGGGCGGGCGGCCGGCCGACTGCTGTGAAATCACTCAGCGGCCAGACAAGCCCCTAAATCTGACGCTCCGAGTGTTGAAAGCAGCCATGTCTGTTTCCCCAGCCTACCTCAGCTGCGATAAATATTTAAAGCGCGCGTTAACATCCCGGCCGCACAATCGGGCTCTGTGGCCCTGGCCCTCGCAGATTTAATTAGCTCCCGGCTTCCCCTGCCGGCCGCGTTCGCCCGTGGACGGAAGCCCCTGTTTGCTTAAACTCCCGGCCCCCATAAATATCAGCCGCGCACAGCTGGGCCCGGACAGAAGCTTTTTGTCTGGCTGGCGGCGGGGAGGGCCGGGGGAGGGGCTGGGGCCCGCTGGCTGCCCCTGAAGAGGGGGTGGTCCTGGCCGCGGCTGAGCCCGGGCCCCCCCCCAAGCTCACAGTCGGATGAGGAAGCCAGGGGGGAAGGGAAGGCCGGGCGGGAGCCGAGCTCCCCCCTCCGCCCCACTCTGGGCTCTGGGGGCGGCCGGAGCCCCATGGCTGGCTGTGAGGGCCGAGCTGGGTGTGTATGGAGCCCCCGCCTGCAGACCCTGTGTCCCCCACCCCCCAACTGAGGCCCAGGAGAGGCCAGGGCAGGGTCTCTGAGGTCAGATTCCAGGACGGCTGCCCTGAGCTGTCTGCTTGGCAGCAAGAGGTGGGCAGAATGGAGCCCCCGGAGGGGCTGGTGTGGAGGAAGCTGGGAGTCCTCCCTGGAGGAGGTGGCTGCGCTGAGTCCCTGCTGTCGGCTGGCCCAGCCCTCTGCTCTCGGCCCTGTGTAGACACGGACTCCCAGGCACGGCCTGGAAGAGGGAGCGGCTGGGAGCTGCGGTGCCTCTCCAAGCCTGACCCCTGCAGGTTATGGGGGCAGCCTGTGGCACAAGGGCCCAGCAGGGCGAGAGCTGGGGCACCAGCCACGGGAGACGTCAAGGCCACGGGCAGCTGTGGGCAGCCCCAGCTGCAGCCCTCGATCCTGCTCAGAAACCTTGCACGAGCCGCCACCCCCGCTCCCTCGCTCCCTCCCTCCCTCTCTTTCCAGGCTCACCCTCCTCTGGACTCAGCCTAGGGTTGCCCCTGCCCCGACTGCTATGCCCAGGTCTGTTCCCCCTCCACGGTCCCCTCTCCTCCAGGGCACAGGCCCCACTGCAGCCGGCGTGACCCTGGAACATCATCGGTTGGGGAGACTGGGTCCCTCCACGCTCCGGCCCTAAGCTCGGGACCGGCACTGAGGTAGTCAAGTGAAGCCGCACGCAGAAGGTACTTGGGAGGCGTAGGTTAGGGCTCTGCTGTGTGAGTAGTAACAGTAACAGGATAAGAAGGTGGAAGACGGCCTATTACCTTCTGTAAGCGCGGGTGACAGAGTAATGATTGATGTGTGTTACACAGGAAACCAGCAATGTCCCGAGAGATGCACAGTAACTTTGCCCGGTTCCCTGGGAAATGCAGATTTGTAGAGAGCCACGGATAGGACGAGTGATTTCTTGCAGGGCAAGGGTGGCCCCCGGGCAGAAGCAGCGTCGAGTGACCAGACACGACTCCACTGAGGTCCCCGAGCGCCCTGGGGACTGGGCTTCACTGAGCCACGGCCTCATGGCCTCCAGGCCAGGCTGCAGACACCGTGGGAGACCCCCAGGGCACGGCTCCTGAGGGTGGGCCAGGTGGGGCTGGCTGAGGCGCACCTGCTGCCTGTTAGCGCCAAGCCCGCCTCAGCAAGGAGAATCAGACCGGGCAGCAGCAAGGGGCTCCGAGGTCCGAGACCAGAGGGCCGGGGGCTGGGGCAGAACACCCACCTGGTGGGTGCTGCTGAGCCGGGCCCGGGCGGGGACACGCCTAGCCTAGCCTGTGTCTGTGTGCCCACTCCTCCCTGGCCCTTGGCCACCATGCGTGTGCGGGTGTGCGTGTGACTGGATCCTAACCTCTGGCCCTGCAGCCATCGAGAGGCCGCGTGTGTGTTCTCGGGGGGTGGGGGGGACGCCCCCAGGATGCTTTGCCGAACCGCACCTGCCGCGGTGCTGTCCTGGGGAGGCGGCTCAGAGGTCCCAGGCTCCCGACACGGACAGCTCCTGCCGGGGAGACACAGGTCGCTGCCTGCCTGCATGGACACACACATGGGAGCCACGTGTGAGCGTCTGCACGTGGGGCTCCCGGCACCACCGCTGCGGCCCTGGGGCATGTGGGGTCAGCAGTGCAGCCTCCATGACTGGCACTGTCACAGCCAGCCCGGAGCCAGAGGCAGGGGTACAGTGGGGGCGGGGGCTCCCGTGCCGTCAGAGCTTCCCGACAACCAGCTCTGGGTGGGAGTGTGGAGCGGGGGCCACAGGCGGCCCCGTCCCCCCTCTCCAAGCAGCAGAGCCGGAGAAGGGCAGGGGTCACCAGCAGGCAGAGAGGCCCAGGGCCGGTACCGGGACCCTATGGTCGGCACCCACATTGGACTCGGACCAGAGACCCAGCTCATCTGGAGCCGCTCCGACCTCCGGCCCCCTGCCCACTGGGCAGCCATGGTCCCGGCGTGTGCACACGTGTGCATGCGTGCGTATGCGTGTGCATGCGTGTGCGCCGGGCCTCTCGACAGCCGATTTCTCAGAGGCGCCCGAGCCAGCTCCCGCTCCGCCCGCTCGCTCCTGTTTATGAAGCGAAGGGTAAGTGTTTAATTAGTCGCCTAATTGCCTGGGTAATTGGGAGCCGCACTCAGCTCTCCAAGTAATCAGTGGGAACAGGCCTCGAAAATATCGGGCCCAATATTCATTAGTGCGGCTCGATCGTTAAACAGCTACCATGTTTGGTGCGTGACAAGGCCCAGCCAACAGCTGCCGGCCCGCAGTCGCCGCCAGACTGACGGGCGGAGGGTGCCGGGGGCAGGGCCCCGCCTCTCCCAGGAGCTGCTGTCAGCTGAGCCAGCCCCTGGGGACCCTCCCGCCTAAGGGGCCCCACGGGGAGGGCAGGAGGTGCTCCCTTGGAACACGGCGGGGGGGGGTCTGTCGGTCAGAGAAACCCTGCCTGCAGGCCCAGGCCCACAAATGTGCCCATTTCCCAGATGGGGAGACTTAGGCCCACAGGAGCAAAGCTGCCCGGGAGGGGGCCAAGTCTCCCCCTGCCTTAGCAGCTCCTGGGGTCCCCCTGGAGGTGGGGCCTGCCCATCTGCCCCCTTCCTCAGGCACAGCAGTGAAACGGATCCGGCTGGCAGCCCCTGTGAACCCCCCAGTGTTCTGAAGGAGGGGGTCAGGAAGCCATTGTCTGAGGCAGGGTCAGCGTTGTGTGGGTGGGGTCAGGGCCAAGTGGGCAGGTTGAGAGTCAGGTGGGCGGGTTCAGAGCCAGGCGGGTGGAGTCAGAGCCAGGTGAGTGGAGTCAGAGTCAGGTGGGCAGGTTCAGAGTCAGGTGGGTCAGAGCCAGGTGGGTGGGTTCAGTCAGGTGGGTGGGTTCAGAGTCGGGTGGGCGGGTTCAGTCAGGTGGGCCAGCTGGCTCGAGGCATGGCAGGTGCCAAGTCCCTGAGCAGGAGGGGCTGCGACTGGGGGGTAGGGGGCGGTGGCCACACATTCGGACGTGCAAAGGCTTTGAGGGGGCTCTGGGCAGAAAGGATGCCATGGGGCTGGCATTTGTAAAAGACCCTCTACAAGGAGAGGGGGCGGGGACCTGAGGTGGCCGCCAGGGGAGGGAGGGGTGCTTCTTGCTGGGGCGGACCCTCCACCCCCCAGCACCGCGTGGCTGGAGCCCCGCACGACCACCACGGTGCCTGTTTGGGGTCTCCCTGGCCCTGACCTCCCGCCTAGTGCATGGACAGAGACACGCCCTCCCCCGGGCTTGGGTTCCAGCCCTGCGGTGTGACCTGTGTGACGAGGTAGAACAGAGGTACAGCTCACGCCCCGGGGCCCTGTGGGGAGCAGGAACCCAGGCAGCCCCTGGTAGCGCTCCTGACTGCCGCCTGGCCGGGCCTGGGTCTCAGCTGTCGCCTGTCTAATTCCATCTCCCCTCCCACACCCCATCTTTGCTAGAAATAAACTTTCCAGAACATGAAAGAAACCAACCACGCCCCCTGGGAGCCTGGGCTTCTCCCCCGCTTCCTATCTATTGGAGAGAAAGAATTAGAGAGAGAGACAGAGAGAGAGGCTCTTCCATCCGCTGGTTCACTCCTCAAATGGTCACAATGACCAGAGCTGGGCTAGGACAAAGCCAGGAGCCAGGAGCTTCCTCAGGGTCTCCCACGTGGGTGCAGGGGCTCCAGCACTCGGGCCATCTTCGGCCACTTTCCCAGGCACATGAGCTGACAGCTGGATCGGAAGTGGGGCAGCCGAGACTGGAACCAGCACCCGTACAGGATGCCAGTGTCGCAGGCGGCGTCCTAACCCGCTGTGCCACAGCACTGCCCCCCACGACCTCTCTGAACAGCCTGGCCACCTCCAGCCCTGGCTCAGCCACAGCTGTAGCCAAATGGGGGGCAGAGAAACGGGCCAGATGCTGTCGCCACTGGCCGCGTCCAGCTCAGCCCAGCCCAGCCTGAGGGTGGAAGCCGCCAGAGCTCCGGCAGGTGTCGGGGAGACAGCAGGTGGAGGGCGCCGGGGGCCCCCAGCACTCCCTGCCCCTGGGGCTGTGGGTGAGGGGCCGCAGGGGTGTCCAGCGGCAGCGCAGGCCGTGCAGAGGCCGGGTGGGCACGGAGTGGGGCCCCGGCGGGAGAATTAATTAAGCACCGTTTGCTGGGCTGCCACCCCAGGATTGCTGCTGACCTCACCGCTGATGAATATTTCATCCGCCTTCGGGCGGGAGGCTGCAGAGCGCTTATCCACCCTCCATGCTGATTTCCCAGTGCCGCCGCCGCCAGCGTCCCAGCGAGGCCGCAGGAGGACGGCACTCAGGCACCGCCCGGAGCTGGACACCACCGCCCTGCCCCGACCACAGCAGCACCAACGTGCCCCCCATCAAGGTGCTCCGGTCATGGCCTTTGTGGCCTGGCTTAGGGTGGGCGGGGCTCAGAGGGCAGGGGTCGGAGAGCTGGAGGGGGTTCCCCAGGGCTGAGACGTCGCCAGCACCATGCAGGCGGCTTCCAGCTGCACCTGGTGCTGACCAGAGCAGGAGGAGCCCCCGAGGCCGCAGGGCCTGAGGTCCCTGAGCCACTGGGGGGTGGGCGGGGGCCAGGCAGGGGCCTGGTGGACACGCAGTGCTGCCGGCAGCTTGAGGAGAGGCCGTGAGCCCAGCCTGGACACCACACCCTGCGGCTGTGCCTGAGAGTCCAGGTCCCCGGCGGCCACCTCTGGTCACCAGCTCCGTGCTGCCCTCCACGACCCGCCCAGGTGCCCCGGAAGCCACCAAGGCCAGGTTTCAAATGGGTCACAAATTCCACGCTGTGTGCAGGGAGCAACCCCTGCATCCGCTGGCCAGCAGCCCAGGCACACAGGTGGCCCTCAGGAAACTCTGGGTCTGACCCACGCACTCTCTGCTTCCGTGCTGGGGCGGCCGTGTTCCTCACAGGGAGGAGGACCTGGGACGCCGGCAAGTGGCCCTGGCTGGGGGCCGGGGGAAGGGGCTTGTCCTTCCCTGGGGAGGAGGGGAAACGCTCTGGGACCCAGGCCGCCCGGTGCCCTCTTGGCCAGGCGCATGAGCCAGCTCCGCGAGCACCCTGGCCCCCGTGTTGGCAAGCAGTGATGAAATTTTTAAATAAGGCAAAAAATGAAAACTCCCCCGAGTTTTATTAAGCGGGGATGCAGTTAGATAATTACAAACTGGCTTAATTAAAATCCACGCTCTTCAGACGGCGCTGGACCGGGAGGGGAGACGGGGACGGCTGACCCACAGTGGCTGCTGGGTTCACAAGCCTGGGGTCCGGCAGCACTGGGCCGGGCCGGACGCCCCCTTCCCCACCGGGGCAGACCGGGGCTGGGTCTCTGGGACTGGGGAGGTACAGCGCAGTGAACAAAAGGACCGGACAGGCTGCAGGGGCAGTGCCCTGGGGTCCAGGGGAGCTGTGGGGCTGGACGGCCAGGGCAGAGGTGCATGCACAGAGATCACAGCTGGGGGTCAGAGACAGGCACGGCGCTCACCTAGCCCTGGGGGGTGCCCAAGGTGCACCTCCCTGCCCAGAAGACCCCGGCACCTAGAGTCCTCCAGCACCTGCCTGAGAGCTGGGGCCACCTCCCACTGCAGGAACCCCCAGGGAGGGGGGCTGGGCCACCGGCCAGAGCCTCTGTTTCCCCACTTGTCGAGGGGCTCCTGGACCACGCCTGCCCGGCCCCAAGCCCCTTCCCAGCCTTCATCCCGGCCGTCCCCACGCAGGGAGGCCCCCAGGATCCCGGGCCAGCCCCAAGCCCACCACAGCCCGTTCCAGCTGCTGCCCACCTCGGCTCATAAACCCCTGAGCTTTGATCCAGCCCCCTTCTGTCCGGGCCGGAAGACACAGGGCCACTGCTCAGGCCAGGCCACCCAGGCATCCCGACTCCATTAACCTCTGCACCCGGCCGGAAGGAGCTGCTCCAGCGACGGTTCCCATGGGGGGTGGGCTGGGGGCGAGTGCTGAGGCCAGCCTGGAGGAGGCGGTCTCCAGGGCCACTGCTGGGCTGCACTTCCTGTGTACCTGGGAGGTGTACATGCATGGCCCTGTCCCCAGCAGGGTTGACTGCTCCTCCTCTGTGGTAGCCCCTGGGTGGGGGTCTTGGGCTCCCACAGCGAAGCCTGGAGACCTCTCCCCGCCATCGAGGGTCATAGCCCCTGCCGGGGTGCAGGGCTCGGGCTCTCAGCAGCAGGACCTCTGCACCCCACACCCTGCACATGACCCCTATGGTCATGTGCCCCCTGAAACCCAGAGACAGCGTCTGTGTGTTGGGGTGAGGGCAGGGGGCATCTCTCCCTCCCAGGCATGGAGTCGCCCTGGAGCCAGGCTCAGGGCTCAGGAGGGACTGGGGTCTTGACCCGGGAGGGGGTGGTCAGGGCCTGGGGGAGGAGCTCAGAAGGGGTGGGGGCAGAAGAGAGGGGCAGGTGGGGGGCTCTGAGCCGCGGGAGGGGGTTTCCCCCCGCGGGAGGAGGCGCGGGGGCAGAGCGCCTGACGCTGACCTTGGCCCCTGCCCGGCCAGGGGTCTCCACTCCGAGCTGCCGTGGGGCTCGGCGGCTCCCCTCCCCCGTGTGGCTGGCGGCTGGGCGGTCCGGCTACCCCCACCCCCACCCCCGTCTGGAATCGACGCACTTCCTTCCCCGGACCCGGGCGTGTTTCCCCAGCCGGGCTTACAAATAACTTCAAATTCTCCTGTTTTCCTTCCCTAATGGATTCTCAGAGGCGGAACCGGCTCCCGGGTAATGAGCAGGGAGCCGGAGCGCACGCACGCGGCGCTGTGCCCGCGCCCGCGCTCCGCGCCGTGGGCGGGGATCCATTCTATCGACAGCACCGTGTGTGCCGCTGTGGATTTCTGCTCCTCGCCCGATTACCTCGTAATTGTGCTGAGAAGCCCGGTTCCTTGAGAGGCGCGGTCCAGGGCGCTGGGCGGGGTCCCGGGGCAGCCTCTGCAGGGGCCGGAGCTCCAGGCGGAGACAAGCAGCAGGAAGGGTCGCACCTGTGGGCCTCCCGCCGCCCGCCCGCACCTGGAGGGACAGGCAATGCACCTGCTCCCATCCACTTTCACAGGCAGAAGGCTGGGCGCAGGGGCTGGGTGGGTCTTCGCCCGCCCCCGGCCCTCCCCTGCCGTCCCTGGGACTGGAAGGGGCTCAGGCCCCTCCGGCCCACCCGCCTTACAGGCAGGACAGGAGGGCGTGCTGCGGGGTTCTGCTGATGGACACAGGCGCTGCTGTCCTGCAGGCCCCGGGGTGCCCACCCACAGTGGGGGGGAGGCCCTAGGAACCCCTTGCAGCTGAGGCCACGGCCAGCTCTGGACCATGGCGCCCTGGTGCTGAGCTGTGAAATCTGGGAGAGGCTCAGGGCGTGGGGCGCATGCCGGGGAGGGGGCGCTGCCTAGCCTCACATTTGGGAGGAGGATCCCCTAGGGAGTCTGAGGCTGGGGTGGGCGGAGCCCCAGGCTGAGATGGGTGGAGTCCCAGGTTGGGTGGGTGGAGTCCAGGGGAGGAGTCCCAGGCTGAGGGAGGTGGAGTCCCAGGCTGAGGTAGGTGGAGTCCAGGGGAGGAGTCCCAGGCTGGGGTGGGTGGAGTCCCAGGCTGAGGTGGGTGGAGTCCAGGGGAGGAGTCCCAGGCTGAGGTGGGTGGAGTTTCAGGCTGGGGTGGGTGGAGTCCAGGGGAAGAGTCCCAGGCTGAGGTGGGTGGAGTCTGAGGCTGCATTGGGTGGAGTCCAGGGGCGGAGTCCCAGGCTGGGTTGGGTGGAGTCCAGGGGATGAGTCCCATGCTGGGGTGGGTGGAGTCTAGGGAAGGAGTCTCAGATTGAGGTGGGCGGAGTCCAGGGGTGGAGTCTCAGGCTGGGGTGGGTGGGGTCCAAGGTCAGGGGGCGGAGTCCTGGTGCTGGGGGAGGGGGAGGGGTTCTTGGCGCACGCGCGCACACACGTGCACACAGCAAGGGCCCTCAGCTGCCTCCAGTGCCCGTCTGAGCAGGGCGTCCCCATCAGGTCAGGAAGAAGCAAACTCTGACGAGGGTGGCTGCCCAGCTCCCCCAAGGCTGCGGCTTCCCCACGGCCCGGGGAGCTGGGTGCAGCCTCCCCCCCTCCGTGTGTCTGCGGGCCTGGCGCCCCCCTTTGGCTGGTGGGGGCCCTGGCCACTTCAGCTGCCCACGAGGAAGTAGGGGCGTCCGTCGCCCTGAGAGCCGGTCTGCAGGCCCAGGGGCCAATGGCACGCCCCGTGCAAGGTGACAGCAGATGACACGTGATAGAATACGTGAGCACACACGTGGCTGGCGAGGACGGCTCCAGGTGGCCCTGCCCCGCTGTGGTTGTGGGCGAGGCCGGGCAGCACCTCGGGAGGGAACAGTGGGTGCTCATCCCCGCAGAGCTCCTGGCTCCGTGTGGGGCACCCTTGTGTTCCCCGTGGGTCCGCCCCATGGCTTGTGCTCGGGGACCAGGAGCCACGTTCCCGGCCAGCCCCCAGCACCAGATCGGCGCCAGCACACCGTGGACGCACGGTGCCTCCTGGCCACAGCAGCATGGGCACAGCCTGACTGCGGACCCTGACCCCAGCTGTGTTTCCTGGCTTTGGCTAAAGGGGCCAAGAACATTCTGGAAATGTGAAGAGGGAGCAGTGCATAGCTGCTGGAGGCTGCAGACCCTGGCGTGGGCGTGGGGGAAGCTTGCGTGGGGACAGGGCACAGGCTGGACCTGCACAGCCCTCAGGGCCGGCCCGATGCCCAGGGCTCTTTCAATTATTTGTTCTGCAAAGGTGCCCACCCCGGCCGGGCGGGCACCTCTCCAGGAAGACAACCAACGAGGCCATCACGAGGATGCCCACCCACTGCCCACCGTGGGCAGCCAGGGCCATGGGAGCCGTGGGCAGAGCCGGCACTGTGCGGGGAGGGGCTGGGGCACAGACACTGAAGCCTTGGAGGTGTTGGCAAAGTGGGGTTCGTCCACTCTCTGGGGCTGAGCCCAGCCCCGAGTCCCCGGCGTGGCCACCGCTGGGTCAGCTCAGGTCATCCCTGCCACCCCGGTGGACAAGGCGCGGACGCCCGACCAGACCAGCTTGCTCCCCTCCGGCCACTGCTCAGGTCAGGAAGAAGCAAACTCTGGTGAGGGTGGCTGCCCGGCAGGGGTGGTCCTGGCCGGAAGGGACTTCCTGCCCCATGCCTGGGAGGGTGCTGCACCCACCCTGAGTGACAGCAGCAGGGGGCGTGGCTGGGACTGGCTTCTCAATGCCCTCAGAGAGCGACGACTTCCATTTTCCCAGAGTGCCCAGCACTAAGACTGGTTCTGACCGCCCACATACTGGGCGGCTCCCCTGCCCCGTGGTCGGGCACAGCCGGTGTTGCAAGGTGGCGGGGTGGGGGGAGGGGAGGCCGAGCTTCTAGGAGACTGCAGCCCGCCCCTCGTGGTCCACAGGGCCCTCCCAGCTGCACGGCCTAGGGCAGGCCCTGGACGCTCAGGGTCGGGTCAGAGAGAGGTTGGGGGTCAACGCAGCCAGGCCAGGACCACCCAAAGGGGCCCCCACAGAGCAGCCCCTGGGGACCCCGAGTGTGGGCGAGGACGCGGAAGCCTTGGCTGCTGTTGGCAGAGTCAGTGCCCATTGACAGGCCAGCACGGGGGGAGTGGCCCGGCCGTGCCCAGCCAAGCATCCTGAGCGACACACGTCAGACCAGGAAAAGGCGTGCAGCCCGAGGGGGCTTCTTGGCGGAGGTGGCATCCCACTGCACACCCGTGCAGCACACGATTGTTGGATTTTGCTGCATTCCATGGGTAGTGGACGAACGGAACCCCAGGCCTGCTGTTCGGGGCCAGGTGGGCGGGAGCTCGGCTGCGTGGCGCAGAAGCCTCCGTGGGGCCTCCCGCCCGCGGCTGCCCGACAGGTGCGGGCGGATTTAATTAAACCTGGCAGCCACACCACACCTGGGCAGGGGGACAGCGGCCAGGGTCAGCGTGGCCCAGCGTGGGGGGGAGGGGCTGCTCCTTAACCTGCCGCGGGCCTAAGTTAATAAAATGGCAGCCGGGTCGGCCTGCGAGGCCCTCCCAGGGGTTGTCAGGCAATCACGGGGCGTGGGGGCGGGGCTCCAGGCCTCAGAGGGCCCAGCAGCCGCCAGTGGGGGCCCGGGGCCCTGCACTCCCGGTCGAGGTGGGGGCCCGTCCAGATCCTGACGCTTCAGTTATACAAGCAAGGAGCAAATTGTGCATGGGGCAAACCTGGGGCTCCCTTGGGACCCCCAGGACATCAGTGGCGGCCACCGTGTGCCCTGGGGGACGGGAGACGCGTGTCAGCTCCCCGCGTCCCCTCGCCACCGCCCTGATTCTCAGCAGAAGCTCAGGTGAGCCGGGCCCTCACCATCCCGGCTCTGCCACAGCAGAGGGGTGCAGGGGAGGGGTGCCTGGGACCCCCGCGGCTCCTCTGCACTCCCCACCAGCTGTGCGCCTGCCGCTCAGGGGCGCCCCCGAAGCGGTGGGGTGGGGGACTGTTTCGCTTCCGGTCTCACAGAGCCAGCACAGGGCACGGCCAGCACCCAGGCGTGGAGCCAGGCGCTGTCTCTGCCCCGGGGACCTGGACGCGGCCTCTGGCCAGGCTGGCGGCCCCGCTGCCGCTGCCGCGGGCTTGTGTGGGGTGAAGGCGGTGGTCTCAGGTCACTGTCGCTTCTCTCCTCTGCAGGATCCTGCACACTGGGTCCAGCTGGAGCCGGGAGCGTCCCCGTGGCTTCCAGCTGCGTGGCTGTGGGCTCCCGCGTGGGCAGCCTATCCGTCTCCCCACGGCCTGTCCGTCCCCCTTCGGCCTGTCCGTCTCCCCACAGCCTGTCCATCTCCCCACAACCTGTCCGTCCCCCCACGGCCTGTCTCCCCATGGCCTGTTCGTCCCCCCACGGCTTGTCCATCTCCCCACGGCCTGTCTCCCATTGGCCTGTCCGTCCCCTCATGGCCTGTCCATCTCCCACTATCTTTTCCTGCCTCACCCCTTTCGTGAGCGGCTCCCCAGTTCCTGCCAGTGGCCGGGCCCAAGCGAGGCACAGAGCGACCCCCCAGGGCGGCCCTCACCCCCGGCAGACAGACACCATGAGCTCACGGGGGAGGGCGGACCCCGTGCTTCCTGAGGAGCCGTCTGGAGAGGGCGTCACGGTCCCTCTTCCCAGGGCAGGTGACGCGTCTCGGGGCCGGGGATCGGCGTGCGGGCCTCTCTGGGTTTGGCCTCGGTGTCCCCCTGACCCCAGCAGCACAGCCGCTCCCTGGTCTTGGATGGCTGGACTTCAGGTGGAGCCCTGTATCCTCCAAATACTTTCTGGAATCTGCTAACGGTTCCAGTGGACGACGCACAGGCGACCGAATGGAAGAGATGGTGAACGCAGGTGCAGGGTGGGACGCATGCCCCCGCAGCTCCTGGGCCCAGAGCCGGGCCCAGCTCCTGACGTCAGCTCCGGGCTCCCACACACCCGGGGGCGGCGGTCACAGCTCAAGTGCTTGGGTCCCTGCCACCCACATGGGAGACCCGCGTGGAGCGCCCAGCTCCTGGCTTCGGCCCCAGCCCAGTCCTGGCCGTCGCGGGCACTTGGGGAGTGACCCAGTACTTAGTCCCTCTGCCTCTCAAATAAACAGAAACTTTCCAGTGTGCGTGACAGATGACTGACTGGCGGGTGGTGACAGCCCGGGGCCCTCCAGGACCGAGCTGAGCTAGAACCAGCCCTGTTCTGAGATCTCCCAAAGCTCGGGGGGGGGGGGGGGGCCCGGGGGGCCGCAGGGGACAGGAGTGGCTCCCAGGGCACGTGTGGGGCAGCTCTTGGGGGCCGGGCCCAGCCCCCAGGATGCCCGGAGCCCAGGGCGGCGGGGGTCTCCATTTGTCAGGAATTCAATTAGGTGGGAGTCGTTATTAATTTTATAGGCTCTGCCGGCCGGGCGAGGCTGCGCGGGGTGAAAGCCGGGCCGCCTCTTCCCCCGCAGCCCGGGGCGGCCGGCGGCGGTGCCGGCCGAGGTATTAATGAGATGCCTCCAGGTGCAAATCGCACATTAAGAGGTGTTGCTCACGGGGAGCCCACGCGCCCGCCGCCTCCCCGCCTCGCCCGGGTAAGTAATTAGCGTGTACGAACACTCACTCGACACTTCAATAAAGTGTCAGCCACCACCCATTTGGTAGTTAATAAAATAAGATGAAATATTTATTACATTTTGAGTTTGCTTTGTATTTAAAACTCTCTGGCCCTCCTCCCCCTCAGCCCCCCAAGCGCCCCCATCCCCACCTCCCAGAGACTGGGGACAGGGCTGAGCCGGGTGGCAGGGGGTGGGAGGGGCCGCCCTGCACCTGCACAGGTGGGCTCAGGGGCGCTCGGGGACAGCAGACACACAGCAGACACCGCCCCAGCGAGCACCTAGACACGTTTGTGTCCCGAAGCCCTGAGGCCCCTCCACCCCCACCTGCCGCCCCAGCCCCTCCCAACTGAAGCCTCCGTGGCCTCTGCACCCTCCCCACCGCGGCCGCTCCAAAAGCATTTATTTATTTATTTATTTATTTATTTATTTTTTCTGATGACAAAAGTGAAGAACGGGGCGACTGAGAAAAGTGGGGAGGGAGGGGTGGCCAGCGTAGGAGCCGGCCACAGGGACACCGGGTGGGCAGCCAGGGCACAGGAACAGCCACAGGCCGCAGCTCGAGCGCCCAGTGGAGGAGACCGGACGTGGCTCCCCCAGGAGGGTCCAGCACCGCGCACCAACGGACAAGCCAGGCCAGGGGCGGAGACGCGGCCCCGCCCTGTGGGACGCTGGCCACAGGACGTCCCGGGGTGCGGCCAGCGTCCCCCGGGGTAGCGCAGGCGCCTCTTCTCCCGGACTCCCCTGAGGCAGCAGAGGCCCCTGCAGCCCCCACACCGCGGGCTCCCAGGGGTCCCCAGCCCCGCCCCCCCAGGTGCCCCTCACCCATGTCCGGGGTCCCCAGCCCCGCCCCGCCCACCCAGGTGCCCCTCACCCATGTCCGGGGTCCCCAGCCCCGCCCCGCCCACCCAGGTGCCCCTCAGCCGTGTCCGGGGTCCCCAGCCCCGCCCACCCAGGTGCCCCTCAGCCGCCATCACTGCTGCTGACCCGGTGCCCGCAGCGGGCCTGGGCGCAGCCCCAGGGGACCCGGGCGCCCTGGAAACCGGCAGGGGCACCCCTGGGAGGGCCTTCGCTGCCCGAGGGTTGAGGGGGCTGGGATGGGACGGGGCTGCCGAGGGCCCCGAGGGCTGAGCGAGGGGTGGCCCCTGCCCCACGAGAAACAGCGTTAGGGTGACACCCTGGGGCCGGGCCAGACTGGGACCCTCCCCTCCCGCCCCCCAGATCAGCGGGCTGGCGGCGGGGGTCGTCCCCGCCACCCTGTCCCCGGGGGCGCGCACGGCGGGGCTGGCGGCGGCCGAGCTGGAGCCTCCCCTCCCGCGCCCAGCACAGCCCGGGCCCGGGTGCGGTTCCCGGGGCAGCGGGGGGACCCCCCAGCCCGAACCCCCAGGCCCGAGAGCGGCCCGGCTTCCGCTCCCCGGGCTGGGCCTCCGCAGCCAGCGCCCCGCGCCGCCCCCCGCGGGCCCGCCGTCCCCAGGGCCCGCGCACGGCCGGGACGGCCCCGCAGCCCCGCAGCCCGGCAACCGCCATCTTGCGCGCGGCCGGGGCCGCGGGTTTCCACTGCGTCAGCGCCGCGGTCCCGGGGGCCCCGCGCGCCCCGCGCCCCTGCCCGCGGCCCCCGGGGGCTCCGCCCTGCGCCCGCGGACGGCCCCAGGCCTCGGCAGCTGCCCGCGCCCTAGCGCCAGGGCCCCAGCTGCCCCGTCCCCGGCGCCGGTCGCGGAGACCAATTAGCGCTTCATCAATAATCGATGCGCGGCTGAGCGGGCCGGGCGCGCGTCGCCGCCGAGGGGGCCCGCGCGGGACAGGGCCCTCCCGCACCCCCAGGATGTGCACCTGAGCAGGCGGCCAGGCGTGGGCCGGAACCACGGCCCCCGCGGGGGTCCCCGGTGGGCCAGGGCTCCGAGGCCAGCCGGGGCGCGAGCCGGTGCAGGGGGTCGTAGGAGCGCCAGGTGTGGGACAGCCGGAGGGTCAGTGTCCCTGGCACGGGCGCGGAGGCCTGGGGAGGGCAGGAGGGGGCGCGTGGGAACGGGGGTCGCAGAGCAGCAGGTGCGTGCACGGGGGGTGGGGGGCGGCTGTTCTGGGCTTGTGGACAGGGCGGGGACGCCGCCGAGTCTGGCTGGGAGGGGTCTCCGGTGTGTCCTGCTGCAGGCCCAGGGCGCCTGGTCGTGGGCGGGCCCGAGAGGGGTCGGTGGCGCTGGGTGACAGCCGCGTCCGCCTGCACGCGTAAGGAGACCCTGGGCCCCGGCCACCCTGGACTTCTCGGGTTCCTCCCTGGGCCCGGCCCCCTCCCCGCCTCCCGCCGGCCCCCGCCACCCCCGCGGCGAGGTTGAATTTACGACGGACTGCGACCCATTTAAATCCATTTATTGCAAAAATTACTTTTCAATAATTGCATCACCGTGCCGACTGTGTTGCATAATGAAATTAGCATGAGAGATATTAGAGAGAATATAAAATTATAAGAAATATTGAAATACCTCCTTCCCGTCTGTCTCCATGAGACCCCATAGCCTAACCGGGGAGCGGGCGCACTTGTGGATGGGATCGGTGTAATTCTATAACGTCTTTTGTATAAATTAATTATAACAGTTATTGCGGCTCCGTGTTATGATTGGCGGTGCAGGCACTTGAGCCGGGGAGGGGAGCAGGACACCCCGGCCCTGCCGACCCGAGCTGGGGGGCAGAGGTCAGCGTGCACAGCCGGGTGCAGCTGTGCACCTTGGGCAAAACCATCGCCGGCTCTGGGGCCCCGCCCGGGCGGCTCTGGGACGGCTCCGCCCTCACTGGCTCCCCCACAGCCCCCCAGTGCCTCGGCCCACTGCCCATCACCCGCCCCGGCCCCCCTCAGGGCTCGGTCAGCTGAGACCAGGAGCTCCACCTGTCCCAGCAGGGGTGGACCCCACGGGCATCAGCGGGGAGGGTCGGCGCCTCTGGTCCTTTGCTGCCGTGGACTGGCTGCCCCGTGCCTCCCACAGGGGGCCGGGGGCCACGCTGCCCTGCCGCTTCCAGGGCCCCGGCGGGGTGGCAGGGTGGCCAGGCTGCAGCCCTGGGGAAGAGACCAGGGCTGTGCGGGCCGCGGGGGCAGCTGGCACTCGGCCACACCGAGCCTCTGGCGGTGGGCACAGGTCAGAAAGGTTCAGGCCAGGCAGCGAGGGGACCTGGCCCCAGCGAGCCTCGGACGCCAGGCCCAGGGCCACCTCGGTCAGGACGTCCCCGGGGGGACAGAGGCAGAATCCAGAGGGAGGGTGGGGTTAGCGGAAGCTGCTGCGCCCCCCCCCCAGGGCTGTCAGGAAACAGAAGTGTCCCCAGGCCCCACGCAAGCCCGGCACCCCAAACCCAGGAGGACCGCGCGGGGGCTGCAGCCCTGGCCCTGAGCACCGAGGTCACAGCCGGGCGCCTGCCCCCACCCCCGAGCTCTTCCAGAAGCTTCTTTGCCAGGTCGTGGACCCAGGTCCCGTCCCCTTGAGCCTGGGCAGACCCCGTGGCGCAGCTGGGTGTTGGGCAGGGCAGGGGGCTCATCCCGCGCTGCGTGCCTGCTCCGTGCCTTGGGATACGGCACAGCCCCCTCAGGAGCCACCTCCTCCAGGAAGGCTTCCTGGCCCAGCTCCCAGCCTCCTGGTGACCTGAGTGTCCCCTCCCCTTGACACAGGGGCAGAGGAAGCGGACCCTCCCGGACTCTCCCGGGCATCGCAGCACATGGCCCGTGGGTGTCTGTTGAATGAAGAGCAGACATCTGGCCCGGTGTCGGCGAGCTGAGGCTCTGAGTTTGCTCTTAGACACAAACACGCCCTCGCTTGCCAAGTGCAAGGGGCACGCGGCCGGTCGGGGGAACCAGACTGGAAATCCAGGCGTCCTCCCTGGAGGGGGCACCTGAGACTCTCACAATCTCAGGTAGGCTTGCCCTGGCCACGACGCGGAGGGTGAGGCTATGGGGCACCAAACTAGACAGCAGAGAGCCAGGGTCCACGCAGGTCCCCTGCCACCTCGCTGCCCTGAGGGTCAGCCGGCCAGCACCCTCACCCGCCTCACCTCCGGGAGACCGAGGGTGGGCCTGTGCCCCCTGCCAGCCCCTGTCCCCACCCCCGGCCCCGCTGGCCGCCGGCCCCGTCCCCCTGCAGCGGGCTCTGGCCACCTCCCAGTCTGTTTGTTTTCATAACCAATTCAATATTTAAGACCTGCCTGGCACGCTTTGTCTCGGCGCCCCTCCCGCCCAGCGCGGCTGATGGAAAATTCATTAGTGGTCTCGGCCCGCCCTCCCGCTCCGTTCCCAGGCAGCCCTGCGCCGGATGTGTCAGCCTCTCCATCCTGATTATCTGGAGACGCCAATTTCAAAGAGACATCTTAATAGTGATGTCAACGAATTAATTAGATGTGTTAATGAGCTAAAAGCAACCCAAATTAAATTAATGCAGTAATAAGTACAGACAGCAAAATTAGCTCCAATTTCTCTAAATGATTCTGAACTGTACACAACAGCTCATCTCGCTAGAACATTACCAACCCCCAAAGCTAATCAGGAACCCGGCGCAATTAGCTCTTAATTACAAACAGGCGTGTGCACGCGCGCACGCACGCGCACACACACGTGCGCACGCACACGGGTGCGGATCCGAGCCGGCTGCAGGGCCCCCGGGGCCGGGCGGGTCACCGCCGCCCCTGCCGGTCCAGTGCGGAGCGAGCCCGGGGTCGCGGCGAGGGCTCGTGCACCCCGCGAGGGGCCGGGGCGGGGGCCGGGGAGTCTGGGGGCGCCCCCGGGGAGCCGCGGGGTTGTTTATTGCTTGCATCAGAATCCGAGTTGCGCGAGGAAGCCGGCTGATTTCCCACCGGGCTGGCAGGGCTGCTAATAGCGCGCAGGTATCTGATTAGCTGTAATTGCGGCTGGAGACGGGCGGGCCGGGGCGGGGGCGCCCAGGGGCCAGGCAGGGGCACGGGCCTCGCACCCCGCCGGGGCCCGCCAGACCACACCTGCCCGCCTCCCGCCCGCTCTCCACCTCTGCCTTCGTCACCTGTTTGTCCTCGCTCACGGAAAACACCTCTGGGCCTCCCTGTCCCCGGCAGGAAGCGGGGTGCGGGGCCACGAGCGGGGCACCCCCAGGGACGCGGGCCCGCAGCCACCGCCCCTGCCTGGGAGGGAGCCCCCCCCCGTGCTGCACCTGCTGGGAGCAGGTGGGGGCGGAGCCCGAGCAGCCTGGGCGGGGCCACGGGGAGCCCCCAGGGCAGGTGAGGGCTGCAGGGACCCAGAGCCGCACCGGCAGAGCCCTGTCCACGACCCCGGGCCCGGGGCCACGGGGACCCCAGCCCCAGGTGCTCCGGTCGCTCGGAAACCTGTGACCTCCCGGGAGCGGGGAGGGGGCTGTTTCGCTCTGCCGCTGCCCCCCACCCCAGGCCACCAGGCAGAGCCTCCCCTTGGCGGGGGTGGACAGGGCGGCCTCCGGCGCCCACCCGGTCCGGGGGCCCCGCCCAGCCCCACGCCAATCAGACACCCGCGTCACGTGATGCGGATTTGCCCCTGGGCCTCGAGGGGCGTGGGCGCCGCCGTTCGGGAATCGCGCGAGGCCCCTTCCCCGGCGGGGCTCGGGAGCCTGCGGCAGCCTCGGGGTGGACAAGGCCTGGGGTCCACGCACAGAGCCCCACCGCAGCCGCCCGCCAGCCCCCGGAAGGGCGCCTGGAATTTGCTAGAATCAGGCGCGGGGCGCGGGCAGCCGCTCAAGCGGCCACCTCCCGCTGTGGGCGCGGGTTCGAGTCCCGGCTGCCCCACCTCCGGTCCGGCCTCTCCCACTGCCCTGCAGACGGATGACCGTCCAGGAGATGCCGGGCCGGGCGCGGTGAGGCGAGGCGCGCGGGCCGGGGCGGCTGACCAGCGCGAACGGCCCCGCTCCCGGGGTCCCGCCCCAGGTCACCGCGCCGCAGCCCCGGAGCTGGCTCGTCAGGCCGACCCGGCCCAGGGGCATGGGGTGGAGACGGCACGCGGGACTCCCCCGCGCCTGGACGCGTGTTTCCGCCATGTGCTTAATAACGCGCCAGGCACGTGACCCAAGGCGCACGCAGAGGCCCACGTGCAGCCCGCAAGGCGCGCACCCAACCGCAGCTAGAACCGGAAGTGCTCCACAGCAGGGACCGGAAGCCCAAGAAAGCGTGAACCGGAAGTCCTCAGAGCTAGACCCGGAAGTCCTCCACAAGAACCGGAAGTCCTGAGGCGCGAACCGGAAGTTCTCCAGAGCTAGACCCGCAAGTCCTCCACAGCAAGAACCGGAAGTCCTTACAGCAAGAACCGGAAGTCCTGAGGCGCAAACCGGAAGTCCTCAGAGCTAGACCCAGAAGTCCTCCACAGCAAGAACCGGAAGTCCTCCACAGCAAGAACAGGAAGTCCTGAGGCGCAAACCGGAAGTCCTCCAGAGCTAGACCCGGAAGTCCTCACAGCAAGAACCGGAAGTCCTGAGGCGCGAACCGGAAGTCCTCCAGAGCTATACCCGGAAGTCAACCACAGCAAGAACAGGAAGTCCTGAGGCGCGAACCGGAAGTCCTCCAGAGCTAGACCCGGAAGTCCTCACAGCAAGAACCGGAAGTCCTCCACAACAAGAACCGGAAGTCCTGAGGTGCAAACCGGAAGTCCTGAGGCGCGAGCGGGAAGCCCCACACGGCGCTGTCCCTTGATTAGCGAGGTCAGGAGTGTGGCGGGGTCGCGGGCCCGGGCTCTTGGCGGCTAAAGGCCCGGCTGCCCCGTGCGAGTGGCCGCAGTGGGGGGGTGCCCACTGGTCACGCGCGGCCTCGCTGCGTGCCGGTGTCGTCTGCGTGCACGGGGCGCGGAGTCTGATGACGGAGCGCGGTCCGGCGCACGCGGCTGTGCGGGAGCTCCGGGGGCACGCGCACGGGTACACACGTGTCATGCACACGTACACATGTGCACTGGGCAGGACCGGGGGCGCGGACGGAGCTGGGCCAGGGGCGCCCCGGGGGACCGAGGCCCAGGCCCAGCTGTCCGGGGAGGGCCTGACCGCTCCCAGGGGCCTCAGCAAGTGCCCACCCCCTCCAAGCTTGGCGACCTCCCTGCGGAACAGCGAAGCCCCAAGGGGCAGAGTGGGGTGCAGGTGCCGTGCCCCCGCCAGCTGGGTTCCCCTCCGAGCGGGGCCCGGGGACCGCGCCCCAGGCTCGGTCTGCGGGGGCGTCCCCGCACCGGGGTAGCGGCAGGCACGCGCACGGGGGCAGACCGGGAGCAGTGGGGCCGCGCGGTGACGCTGGGCGGCGCTCGCGAACGTGCGGGCTCTGCACCTGTACCGCGACCGCCCCGCGTCTGCAGAGCCGCTGGGCGCGCGGGACCCGCGGCCGCCCCGCAACTAGGGAACGGCGGCAGCGCCACCTGCCGGCCGCACCCCGCTCGCTGCGGCGGCGCATGCGCGAGCCGAGGCCCCGCCCCAGGAGCCCCGCCTTCGACCGGCCCCGCCCACTCCGGGGTTCCGCCCCAGAAGCCCCGCCTCCGCCTGGCCCCGCCCCCGTGGGCCCGGGCGCGACCCTGAGCCGACGGTGTCCACTCTTTAGGCGGCCGCGAGGATCCCCCGCCCCGGGAGCAGCGGCAGAGCCCGCACCGAGTCACTCGGCTCCATTGCACAGATGCGAACGCCGAGGCCGAGCGAGGTGCGCCCACGGGCAGGGACGGGGCGGCCGCTGCGCGTCCTGGCGGAAGGGGCGCAGGCGGGGCCTGGCCGGGACGGCGGAGGCGGCCCCGCGGGCCTGTTTCCCCGGCCGCGCGGAGCGGGCCTCCTGTCTGCCCGGGGCACTGCGGGCTCAGGTGGGCCGGGCCGGGGGGTCCCTCCCGCCCCGTCCAGCGTGGCGCCGCCAGGGGAGACTTAGGGGCGGGAGGGACAGATGGCGCCGGCCCCTTTGCCAGCCCTGCCAGAGCCGGCGGCTGGGCTGGGCAGAACCTGCTGCTGTCCAGGGCCTGTGCCAAGCGCGCGGCCAGGCCTGAACCCGGGCCGCAGCGGGCGGGCGGGCGGCGGCGACCTGGGCCCCCTCCCCACCTCTGCGCAGACCCTGCCGTCCACACCTCTCGAGCCTCGTCTGGAAAGTGGCCAGGGGCGGGGGCGACGTGCAGCCCTCCGCGGGGTCTCGCCGCCCCCCATGCTGGCGCAGTTTCGTCCCGTTCTCCCGACCCCCAAGAGGTCAGATGGCCGACCCTGAGGCTTCGAGAACTGGGCGACACTGCCCCGCGCCCTGGCCGGGGTCCAGACACCCCTCCCCAGCGCCTGGGGTGACTCCCGGGCTGCCAAGGGCGGGCGGAGTGGGCTGGACATGGGGCCGGAGCAGCCACCTCCCCCTGCGGCCACTCGGACCCTGGCCCTACTGAGTCCTCAGCCCCCCCCCCCCCACAGGACAGGCCTGAGGCCGCGGGGCTCTGAGCCGGGCACTGCACCAGGCTGGCCCTCCCCTCCCCACAGCACTCCCGGGCCCTCACCGTCCCTGGCTTGGGTGGGGCGGGGGTGGAGTGGGGGCGTGGTTCCATATGTTGGGGTGCTGGGCAGCCAGCATAACCCTGCAAATGTCCACTCTGGTTGTCGGGTGCATGGACGGGTGGGGGGGTCGGCCGATGGACGCCGCCGGTCAGCAGTGCCGAGGGGTGACCCCCTCACAGATGGGGAGCAGGCAGGCGGTGGGAGCTGACTGGCCCTGTTCCCTCAGGGCCGCCTGCCTGGCAGAGGTGGCCCCCGGGGCGGGACCACGCTGAGGAGCAAGGGGCACTGCCCTGAGCTGCCACGGCCTCCAGCGGCGCCCTGGGGACCTGCCTGTCCCCCACTGACACTCCAGAGCCCCCGTCAGGAGCCGGGAACCCACGCAGCCCTGTGAGGCGCCCAGCGCCCCCAGGGATGGAGGGGAGGCCTTGAGCCCGGTGTGGGGAGGACCCCGGGCGCAGGTGTGGGAGGAGCAGACCCTGTGCCCCCTGCCCCAGCCACACCCCAGAGCCAGGAAACCCCACACACGTGCACCTAAAACCGTCAGGGTCGGCAGCCGCACGGGCGCTGGCCGCGGTCCTGGGGGTGGGCATGGCGTGGACAGGCCTGCACTCCCCCGCGGGCTGCCCCCAGGTGGCAGTGGTTCCTGTTCCTGTTCCAGCTGCTCAGCTCCCCATCCGCGTCCTGCTCACGCTCGGCCTGGGAGCGGCTGGTGTGGCTCAGGTACCCGGTTGGAGCCCTGGCCGCTGCAGCCGCTTGGGGAGAGAACCGGCGGATGGAAGATTCTCTCCTCCCTCTCCCCCTCCCCCTCCCCCGGTGCTGTCCCCTGCTCAGGGGAGACCCCCGCTGCCCCCTCCCTGACTCCCCACCTGCAGGCCACTCCCACTCGGGGACCAAGGGTCCCACCTGTGCACCCAGCCCCAGTGACGGACAGGGCCTGCGCCCGCCCCTCCTATGCCGCCTGGCCGGCCCCATGCTGGGCCTCAGAGACTTCGTCCTGTGCCCCCCGGGCCAGGATGGACTCAGGCCCCTTGCGGGATGACTGTGGCCTGAGACTGCGTCCTGTGTGCCCCAGGCCGGGAGCTCAGGGCCAGGGTGGACTCTGCGGCGAGACAGGTGGTGACGGGCAGTGACAGCGGGTGTGTGACATGATGGTGTGTGACGAGACGGCAGGTGACAGGTGTGTGACGTGATGGCTGGAGGCCACCATCCGTGGAAACGGAGCCGGGGGCAGCGACCAGGACAGCAGGGGAGGTGGGGGCCGAGCCGGTTCCAGGGAGGCCCCAGGGTGTGGCCGGTGTGGGCTGAGCCCGGCCGTGGGGAGGGAGCCGGGGCGGGGCCGAAGGGAGGCGCTGCCGGCCCAGGTGTGTCCAGGTAGGGCAGGTGTGTGGCCCACCTGGCGGGCAGGTGTCCCGGGAGCCAGCGAGCCCAGGGACGGCCCAGAGGGGCGCCCCGCGGCCTGCGCCCCGGCCACCCCCGAGGAACCGCCTCACCTCCCCGAGCCGGTCCAAGATATTAATTAAGATAAATCTACCTCAATTTTGAGATTCTCTTATCATGTAATTTATCAAAATTATGTTAATTATTTCTGTAGGGCAGCAAAATGATTACCTCTTTTGTGTCTGATTTGTGTTAATATTCATAATTTAATAACTCGGCGCCCGGGCCATCTGGCCGCTGCCGCCGCCCGGCGCAGGTACTGCAGGTACCGGCCCCGCCGCCCCGCCTGGCAGGTGAGCCGAGCTGAATTGACATTTTCCACAGTGTGTGAGTTTTGCGCTGTAATTTGACATAATTAATGCCTACATTACTGCTGATAATTTAGCTAGTTAATTAAACTCGGAGGACATCATTAAGGAAAGGGTACTGCTTGGATTGCTAATTGTTTTTGTCATTATTTCAGGGCCGACAGCTGCCGGCTGACTCATCCTGTTTTGTCAGCTGATGGGTCACGTGACACGCGGGGGGTCCCGGGGGGGCCCCCCACGGCTGGGGGCGGGGGACGCAGGCGCACAGCCGGCTACCTGGCTGCTGCCTGGAGCCTGGCCAGGCCCCGCCCCCGGCCTGGGGTCTGGGATAACCGGTCAGCTGACAGCAGGACCCCCGGGCCAGGGGGAGACCCCGGAGCAGAGGTGGCGGGAGCGGCTGGGAGGGAGACGCAGAGACCGGGGTGCAGATGTGAGGGGGCCCCCACCCTGGGCCCGCCCCTGCCCAGGGGGAACACACTGCCCACCCCCTGCAGTAGGCAGCCCGAGGCCGGAGGGCTGGACACATCCCCCACTTGGGGTGTCGGAGGCCAGCTCCGGGCCCCTCTCTGGGGACCCCGCGGCTGCCTGGCCATGGCCTGCAAGGAGCCGCCGGGACTCCTGGCACAGTCGGGTCAGGACCCGGGGGCCGCCCCTGTGTCTGCCTCCTGGTTCAAACTGGCTGCTGGGCATCCGGCGGGGTGGGGCCGTGCCCTCCCCGGCACCGGGAGGTTTGCAGGGCACCAAGGGTCTCAGAGCCGTCTCCTGCCAGACCCTCGCCATCCCGACCTGCACCCACGCTGGTGCAGCCCGGACCCCGGCCGAGGTGCTATGACCCCTCCCCTGCACCCAGGCTGCTCTGACCGCCCCCTCCAACTGCAGTCCCTGCCGAGAGCGCGCTGACGGCCGGCGTCCTGAGTGGCCCGGCACAGCCACAGCTGCATCCTGGCCGGTGAGCTGGGAGCGTGCCCTGGGGGAGGGCGGTCCTGGAGCCCCAGCTGCCCAAGGTCCTTGCAGCTGACCCTCTGCTCATCCCCCGGGCAGAGCCCGGTCGTCCACTCCACGCCTTGCCACAGGGCCTTTGCCTAAGCTGTGGCCCCGCCCACTCACCCTCCACCCCCTCCTCGGGTGACTGTGGGACAACCCCCCTCGGGGGTCGCCTCCTGGGTCGGGAAGCCGAACTGAGCCGTGTCACGGCCTTGGAGAGACCCCGGCCCTGACGCATAGTGGCCTGGACCGGGGTGAGGAGGGGTCCCTCGGGCCTCGGGAGCCCCCAGGCCCACGGCACATGTTGGGTTTAAGCGTATGCATAGAGGCACTGACATCACTGTCTCAGCACAGCCACAGCCCAGCAACTGTCCCAGGACCCCTACGCCCCACCCCTGGCCCCTCCATCCCGACGGCCAGCAGGACCCTGCCTGGGCTGACCCCGGTCCTGGCGCGCCTCCAATGCTGGCCCAGCCCCCGGGACCGCCGATGAGGAAAAGCTTTGGTTGCCAAAGCCACACACACGGGGTCACCCCCGCCCCAGGAGCCTAAAGCTGTCCAAAGGACCCAAGCCCCCGGCCATCGCCGCTGGCGCCCAGGGTCTTCGTGGCCTTGGGGTGGGCCTCTGGCGTCTCCACGCCCAGGCTGAGCCCTCCCCTCCCCCATGACGTATCCCCCCCTCCCCGTATTGTGTCGTGCAACGGACACGAATGCATTGAGACCCCTCCCCGGGGCACCAGGAAGGGCAAGGTCCTCCCACCAGCGCCAGCCCCAGCCATGAACACAGCCAACGGCCGACTTCCAGAGGGCTCTCGCCCGAGCACAGGGGCTGTGTTAGGACCGCCGGCTTTTTAATTTGAGAGAAGCGGACGAAATTCCCGCTTCTGCTGGGGAGCGCTGGGAGCTGCGGGGCTCTGCGGGAGCAGGTCCTCGCGGCCCCCCCACACCCGGGAGACCCCAAGGCTGGCCGGCCCAGGGCAGGGGGCACGCAGCTGTGGGGGGAAGGAGGCAGAGGCAGGGCCTGGCAGGGACCCCAGCCGCCCAGGCCTCCCCGAGCCCCTCCCAACACTGCCACTTCCACGTGCCCTGAAGGGGGGGTGCTCACAGGCAGGACAGGCCCAAGGGGAGGAGACGCGGCCGTCCGCCCACAGCAAGGGCCAATCCAGCCACCCACACCAAGCCAGCCACCTCTCCAGCCCAAGCCTGCTCCCACCGAGCACATCCCGGTCCCCAGGACCCGGAGCAGAGCCCGCAGGGGTGGGGCCCGGGAGGGGCGATGGAGTTGGCGGCAGTGGGGAGCCACAGTGGCCCCACGGCCCCGGCCTGGCCAAGGCCGCACCCCGAGGACAGACCTGCTGGCCGACTGTGCCCTGTGGGGTCCGCGGGTGCTGGCTGTGCCGGGGCAGGGGCTCTGTCTGTGGCATACCCGCCATGTACCCAGCCTGGGGCCCCAGCAGTACGGAGCCCGAGGTGTCATAGCTCCCTCCCCCAGAGCCCCCGTGTGTCCCACCCCACCGGGGCTCCCAGGACCACTGGGTGCGGCCCAGAGCCGGCAGGGGACTCCCAGCCGCAGCTCAGCCTGCCTCTGAGGTCAGGGCCCGTGTCACCCGGGGCTCTCGGGGCTGCCCCGTCCCTGAGTGGCACGCTGGCTCCCCCTTGTGGTGACACAGCCACACTGCATCCTGGTGGGGGCATGGGGGTCTGCCCCGCCCAGCCCCCCTCCCTGGGTGATACCCCAGATGCCCGCAGCAGCCACTTGCTGCCCTGGCTGTGTCCCTGACCTGCTGGCCGCTCGGGGCAGCCCGTGTCCCATGCCGCACCCCTTCAAGGCCCCCAACCACTGCCCGTGCCAGGCGAGAGCTATTGGGGCAGTCCTGGGAGCGCAGGACCCTCCGGACAGTGCGTGCAGGGCAGGCGGCTCCCACCCCCACCCTCCGTCCCAGCAGCCCTGCCACTGGGAGAGGCCTCGGGGTTGGGCAGAGAACGGCTCCTTACTGCCTAGGTGGGCTGTGCCTGAGCAGTGGCCACACCTGAGCGCTGCCCGTTACCCCCCCCCCCACACACACACACCCTGTACCTGAGCAGGGGCCACACCTGAGCGCTGCCCGTTACCCCTACCCCCAACTGCCCTGTCCCCGGCCAGCAGGCGCACCTCTCCGAGCCCCTTCTCTTCTCAGGAGCCCTGAGAGGCCGGTGGAGCTGGGCCCAGCGCCCTCGTCTCTGTGCCTGGGGCAGTCCTGAAATCCCCATGGGAGCCCGGGGCAGGGCGTCTCTCGGTCACCACCGGGCAGTCCCGGGCAGCCGAGGCCCAGGACAGCGGCGGAGCCCCAGGCTGCTCTAACAGCAGACCTAGGACTGCAAACGTGGGCCCACCCTGCCCCCCCATACCACCTCCTTGGCCTGCCTGAGACCCTCCCTGCAGCCCTGTACGCCCACCCCCTCCCGTGCAAGGGAAACCTAGCACTGCAGGAACCGGCAGGGCTGTGGCAGCGCTGGTGACGCCGTTCGCCAATTATGAGGTCATTACAAGAAATCAGCGGGACCGACACGCCCCCCCCCCCATGCTGCACAGGACACAGGAAGCGGGCAGCACTCAAGCCCCACCCAGCCTATGAATATTCAAATGATCCACTCACACACACACACACCCTATGAATATTCAAGCAAGTGAAAAACCCTCATCCAGCCACACCCTCTATGAATATTCAAATAAATTCAACCCCGCCCCTTATGAATATTCAAGACACCCAACGCTGTGTTCTATGGATATTCAAATACAATGACATAAACCCCGCCCTTATGAATATTCAAGCAAGTATCAAAGCAATACCCACCCTCTACGAATAATCAAATAAGCCCCACCCAAAGCCAATCCCAATGAGTATTCAAATAAACCTCAACCCAAACTTGCTATGCATATGCAAATGAGTTCAGCCATGCTCCTTGTGAATATTCAAGATCCCCACCCAACACAGTTCCTATGAATATTCAGATTCAATTCAAACTCCACCCTTTATGAATATTCATATTCCATGTCATGAATATTCAAGTAGCATAAACCCAAATCCTGCCCCTTATGAACTTTCGTGTTCCCAACAAGCCCCCAACCTAAACCACACCTCTATGAATATTCAAATAACCCCCACCAAAGCCAATCACAGTGAATATTCAAATGAGCACAACCCCAAACCCACTCTCTATGAATTTCCAAACAAGCCCCACTGCAGGCCCCCCCAAGCCTCCTGGGATACAGCTGTGCACTGATGTTCCCTGCAAACCTGACCCAGCCACAGCTGCACGGGGCAAGTGGGGGGGGGACAGGGCAGAGGCTGGGCCCAGACACGGGGCTGAGGGCTCCGGCTGGCCCTGCCTGGCCCTGCCTGGCCCTGCCGCGACCCCACCGCCCCAGCTGCTTTGCTAATTCTCTGAGGGTCCCCTGGGATGACGCTGGTCAGGCGCCCCCCACCCCTGAACCAGCATGGCTGGGAGACCGGAGGGAAGCAGCTGTCCCAGGTGCCCCTCGGCCATCAGGGGCCTGGGCCTGGTGAGGTCACGGGCTCAGTTCCTCTGTGCCATGGCCAGGCACCTCGCACCTGTGGCCACCGAGGTCACAGGCTGCACAGGCGCACCCCCCACCCCAGGAAACGAGTGAAACGGCCGCGATGGAGGGCCCAGGCCAGCCCAGGGAGGGGGGGCACCTGCCCAGGCTGCAGGGAGGGGCGAGGGCAGAGGTGGGGGCGAGGGCAAAGGTCAGGGGGGAGGGCAGAGGTGAGGGCGAGCAGAGGCGGGGGAGAGCAGAGGTGGGGGGAGAGCAGAGGTGGGGGAGGGCAGAGGTGGGGGGAGAGCAGAGGCGGGGTGAGGGCAGAGGTAGGGGAGAGCAGAGGTGGGGGAGAGCGAGGCGGCTCCCAGCGTCAGTGCTTTATTGAGGATGCAGGGCCCCTGGCTGAACGAGGGGCGGGGCGGGGCGGGGCTCAGCCCGAGTGGCCACTTTTGCTCTTTGGGGACCAGATCCTGGACAGGCGGAACTTGGACTTCTTCCTCTGCAGGCCTGGGGGCGGGCAGCGGTGGGCCGTGGGCTGGGTGAGCCGTGCCTGGCGCCCCGCGCTCCCCGCCCCCCCACCCCCACCCCGGCCCAGTCCCCCGGCTCACCCAGCCTCTGGGTGAGGTCCTGCAGCGCCCGGTCCTCCTCCTGCTCCCTGCGGGGGTGGGGGGTGAGTGGGCGGAGCGGGAGCAGAGGGAGGGGCGGGGCGGGAGCACACAGGGCAGCCCGGCCCCGCCCACCTGAGCCGGTCCTGGTCCAAGAGGTCGACGATGTCACTGCGGTCATTCACGGTGTCCAGGTACTGGCTCAGCAGCTCCTGCTCCCGCTGCCGGTCGCCCAGGGACTTCAGCCCCTCTGCAGGGCAGCGGGCAGGGGCTGTCAGTGGGGGGCGTGGGGAGGGGTCCCTGTCCCAGTGCCCAGGGGCGGGGTCCTGGGGCCTGCGTGGCAGAGCGGCTGGGACCACCGTGCTGGGACCCTCCCCTCCCCTCCCCTCCCCCACCACGTGGCCCTGGATGCCAGGGTGCAGGGTCCCACCCCAGGGAAGGACACGCGGGGGCTGCAGGGACCGGGCCACCCCAGGCACTCGGCATCCTGGCCGCCGCCGGGCGGACACCCCCTGCCCTCAGCCCCGGACCCCCAGAGCAGCTGGGACAGGACCGAGGCCAGGCCAGGGAGCAGTCACCGCTGGCCGCCATTGGCCCACCGAGCCCAGCTCCCAGGGAGACCGCCTGGGTGGGCAGTGGGGGACGCACCGGGCTTGGCCATCAGCCGGCGCAGCTGGCCCTCGATGTCCAGCTGCTGCTCCTCCAGGCGCTGGTCCTTGGACCTGCGGGGCAGGGGCAGGAGGGTGGGAGGCCTGGCCCAGCTGGCCCAGCCCGGCTGACCCGGCCGGCCGCCTGCCCGCCCGCTGCGCCGCCCGGCCCTCACTTGTACATCAGCTCCGACTCCAGCCTCAGCAGCAGCTGCTTCTCGTGGATGAGCTGGAACCAGTCCACCATGAGGCCGTCCTCCGTGTCATCTGCGGACGGGAGCCAGGTGTGCTGAGGACGCCGGTGCGGCGGGCGGGCAGGGGGGCGGGGGTGGGGGGCGGCCACTCACCGCCCTCGGTCGCCCGCAGCCGCTTCTCCAGCTCCACGCCCCTGAGCTCCAGCGCGTCCAGCTGCCGCTCGATGTCCAGCTGCTGACGCTGGATCTCCTCCTCGGGGATGTAGCCTGGGTGCAGCTGGGGTCACACGGGGGTGAGGAGCGGCCAGGACCGGGCCCCACGCCCCCCACGCCCGCCCGGCCACTCACCCGCACGGGGGACGTCACAGAGGGGGCAGCGACGGTGGCTGGGCCCAAGGACCTCCCTGGGATAGAGAACGGGCAGAGTGGGCTCCTGGGCCCAGGGCGACCTGGATGTAGCCAGAGGGGTCTGAGCCCCCCCAGCCCCCACCCCCGGTGTCCCCTTCCCCAGCCCCATGGCGCCCAGTGGAGCACCACAGATGGACCCCACCCCCACCCCGCAGCTCCAGGCACCCAGCCCACGAGCGAGCCTTGCACTGGCTCCAGGGGCTGTGTCCAGTCCTCCACCCGATCCAGGAGGAAGGGCCTGTGTCACCAAGGCTCCCCCCACCCGACTCTGGCCCCCAGTGAGCTCCTATGCACCCTGCAGAGCCCCGGGCACCCCCAGGATGCAGCGGCGGGCTGCCCCGCCCACCCCCAGGGACCTGCCCTGTTCTTCCTTCCTGCTGGAAGCCGGGGCTCCCTGCCCCGAGGGCTCGGGCTGCAGCCAGTCGGCAGAGACATCGAGGCTGGCAGGCACCGTCAGTTTCCTCCGCTGGGACACGGAGGGGGATGCGGCTGCCGGCGCGGGCCGGGGAGGGGCTGGAGAGGGGACAGAGCCACCATCAGCACCTCCCCGTCACAGGCCTCCTGAGCCCCTGGCCACCTTCTGCCCAGCGCGGCTGCGTCCACCGGCCCGGTCCAGAGGGCCAGGGACCCTCTGGGGTCACACAGGAAGTGCACGGGGACGCACGCGGGTCAGGAGCAACTGCGAGAGCCGGGAGCAAGCATGCACTGTGCTGCACACGCACGCGCACACGTCACACGCATGTGCAGGCGTGCGCAGGCAGGCACACACACCCCTCCAGGGCTGCACCCCCCTGGGTGCCCACGCCCAGTACCTAGGAGGCGGGGCCCAGGGCCGGCGGGGCTTGGCGTCCGCTCCGGCCGCACAGGGGTCAGCGTGATCCGGACGTCCCCCTCGGAGCCGCCCGAGACCTTCCTGGGGACGTCACCTGCCCGCGGCTGTGGCTGCGGCTGCGGCTGCTCCAGAGCCCTGGGCAGGGGCAGGAGGTCAGCCCCACACCAGGGACCCTGCTGGGCCCACAGGTGTGCTGACCCCGGGGCCGCGGGCCAGCCGCCTCCAGGGAGCGCATGGGCTCAGGCGCACCCCCTCCCCAGCCCAGGCCCCGGTCACCAGCATCGACTAGGCACCCGCTGCACGCGCCAGGCGCCCCTCGGAGCCCCCCACCCCGTCCTCACCTCCGTGCCGGGCTCCTCCGAGCATCCACCGGCTTGAGGTGGGCCCTCCACCCCGCAGGCCCGTCCTGGGCTTCCTGGGGGCTGGCGCCTGGGCCTGCGTGAGAACCGCGACTCAGTCACGGGGGGGGGGGGGGGGGGGGGGGGGGCCCCCCCCCCCCCCCCCCGCGGGGGGGGGGGGGGGGGGGGGGGGAGGCGGCCCCTCCCCCGACCCGCCTCTCTGCGGCTCCTGCCCCCAGCCCAGAAGCCCCCACAGCAGCCAGGCACAAAGGCAGGGCGTGAACAGGTGGTCCTGGGGGCACTGCCCCCACTCCATGGGCACGGGGTGAGGGGAGACGCCGAGGGGGTCGGCTGCAGAAGCGGGAGGCCGCCTGGACACTGAGCAGACCCCGGGCAGGCAGGGTGACCCCCTGCACCCAGGCCCACCCGCCCCTTACCCTGTGCTGTCGGGGGCTCCGGCCTCGTCCCTGTGGGCACAGCCGCGTGCCCCCTGCCCGCCCGGGGCGAGGGGGATGCTCTTGAGGGATGGCCCACACTCATAGGGGCTGGTGGCTCTGTCCTCGTCACTGGGCGGGGGGCCTGGGACGGAGGCTTGGCCGGGGGGCTGCCTTCTGTTTTGGGATGGGGATTTGGGGCAGAGCAGGAGGCTGGGGAGGGCCTGCGGGCGGAGGCGCAGACGTCAGGCCCCGGGCCCTCCCCCTACCACCCTGGGCAGAAGCCCCCCTGCCCACGCCGCCTGGTTCCCAGTGAGGGGCGAGGGTCGGCCTCGGCACAGGCGCGGGTATCGGATTTCACCAAATCCCGGGTCAGCGGAGACTGCAGTGTCCCAGCCAGGGCCAGGGTGGACATCGCCACGGGCGGCCCTGCCCAGGGGACTCAGGGCTCGGGGCCCCACAGCTCTGTGGGTAGGAAGTGAGGCCGGGGCAGGCAGGGCCCGAGCAGGTGCCGTGTCCCTGTCCCCTCTGCCTCCCCCGGTCCTGGGCCCAGCGCTGACCAGTGGGGATCCCCAAGGGGAGCTGGGACCTCCACAGCCAACCCCCCAGAACACCCCGTCCCCCAGTCCCTGTCCCCCAGAACACCCTGTCTCCAGTCCCTGTCCCCACTCTGCCGCCTCCACGGCACCAGCGGCTGACAGGTGGCGGCTGCGGATGGAGCAGGGATACCCCCACCCCCAACAAGGGGCAGCAGACAGCACGGCCGGCCTGGACTGGGGTCTCCTTCCCCTGGGCGCTGGAGGCAGAGGGAGGGGTCTGCGGTGCAGCCTGGAGCCCCCAGCAGCTGTGGGGGGGCCGCACGCTCACCCGCTGGAAACCGCCTCCCCAGGCTCCTCCGGCCCCTCCAGATGGGCCGACCGCGGCCCACCCACGACCCCCCGCTACCTCCTCCGCACAGAGTGCACCCAGGGGCAGGTGCGGGTGGGGCCTCTCGGCCGAGCGCCTCCCCAGCTGTTCCCCAGGCCTGGCCCCGGGGCAGCGTCCGTCGCCCACCTGGCAGGTGCGTGAGTGTCAGCCGACAGCCCGGGCAGGGCTTTCCTGAGGAGGCTCAGCGCTGGCTCCCTGCTGTTGCCCCTGGGAGCGGCGGCGGGGCCGGGGGCTGCCGGCGGCCCCAAGAACTTCTCCCGCGCCTGCTGGGTCCTGGAGGCCAGCGGGGTCCGGGCGGGGGGCCCTGCCGTGCCCGCGGGCTCCGAGCCGGGGCTGGGCCTGATCCTGGGCGGGACAGCAGCCTCTCGGGGTGCTGGTGGCGTGACCGGGCGCGGGTCCGGAGTGCTGGGGGACAGGGCAGGGTGGGAGGCCGCCGCCGCGGTGCCCCAGCCGGTCGGGGAGCTGTTGGTCACGCGGACGCTGGCGCTGGTGGTGGCCACCGGACTCCACACGTGGACGCGGGACGAGGTGGTAGTTGGAGGCCCAGAGGAAGACCCCACCGCCCCCAGCCCGTTTGCCTCCTGGGCCTTCCTCGGGGTGCTGAGGGACCCCGAGCCCAAGGGGGCGGCCCCCTGCTGTCTGGGGGCCACACCCCGCAGCGGGGAACCGGAAGAGCTGGCTCCGGGGTGGTGGCCGGAGGAGGGGGGCACGCCTGGCTCTCCGGTGCTGGGGCGTGGCGGCTTGGACCTGCGGGGAGAACGCTGGGCTGGCGGCCACTCGTCCACTCACTCACCCCTGCCCGGGCACGAGCCCACAGACGCCCGGGTCCACCCTGCGGCCGGCGACTCATTCCACACACGCCTCCTCTTGGGGGCCTTTGCCCAGAAAGCGCCCGTGCGTGTCAGCAAAGGGCACACGCACCCACATGCCGGACACACGCCCACTCACTCACAGTCACCCCAAGCCCCCGCAGGAGGGGGGGGGCCGAGGCGGGGCCTACCTGAAGCAGCTGCGGTGGTACAGCTTCCCCTCGGCCAGCTGCCGCTGCACCAGGTGCACGTGCGCGCCGCAGATGGCACAGATGCTGCTGAGCAGGCCGCCCACCGACGCTGAGCCCTGGGGGCGCCAGGAGCCGCTGAAGCCGCCCACAGCCCCGGCTCCCCTGCGGCCAGCGCCCGGCCTCCTGACAGCCCGGAGCCCGGAGCCCGGAGGCCGACTCCAAGGCCGGGGTCGCCAGCCTGGCCCTGGAGCGGGAGCGTGGGCCCCACTACAGTGGACCGCAGGGCACCTCGCTCCCGCTCCCCGAGGGCCGAAGTAGCAGCCCAGGGCCAGCAGGGGGCGCACACTCACAAGTTACCACCGGGTCTCCGCGGCCTGGGAGCAACCGGCCAGCACTGCCCACCCCACCTCGGCTGGGAGCCCGGGGAGGGTCCGCGCCCCGTCCCACCCGCAGGGTCAGCCTGGGCCTCGGCCCACCCGTCATCCCCACCTGGACGTTAGCCCTGGGCAGCCTCCTGGCCACAGGCAGCGGGGGCCTTGCCCTGACCCCGGGGAACCCCCCAGGGGTCCCGTGGCACTCACAGCCTTTGGGGGTGGGCCCTCGGCGGCCCCATCCTTCCTGGGTTCTCTGGGGCCTGCCGGGGTGGGGGCGGGGGCCGGCTGGGGCGGCGCCTTCTTCTCCGTGGGCTCCTCCGCCGAGTTCCCCGGGGGCCGCTTCACACCAGCGACGCCCCCGACTGGAAACCGGGGTGGGGGTCGGCAGCTTGCACCCGGCTCCCGCAGGGGACCCCGTGTGGGGAGGGCAGGGAGGACGCCCTGGCCTGGGCGGGGGCGGGGCGGGGTAGGCGGGGCCTGCCCTCCCCTGCCCAGCATGGCCGGGCCCACAGGCCCAAGGCCAGGAGCGGAAGGGGCACTGGGTCTGAGTCCTGGCACCCCTGCCCTGAGGGTGGGAGTGGGCTGAGGGGGGACCAGGCCCTGACAGGGCCTCGGGACCCCTCCCCCCGCTTCACGTGTCAGCTGTGCTGGGCACCAGACCAGCTGGAGGCTTGGGTGGGCGCCAGAGGTGCAGGGGCCAGCAGCAGGGGCGGGGCTGCGGTTCCCAGTGACTCGGTGTGGGCGGGGCCAAGGCCCTCAGTGGCTCGGTGGGGGCGGGGCGATGGCCCCCAGTGGCTCAGGGGCGGGCCCAGGGTGGGGGCGCAGCAGGAGGCTGGGGCGGCACTCACTTGGGGAGCGGCCGTGGAAGTAGTTGTAGTACTGGGAGACGTAGGTCAGGATGCTCAGCCGGTCCGGAACCTTCAGGGCCACCATGTCCTCGGCGTCCAGCAAGGCGGGGATGCCCAGCTTCTCCTCGGCCACGCTGAAGGCCTGGGGGGCGGGCAGAACCGGGGTCCAAGCTGCAGCCCCTCCTTCCCGGGCAGGCACCAGCTCACCCGGGAGGGGTCCCGAGGCCAGAGACAGCCCAGACAGGAGCGACTCGAGGTCCGGCCTCGGCGTGCCCATCTGCAGTGGACGCACGGTCCTGCCGGGCCTGGGCGGGTTCTTGGGGCCACAGCCCTGGCCCTGGGGTCCTGCCCCACCTGGGCCGTGAGGAGGGCGGACACCCGCCGGGCGGCTCAGCCCTCCCTGGGGGCAAGAGGCGCACAGAGGCGGAGGACAGCTGACGCCGAGCCCGGAGGCGGCACTTACAGAGCCCCTACCGCACGCGGGCACGAGGCCCCTCCCAGCCGCCACCCTCTGGCTCCCTGACCCTGCCCCCCACCTCTGAGGTCCCCACTCCCCCTGACTGGGCTGCTCACGGGGACCCGGGTCACAGAGGCCGCCACGGCCCTGCTCTCAGTACATGGCCAGGGCGGGGGTCCCCTCCCCTCCCCCACCTCTGCTCAAAGCCCCCCCTTGCAGCCTCCCTTCCCCCCCGGGACTCCCACTCATCTGCCCCCTCGGGGGGGCCCTGCCTGTGGTCACTGCGGTTCTGTCCCCCTCCCAGCCACCCCATCACCCGAGAGTCCGGAAAATTCCCCCACATGAGAGGTCACGTCCTGGCCGCCTCCGCTGGCCGCAGTTGTCTCTCACAGCAAAACTCCCGGAACAGTCCACTCGCTGCCCCGGCCAGGCAGGCTCCCCGGAGCCACTGCCCGGGCCCCACACTGACCCTAAACATGGGCCCCGGGGCCCCAGGCCCCCACAGGCTCGCCCCACCTCATCCCGTCGGGGCCCCCAGGACTGGCCCTCCCACGGCCACACGGGGGCGGCCCCAGCCGGTCCTGGCCAGCTGCAGCCGGGCCGCCCCAGCCCCAGCCCCACGCAGTGTCCACTCCCCTATGCTGGCCGCGGCGCCCCGCGTGCCCCTCAGCGCCCCTAATTCGAGCTCCGATTCTAACCGGCCGGGAAGGTCTGAGCCCCGGGGACGCCAGGCCTGGAGCAGGGGCATGGACGGGCCAGCCTTTCAGGTTATTCTGCGGTGGGGCGGGATTCGGACAGAGCGCCCACCTGGGCCCCCACCTCCCACAGCCTTGCTCAGCCTTGGGCAGAGTGGGCTGAGCGCCTGCGGGCCATGGGGGGGGCAGCTACCTCCTGCCCCTCATTCCCCCACCAAGGACAGAGGGGGCCGGGGCGGCAAGACCGGAGGCCACTTCCAGCACATGGAGGTTACCCAGCTGGGAGGCCCCGGACAGAGACTGGGAGTGGGGCACAGGTGCCAGGCGGGGTGGGGGCGGACGGGGGGCAGTGGGCTGGGGTGGGGACGGATGGGGGGCAGTGGGCTGGGGGGGCGGTGGG
>CM027397.1:573334-593968 GCA_015711505.1 Sylvilagus bachmani
GGGGGCGGAGGGCTGATGGAGCCGAGGGGCCGGGGTGTCTGCGTAGACGGACATGGGGAAGGGGACGAGGCCACTGCGGGGCGACACGGGGACACCGGGACGGGCAGGGCTGAGCCCCAGCTCAGGAGGGGCTGGGCAGAGTGGGCCCTGGCCGAGGACCGAGCCAGGGTTGGTCCTGGGCCACCCACGTAGGTGGGCTGCGCCCCCGCCCGCCTCCCTCGGGGCAGCTCGGGCCGGCCTGGCAGGGAACAGAAGGCTTCTGTCCCCAGGCAGCTTCCTGCTGGCCACAGGCCCTGTGCCACGGAGCCCAGCCCAGTCTGCTCTGACCCCGGAAGGGAGGGGGCGCTGCCTCCGGGGCTTCTGGGTGGGCCTCTCCCGTGCCCCTGAAGTCTGGGGAGTCACTGCTCCACGCCTGTCTCTCCAGCACCCCTGGGCAGGCCGGCCTCCCACGTGACTGCAAAGGCCTGAGTGTCCACCCCAGGGAAGGGCTGCCCGCCGGCTGCCCACGGAGCCCGCCTGCACCGGCTCCTGAGCTGTGACGTCACGGAGGACGCAGCCCCTGCGGGCAGGCACCCAGAGGCCTCCCTGCTCTGAGAGGCACAGGCGAGCTGACCCCAGCCACAGCTAAGCAGGGGCGCAGGCCCCGGGGACCCCAGGTCTCTGCCCCTCCGGCCGCTGGCCTGGCGCCCGAGGCCTGTCCCTCACAGCCGCTCCCTGCGGGAGGCGGGGAACGCCCTCCGCACGCGGCAGGAAGCACTTCCTGGTGGCCACAGGTCAGGAAGTCCAGGTGCCGCTGCCTGGCGTCTCAGCAGCTGGGGTGCTCGGCCTGGGTCTGCGGGGGGGGGGCTCATCCCGTGCCCATCCCTCGGGGTTCCTCCCCGGTCACCACCTCCCCAAGAGGCCCGGCTGCTGGCAGGGGCAGTGGCACCCAGGCGCCCACCGGGGCTGCTGTGGGGACGCGTGAGTGCCACCAGCCAGCGTGGGCCACAGCGCACGCGGGGGAACAGGTCCCAGCAAGCCCAGACGCGGAGCAGAACCCGGCTGTGTGCCGCGCAGCTCCGCAGGCTGAGCCCGCACCGGGCAGGGCCCTCTCGCCTCCTCCAGCTCCTGGCCCCGGTGCTGCCTCCTCCCCCCACTGCACACAGGCACCAAGGAACTCCTGCGACCCTCAGCTGGCCAGCTCTGACGAGGCCTGCCCATCCGCTGCCGCCAATGAGACAGACAGCCCCACCCCCAGGGGCCGAGCTCCCGTGAGGACAGAGAGAGGTCTTCCATCCGCTGGCTCACTCCCCAGACGGCTGCACCGGCCAGGCCTGGGCCAGGAGCTTCCTCCAGGTCTCCCACGCGGGTGCAGGGGCCCAAGGACTTGGGCATCCGCCACTGCTTGCCCAGGCCACAGCAGAGAGCTGGATCAGCAGCGGAGCAGCCGGGACTAGAACGGGTGCCCGCACAGGATGCCGGCACTGCAGGCGGCTTCACCTGGCGTGCACGGCACCGGCCCGAGCCACTGCGGCCTGATTGGCTTAGCTGTGCCCCGAAAGCTGCTCCCGCATTTGGGAGCCAAGGAGACCCGGCACGGTGGCCAGTGCTGGGGACGGGAAGCGCAGGGACACCCTGTGTGCACGCTCAGGCGTGTGCGCCCGTGCTCGGCTGTGGGCACGCGCACCAGGCCCTGGACCCTGCTCCCCAGGAGCTGCCACACCCGGGGCGCCCCACAGCCACACGCGCCCCAGCGTCTTCTGTCCCCAAGGGCGAGGGGCAGAGGTCACACGGAGGCCCCAGGTGGCCCCACAGGCCCCCAGCATAACCTCGGGGCCGCAGCACGGCTCTGCCTCCTGGGCCTCAGTTTCCCCGTCTGCTTCCAGGGTGGACGCCCATTTCCAGGAGGGGCCTGAGCTGCGGGTGGCCGTTTCCCGGGCCGCGGGACCCAGCCCAGGACGTCCAGCTCTGTCCCAACTCACCCCAAGAACGTTCGTGGAGCGGACTCAGGGCCCACTCTCCACAGCTCCCGGGATTAGGGACACCACCGCTTCCACGCAGGGGCCCCGCTCGGCCGCCGCCCCTCCCTCACAGCGCCCCTGCGCTCCCTGGGCGCCAGCTCGGGAGAGGGGCGGGACCCGGCCCCCGGCCCCCGGCCCCCGGTCCCCTGCCCAGGGCCGCACGCACTCACAGCAGGTCCGGCCGGTGGCGGTGCAGGATGGCGCAGAAGGCCAGGCCGTCGCGGAACGACGTGGTCATGTTGTTGATACACACGTCCCGGTAGCCCTCGCACTGCTGCCGGCACCATTGCTGCAGCGCCTGCAGCGCGGCCATGAGGGCGGCGGCGGCCCGGGCCGCTCGCACGGAGGCACGGACGCACGGACGCACGGACGCACAGACCGGCCGGCGGCTGAGCTCCAGCCGAGCCGGCGGAGGACGGGGAAGCGGCCGCCGCCCCCAGCGCGCTCCGACCCGCCGGCCACACCCCCAGACCACGCCCCCACGCCTCGGCAAGGCTCCAGCCCCGCCAGACCACGCCCCGCGCGCAGCCGGGCCCCGCCCCAACACGGTTCCCGCCTTGGAAAGGCCACGCCCCCACAATGCCCGGACCCCTAGCGGGCCACACCCCTCGCCCGCTGAACCACGCCCCCGCAAGGCTCCGACCCAGGGCAGGCCACGCCCCCGCCCGCTGAGCCGCGCCCACCGCCCGCGTCCCGGGACGGGGCCGAAGTGTGGCCGCCCTGCGGCGCCGCCCGCTCCCTGCCGAGGCCCGGGTTCCGTCTCGCACTACCCGCGCTCCGCAGTGCAAGGAAAGGCGGCCGACGGCCGGGGAAGCTGAGCTCCGACAGACCGCCTCGGGGTCTCCGAGGGCCTCCTGGTTTTTCGTTTCCCAGTCTTCCGCTCTGGGCATCGTGTTTTAAATTCTCTTTTTTGAGAAGTGGAGACGGAGAGGGCGCTCCTCCACCCAGGTCACTGCCCAGGCAAAGCTAGGAGCTGGGAGCCCCGCGAGGACGCAGGGACCTGGGTCGTCCCGCGGCCTCCCAGGGTGCCCGTTAGCAGGGAGCAGCCGGGACTGGGCCCCCGGCACTGCCATGTGGGGTACGGGCCGGGTCTCGGCCCAGGCCCGGTCCCCACGCTGAACATTTGGCACAGCCATCAAGGGCAATGCCCCCACCCCCAGTCTTCTTGGGAACCCTGTGTGTGGCCATCCCCCCGTGGGCTGGACCAACACCAGAAACAGGAGCTGACCCCCCCTCCCACAGCCCCAGGGCGTGTCTAGAAGTTCTGTAAGTGGCCTGGGGGAGTTGACTGCTGCCCAGCCCCCGACTGGCCCCAAGGCTCCCCGGAGGGGACAAAGGGCAAAGCCGTGCCTGCCCTCAGAGCAGCGGTTGGGAGAACCGGAAAAGCCGGTCTGGAGGGGCGGGGCTGCGTCCGGGAATCGCCTCCCCCTCGGCCAAGGCCACAAGCTTCCTGGGGCACCCCCATCACCCCCAAGGACGGGGCCGGGATATTCCAGTGCCCCCACCGCTCCCCCTGCCCACTCGGCCCACCCCTGGCCCCCCACCCAGCAGCCCGGCCAGGGCCGAGTGGTCCTGCTCCCCATGTGTATCACCCGGCCACCGCCCTGCCTGCGAGTCGCGCCCACGCGTGCCCCTTGGGCGGCCTGTGCGGTCCCCTCCCCCAGGGGTTGCCCGGACACACAGTGGGCACTCAGTAAGCACAGGGGACACGCTCACACCTGAGCCCACAGGTGAGGCACAGCTAAGAGCTAGACAGACCCCCAGGGCAGTGGGTGGAGACCCCAGACTAGAAAGCTTAGGAACTAGGTCCCCGCACTGCCCCGGGTTAGGCTGCTGCCTGCAGTGCCGGCACCCCCGTGGGCGCCCACTCCTGTCCAGTCCCCTGCTAGGGCCCAAGTGGGAGACCCAGTAGCTCCTGGCTTCAGCCTGCCCGCTGTGGCCATCTGGGGACTGAACCAGCTGGGACAAAGGCCCGGCCCCTTGGCTGGACACCTGCAGGAGCTGGCCGAGCCGTGGCCGGCCACTCTTAACACAATGCCAGTGGGGGCGGGAGTCCACCCCCGGCTCCGCTTTGCTCCTGGTCCTCACCATGGCCGACCCCGCCGCTGCCCTGCACACGCTCAGCATGTTGCGGCCCCAGGACCCTGGCGCCTGCTGTTTGCCCTGCGGGGAGCGGCCCCCTCAACTCCTGCATTTCTGGTCAACTCTGCCATCCCATGGGGGCCTCTCCTGACTGTGCTGTTGAACACCAAAGCCACCCCTCCCTCCTTCACTGTCCACCCCCAGCTCCCAGCAAGTGCCAAGTATACAGCAGGCGCTTAGGGACAACCCCCCCCAGGGGCCCAAAGCAGGCGCTCGGGGACCACCACCTCCCCTAGGGGCCCACAGGCCTGAGTTCACGGTGCAGCCACGGTCCCTGCAGGCTGGTGGGCAGCCGTCCAGGGTCTGAGCCCATCAGATGGACAGAGACGAGATGGGGGAGGGCCCACGTGCTTGGATGAGCAGCTGGGGGACGGCCGTGGGGGCCCTTCAAGAAGAGGGACCCTGCTGGCGCCGACACCAGACCTGGGCCTCTGGAGAAGGGGAGACGCCAAGCGGGTGCAGGTGCGAGACCCAAGGGAGGAAGTGCTGCCCGCTGGTCGCGCCCTGCAGGCCCCACCGGCTCCCCACAGCAGAGGGGCCACGACCCCCAAGGCCACGGCCTGGAGTAACAGCGCCGTCCTGGCCGGGCCGCAGTCGGCACCCGGCACACCCCCCATTATTAATGGCGTTCCTGGACGGGAGCAGACGCCGTCGCACACAATGCGCTATAAATATTTGATCCCGCATCCGCAGCCCGCCATTCATCATTTATAACGGCTTACAGAAACACTATAAAACATTTACCGCGCGTTTATAGATCATTTTCGGCTACGACGACGATGTGTTATAAATGCATTATTAATCCTCACACCATTTGTAGGGGCCTCTTGTCGGGGGGCCCGGCCTGCCCGAGGCAGGGTGCCCTTGGCCAGCGGTGGCAGGCCGCATGCACCCTGTGCGCCAGACGCTGCTCGCCTGTGCAGTGCTGGTCACCGTGGGGGCTCAGGGACCAGAGGCCACCTACCCAGCGGCTGCTGTGGCCACACGCCGTGGCCCTGGGCTCCTGGGACCCGGGACAAAGAGGCCGGGTTGGGAGGTGTTGGTCCCGGGGCCAGCAGCAAGCCAGGGGAGCGGACGGCGGCTTGCCCGGTCAGCCCCCCATCCCAGGGAGGGCCGGCTCCTCCCAGCTCCCCCTCCTCAGGGCCTGGCTCCCTTCCTGGACCAGCACCCATGGAGCACCTGTGCTCACCACCGCCCCTCAGGTTCCATTTTTGATCACCGGGTGAGGCCCCCGCAGGGAGCAGAGGCCCAGGCACCTGGGGGGACCCCAGTGCACCTGACAGGGCCATTCTCGAGGAAGCCAGGGAGGGGAGCATAGGGCCAGGACCCCCTGGGCAGCTCCGGCCCCCAAGGTGTCAGGAGGCACTGGGTCAAGTTCAGGGTGCTCCCTGCCCAGAAGTGAAAGGTGGGCGGCAAAGCCGAGGCCGGGCGGAAGCAGGGCCCCTGCCCCGTGCAGTCACTCGCCCATCCCGGGGCCTGGCCTTTGAGCCTCCCTGGCCTCTGCCCTTCTCAGCTCTAGATCTGACCCCGGGAACGTGGCTCTGCTCACGGCCCTGCCACTGGGACCCTCAGTCCAACATGGTCTGCTCAGGCCGTCCCCTGCAGGGCTGAACACGTGGTCAGCCACAGCCACCCCGTGGGTGCTGGCGCGAAACCACCAGGTCCCCAGCCCAGCGTCAGCAGCGCTTGGCCACACCCCGCACCTGCCTGCCTCAGAGAGCATGTGTGTGCAGTGCCTGGGGACGGGGCCCACACTCAGGCCAGTGGGCCAGGGGCTGCCCTGAGGCAGGTGCTCAGAGCCAAGGCAGGGGAGGCTCAGGAATGCAGCGCACCTCCAGCCTCACCTGACCGGAAGATGGCCCCGCCCTGCCCCGCCCCCAAGGGGACACCTCCGTGGAGCAGCGGCCAGGTCCAGAGGCTCTGACGGGGCCTCCTCCGAGCCACGCTCTGGTCTGGGGGTCAGACAGGGCACAGGGCAGAGACACGGGGGGCAGGCAGAGGTCCCACGTCCTGCCACGCACTGCTGTGCCCGCAGAGCCGGGCGGCACAGGGCAGCAGGTGCTTGGCCGCTGCCCGCTGCCTTACCTCGTCTCCCCACGCGGCCGCAGCTCGCAGCACACTGCCCCAGGCCCCGGTGGGCCCGGCAGAGATGGCGGTGGCCAAGGCGAGTACACTCACTTCCCAGCCCCGCCGCACCGTGCAGGCCCTCCCAGGAGGAGCGCCCCCACGGTGAACCGCAGAGGGCCGCGTGGTGCCGAGGACCCAGGCAGCCAGGCCTCGACGGCAAGGGGACCACACAGACCTGGGCCCCAGCCCGCCCTCCCTTACCACCAAGCCCCACAGTCCCACCCTGCCCATTCCTAAGGGGGGACACCACCCAGTCCGCGGGCAGCTCTGGCCCTGGTGGGCCCCCAGCAGTGCAGGGTGTGCAGGAGGCCAGGCTCAGGGCAGGAGTGCCCGTGCTGGGCCGCCCCGGCAATCCCTGCCCTCTCTGGGCCGTGTGTGTGCAACCCACGAGCAGCCCCAGCAGCCCCGCAACCTGGCGTACCAGGGCCAGACAAGCTGAGGGCAGGTGCACCTGGTAAGGGACAGGCAGCTCTGTGCAGGGGCGGGGGCCGTGCCGGTACCCCAGCCCCTGCGGGACCCCGGGGGCCGTGCCATTATCCTTGTCCCTGCGGGAACCCGGGGGCCGTGTCATTATCCCTGTCCCTGTGGGACCCTGAGGGCCGTGCCAGTACCCCTCCCTGTTCCTGTGGGACCCCGGGGGCCGTGCCATTATCCCTGTTCCTGTGGGACCCCAGGGGGCCGTTACCATACCCCTGTCCCTGTAGGACCCTGGAGGGCCAGCTGAGAGGAAACCGCTCAGCCATGGTTCTTACCCCTCCCTCCTAGACCCAGGCCCTCGCAGAGCGGCCTGCTGTCCCCTGGGAGCCAGCACAGGCATGGACGCCTGGTCCTGGCACGTGCAGGGAGAGTGGACAGGTGAGCCGAGCAGGTCCGAGGGCCTCAGGAGATGTAAGCAGAAGACGCTGAGCTCAAAGGCCAGGCTAGGGTGTGGCCATGCTGCCCCGCCCTGCCCCCAGGATGGCTCCTGGGCCAGGCACCCCCAGGGTCCCTTCTGGCTGAGTGCCCTGGGGGGGGCTGGGAAGGGTCTGTGTCAGTCTTTAAGCCACAGGGCCCCCTGGTGGCCTCCATGGACCCAGCAGCCAGAGTAAATCCAGCCTAGGGAGCGCGGGCCCCCGCAGCCTGTGGGTGCCAGCAGGGTCCCTGCCGTGGTAAGGGTGGGCAGCTTTAGCCCATTCGAGGGGGGAGGCCACCAGCCAGGGGAGGAGTGCTGGAGGCATGGCAGGCACGGCGTCCACGCCGCTCGGACGCCCTTGGCCACCCCACAGCTGTACTCTGGGGGCACTCACGGACCCCCCACTGTCCCAGGCCACGTCCCAGGCCCACTGGCTGCTCAGACCGCTCCCCCTCAGGGCCCTGCTGTCTTCTGGGCTGGGTGGGGACAGCCCCGCGCCACAGCGAGCCTGACAAGGCGGCCCCACGGGCAGAGGACTCGGGGGCCCAGGTGTCACTGCAGCCCTCCCTGTGCTGACGGCGGGGGGCAGGGGGCGTGGACTGTCCCGCAGGTGGGCAGGCAGGCGGGTCCCCGCCCCAGCCCCGGCCCACACAGACCTGGAATCGGCCTCCACCTTCCAGGATCCTGCTCTCCGGGGACTAACACAGGCCAGGAGACAGCAGCACGTGTGGAACTGGGGGTTTCATTCAAATCCAGCCCCTCCCTCTGGGCCACGCCCCGTCCCACCAGGCGCGCCCCCGGGCACAGCAGCCTCCTGGGCTTGGCCCGGGTCACATGACGGCCTCCATGTGCAGGGTCTTCAGGGCCTCGGAGATCTGGGCGCTGGTGTCTATCTGCCCGTACATGCCCACCAGGAAGGCGCGGTGCAGCAGCACGGCCGCGTGTTCTGCAGGAGAGGCGGGGGTCAGGGGCTGCGGGCGCCGCGGCCAGCAGGGCCTGCACACCCCGGGGCCGGCAGCTCACCTTGGCAGAGCAGCGTGTACTCGGGCAGGTTCCTCAGGGCCGTCTGCACCACCTCCAGGTCCCGGCTGCCCAGGCAGTACATGAACGTGGGCAGGAAGTCGGCTGCGATGCTGCACGGGGCACACGAGACACACGAGGTGGGCACCGCCCCTGCGCCCGACGCCCAGGCTCTGACCCAGCTGGCCTGCCGGGCCAGCGGCCGGGTGGACGGGGTGGGCTCACCTGGGGTTGCTCTGCATGGAGCGCAGGGCCAGGCTGAAGGCCAGGTCACGGCAGGACTCCTCGGCTGAGCTCATCAGCCGCTGCAGGTTGGTCTGGGGAGAGGCAGGGGGAGCTGCCGAGGTGACCCGGCACAGGCTCAGCCCGCCCCCCGCCCTGCCGAGGTGACCCGGCACAGGCTCATACAGAACCTCGAGCCCCCTCCACTGCGTGGCAGGAAGCTCCTGCTGTCAGAGGCTCAGGCGGTCACAGCAGTGAGGCCGCGGGGCGGCCCCTCGACCCCCACCTCCACCCCCCCACACTCACCGAGAAGAAGCCCAGGACCTCAGGCCTGCGCCGGGACAGTTCATCCACGTCGCTCAGCGCCTCCAGCAGGTCTAGGACGGCACGGGGAGGGGGATCGTGAGCCCCTGCGTCTCCCACCCCTCACGCCGCACAAGCGTCCCCAAGCCTCAGGAGAGAAGGCACTGCAGTCCCGCGCCATCCATGGTGGGCATGGGCAGGGCCCAGGGCGCTGTGGTCGTGCAGGCTGGGCGGGTCACTGGCTCACCGTGTCTGGGTGCCCCGAGCCTGGCGCCCCGACTGTCCCTGAGTGTCCGCTCTGCGCGCAGCACAGCAGCCCCCGACGCCTCCCCAGGTCCTCCCCTCGTGGACGCTCCAGGCGGGGCCCTGGGGCCTGGGCGCTGTGGGCAGTGCGGGCACCAAGCCCACGTGGGCGAACCAGGCCCCGCTCACCCTCGACGGTCTGGCCACGGGACAGCCTCTTCATGTAGGGCGCCATCTCGGCCGCGGTCAGCGGCGTGGAGAGGGAGACGCTGACCAGGGGCAGGGAGCTGGCAGAGCGCTCGTCTGCAAGAGAAGTCGGGCCCAGGAGGGCGGAGGACGCTCAGGCCCGCCTGGCCCTCGGGGAGCTCCTGCGGCTGCCGACCTGCGGACCGTGCCTATGACCTGGCCCCACAGAGGCCCCGAGGGCCAGGGAGACAAGCGTGCGCGGTGCTGAGCAGCAGAGATGGCTGCCGTGTGCTGGGGACACCCTGATGCCCCAGGAGGCCCCGGGCGCCCACTCACCCTCCCCGTCCTCGTCCAGGCCGCGGTCGGCTCTGCCGTCTCTGCTGGGGAGGCTGAGCCCCGCCAGGAGGGACTTCAGCATCACCAGGTCGCTGTTCTCAAAGGAGAGGTCGCTGGGGAGGGAACACGGGGTCACCTGGGGGCCCAGGCTGGGATGCGGGGGCTGCCCACACCCCCGCCCCACGGCCCGCCCCCCGCCCCGGGCAGCAGGGCGCTCACTGCAGGGGGTCGGCGTGCTCCTGCAGGAAGCAGACAGCGGCGGGCGCGTTGCAGGTGAGGTACTTGTGGATGAGCTGCACGAACTTGCTGATGAAGGGCGCCAGGTGGCGGGAGGACTTCCGGTAGTTCTGCAGGGGACGCCAGCGGCACAGGGCCGGTCAGAGCCGAGACCCCTGCCCACGGTGCCCGCGGACTGCGGCTGGCCCCAGGCAGTGCTGCAAGTGGTCAGACACGGACCCGGTCCCCAAGCACACCGCGCTGACCACGGGCACCCAGAGCAGGGGACAGCACAGTCACCAGACGCGCAGGGAGGGTCTGTGCGGGGCTTCTGAGAACAGGGCCCCACACCCACCAGGAGCAGCCGGATGAAGGAGAGCAGGCAGTCCCACAGCGCCCCCTGGTGCTCGCTGCGGAACACGTGCGGCTGCAGCAGCTCCAGCAGCCCCAGCACGTGCAGGAAGAAGGCCAGGTGGTTCTGCTGGCGGAACTCCTGGAAGTTGAGGTGCGTCCGGCCGTGCAGGAGCGCGGCGACCATGGGCAGGTGCCTGGGGACAGCAGGGGCCTTGGTGGGAGCCTCCACCCCGGAGCCCCGACCGCAATCCCACACCCGACCCGGGACCTCGCCGGCTCCTGGGGGCGGGGACGCGGCCCTGTGACCCGGGAGTCATAGGCTGCAGCTCCCGGGTCTGCGCAGGGGCACGGCCGGGCACGGCCAGGCAGTACCTGAGCAGCAGGATGGGGTGGGCCGCCGCCAGTTTCCTGCAGGCCATGTTGGCGTCAGCCACTCGGTTCTCGGATGACCGGGAGTCGCCGGTGTCGGCGAGGAGAGTGATGAAACGGTGGATGAGCCCGTCCAGCTGAGAGGAGGGAGGGGTGAGGCCTGGGCACCTTCCCGCCCTGCTTTGCGCAACCCAGGCCCCTGCGCCCCTCCCGTGGCGCTCCTGGCATCAAGCCCCCAGGACATCCCTGGCACGCGGTGTCTGCAGCCAATCTTGCTACAGAAATAAGCTGGCAGCCCCCGCGCTTACAGGCAGGCGACACGCCCAGCGTGGGGACACGCCCACAAGGAGCTTCGTCCGCTTTCAGCCACGCGGTGCAGGTGAGGAAGCAGACAGGCGTCGCTCTGCGGGGCGTGACGCACCCACAGCCCAGCGCCCACCCAGGCCGCAGCTCCGGGAGCCGCAGAGCTCCGGCTCCAGTGTCCAGCACGGTGGGCGGGCCCAGAGGCCTGTGCTGCGACCCCGCCCCCAGCGCGGGGGCTCCACGGGCACAGGGACACACCTGGAGCCATGATGGCGCCTCTGCAGCCGCAGCCCCAGCTCCACTGCCCTGGCGCAGGCTTCCCGTCCCTGGCCCCACAGCACCCTCGCCGCCTGGCCCGGTGCCCTCACCTTGCAGATGCTGCTGCCAGCGGCGCCTTCGCTGCGCGCGAGGACCTCGGGCAGGGGCACCCGGAGCTCCGGCCGCTGCAGGTAGAGCTGCAGCAGCAGGTCTTGGCAGCGCCTGCCCAGCGCACTGTGGAGAGCAAACGGGCTTTGCTGGGGTGATGGATGGCGACCACCGGGGACCACCCCGGGCCCCCGCCGCTGGCCCCCGCGCACCTGTCCCCCCACTGCTGGATGCAGCTGGCCAGGTGCTCGGTGGCTTTCCGGACACCCTTGTGGTCGCCGCGGCAGCAGCTGAGCAGCAGGGGCAGCCGGGCCTGGATGAGGGAGCAGGCGGCCGCGTCCCCGTCCTGGCTCCGCGTCTCGGCCTCGGCCAGGATCAGCTCTACCAGGCTGATGAGCTCCGCGGCCTGGATCCGCAGCACCAGCTCCTCCCGCCGCTTCTGCAACCAGGCACCCGCCCGTCAGCCCCGCGGGCCGGCGAGGGCCACCTCCACGGGGCTGCCACCCCCAAGTCCCCCCAAGTCCCACCTGCGGGGTGCGCTGGTCCCTGCCCTGCCAGATCCGAGGGACATGGATGCAGGCCCAGAGGAAATCCAGGGAGGCAGAGGGGTCGAACCTGGAAGGAAGAGGGGCCTGGCACAGCTCCCAGGCGGGGGCGGGGGGGGACAGCACCCCCGCGGCGCCCAGGGACCGCCACGGCGGAGCTCTAGTGCCAGCAGCACCACGCCTCCAGGGTACCCGACAGCTCTGGACACCCTGGAGCCGGTCATCCCTCACGGGGCGGGGCTGAGGCAGCCTCAGCGAGGCCCAGATGGGCTCTGGACCACGAAGGAAGAGCTGTCCCCACAGGCCCCAGGCCGCCAAGGCACCCTCTATGGGGCACTGTGGGGGCTACTCGCCGAGCTGCCGGCTGCCTGGCTCTGTGGGGACCGTGCGGCTCTGGGCCCTCCACGCTGGAGCCGCTGGCCCGTGTCTGCCCGGGGCAGAGGAACGGAGCTCTGTGGCTGGCGGACGTGGGGACCTGCCCGGGGAGCCACAGGCCCCAGGGAGGGGCACTCACCTCTGCTCCCGGCTGGTGCCCAGCAGGACGTGGATGCACTGGTGCAGGGTAGACCAGCTAGACTGATGTGTGAAGAGGGCCAGCAGGTAGGGGCGGAAGGACGGCACCTGGACCCCGGCGTGGCCTTTGCCCTGGGAAGGGAGGAAGCGGCGGCTCTGGTCGGGTTGGCCGGCAGCGTCCTGGTGCAGCGGCCCCGGCGGCACAGGACAAGTCTTCGTGGGGCCTCAGCGCCCCTGGCTGATCGGGCGGGGTGGGACGGAGCACTCTCCGCAAAGGCAGGCAGAGGCTGGGGCCGGAGGGGACGGAGACAGCTCCCCGGCTATGGGCCTCACTGTTTCCCCGGCCCTGCCCTGGGAACACCACGCGGTCCTCCTGGCAACGCTGCCCCTTGGGGTGACGCCAGCGGCCCCGCACCTGCGCTCCCTTCTGCTGGCCGCAGCCCACCCGCGCCCCTCCAGGGAGACCAGTGTCGGCCTACGGGGGACCCGCGCACGCCCTGCCCACGCTACCTTTCTGCGGGAGAAGAGCAGCTTCTGCTGCAGGTCGGGGCAGCTGCTGACCACCTCAGGGTCCAGCATCTCCAGCCAGTCCACCAGCAGCCCTGACGCGGGCCCCAGCCGCGCGGGCTCCAGGCCGCCGCCGTCGGCGTCCGGCTCCTCCTCCTGCAGCAGGGAGCTCACCACCACAATGGGCTTCGTGGCCAGCAGTGGCCCAGCCGCGTCCGCAGGGGCAGAGAACAGCGCCGTCAGCAGCTCCTCCAGGTGGGGCGAGCGCACCTCGATGAGCCCTCGCAGCACTGCGTGAGGGACACAGGTCGGGCTCAGCTGTCTCCAGGGGAGGGACCTGTGTGGCCAGGGCCTGGGGCCGGGCGGTACCTTTGCTGACCAGCTCCGGCTCCACACTGCGTTGCTCCCCAGACTTCAGGGCGGCGACGATGGCCCGCACGGTGGGGCCCACCACCTCCAGGTCACGGCGGAAGGTCAGGGCCTCGGCCAGGTGCAGCAGTCCGCTCCGCGCTGCAGGGAGGCCGGGGTGACTGCGCCGCCCAGGCTCTGGCCCTCCCGCCCCTCCCGCAGCCCGGGCCCCGCCCTCACCGTCGCTGATGCTGTGTCTGGCCGAGTACCGCGCGGCGAGCTGCCTGAGCTGGGCCTGCAGGGGGCCGCCCTCCACGGCAGAGCCATCCAGCCACTGCAGGAGCTGCAGCAGCACTTTGAGGAGCAGCGAGGAGAAGCCGGTGTCCTGGGGCACACAGCGCTGCGGGAGGGCCGGCGGCACCTGAGCCACGTTTCATCCGGGAGAGCTCGGCCAAGCGGGAACTGAGCCCAGAGGAGGGGCCGCTGGGCACCCCACTCCCCCTGGGCCAGCGCCTCCCCAGCCCCACCGCTGCAGAGGGCGAGCAGTGGACACACAGCTCACCAACCGCCCACGGCACACAGGCAGACCAGGCCGCGCGGCAAAAGCCTTGCACTCAGCAGCAGGTGCGTGTACACATGCACCTGCTGTGCGGACAAAAACACGAGGCCAGCACTGCGGCCGAGTGCCGGCAGCCTACACGGGTGCCACCTTGAGTCCCGGCTGCTCCACTTTGATCCAGCCCCCTGCTAATATGCTGGGAAGGCAGTGGAAGACGGCCCAAGTGCGTGGGTCCCTGCACCCGCGTGGGAGACCTGGAGGAAGCTCCTGGCTCCTGGTTTTGCATCAGCCCAGCTCTGGATGTTACGGCCATTTGGGGAGAGACCAGTGGATGGAAGACCTCTCTCTCTCTCTCTCTCTCTGCCTCTCTGTAACTCTGTTTTGCAAATAAACAAATACATCTTAAAAAACAAAAACAAAAACAAAACCTCCTGCTAAACACGAGGGGTGCTCCGGGGGCGGTTGTGGCCCCCGCGTGTGAAGCTGGCCCCCTTGCTGGAGCGTGGGGCTGGGTCCCGGCGGCTCTGCCTCTGGCGGCAGATGATGGCTCAGGGGCTTGGACCCCTGCAGCCCTGTGGGAGACCAGGGTGGAGCTCCCAGCTCCAGGCTTCGGCCTGGCTCAGACCTGGCTGTTGCAGCCCCGTGGAGAGCGAACTAGTGGATGTAAGATCTGCCTATCTCTATTCCTTCAAATAAACAAATCTTTAAAAAAACAAAACAAAAGCGGCTGGGGCAGCCCCTTGGGCAGCTCCCCTGCACACAGGAACCGAGCGCCAAGGCCACGAAGCACAGCCCTTTGTGGTGTCGGCGTTTCCCAGAGCCAGGCGGAGCCCTTGTCCCAGAACACTGCTCCCCACCCCCGGGCCTGGGTACCTGGTACTGGAACACTGCTCCCCACCCCCGGGCCCGGGTACCTGGTACTGGGACACTGCTCCCCACCCCCGGGCCCGGGTACCTGATACTGGGACACTGCTCCCCACCCCCGAGCCCAGGTACCTGGTACTGGAACACTGCTCCCCACCCCCGGGCCCAGGTACCTGGTACTGGGACACTGCTCCCCACCCCCGGGCCCAGGTACCTGGTACTGGTAGAGTTGGCGCATCAATGGGCAGGACAGAAAGTGGCTGCGCTGCATGGCCATGACCAGGGCCCCGCCGTGGGGGGAGCCCAGCAGCGTGGCCATGGCCTGCAGGAGGCGCACCGTGATGCCCGGCACCTCAGGGTTCCCTTGGCGGACTCGGGCCAGCTCCTGGCCCAGGGCCTGCTGCAGCGCCAGGGCGAGGGGGCGGGGACGGGAGCTCTGCCATCGCGGGTCAGGGTTCAGCGGGAAGATCTGCGGCCATGGGGCGGGCAGGTGAGCACCCCACACAGCTCAGGCCCGCTCCCCGCACAACTGCGGCCCCAGCCCTGTGGACCGAGGGGCCCAGAACCCATGAGACTCGTGCTGCGTGAGGGACAGCAGCATGGCAGAGAGCCGTGCGTGGACTCGGGAGTGTGCAGGGCAGGGCCCCCCTCCCGCAGACGCGCGGGCCGCTGTGCGCCAGGGCCCAGCCGCAGAGCCAGTACCTGGAGGAACATGCCGGCCAGGTCGTCCTCGGGGCCGAGCACCCGCACCTGAGTCCCAGGCCGGATCCGCCCCTGGCCGGGGGGCTGCTCAGGGCTGCTTTTAGGTCTTGGCGCCTCTGTGCTGTCTGCGGGGGGGGAGAGGGGGTCTGTCATCGTCTGGGAGCTGCCTGCAGCTTCCGGTAGGTGGACATCAAAGCCCAGCCCGGCCCGGGACCACCACCCAGCCACCCTGCAGGCCCCTCCCACTGACCCCAGGCCTCGCTCAGCCTCAGGGAGCACAGCCTTACAGAGCAGCAGCACACCCGCCAGAAGCTGCTGCGGGCCCCAGTACCTCGCCGGGCAGGCAGGGAGGCCGTGAGCAGGGAGTGGAAGGTCTGGCCGCCGGAGGCCCCACGCTCGTGCTGAACCTCGACCAGGTGCGCCATGTAGTCTGCAACACAGCGGCGCTCAGACCCGCGCCCCGGCGCCCCGGACGCCAGCACCCCGCTCCCACAGACCTTCGCAAGCTGGGCTTGCACTCCCAGCACAAGACCCGTCAGCAGGGAGACCCCTGGCCCCAGGGAGGGCAGGCCTCGGCCCGCCCGTCCAAGCCCACGCTCCAACGCCGACGCCAGGCGCGGCAGCCTGACACTCACTCTTGTCCATGATGTTCTGCTCCAGGGTCTGGGGGTCGTGGGCCACGGCTTGGTCCAGGTGCTGCAGCAGCTTGCTCATGCTGGACACGGGGATGCCAAAGGACTGGACGAAGAGCAGCAGCTGCTGCGGCTCCAGGTCCTGCAGGGCTGAGGGCCAGGCCTGCTCGGTGACCCCGAGTCCACGGAGCCCGCAGAGCCCGCCTGAGGCCGACCCCCCCAGGGGCTCCCAGCAGTGCTGCAGAGCGAGCACCCGACAGAGCTGGGGCTGCCGCACACAGGCCCCTGTGGCTCCTCCTGCTGGCTCCCAGCTACGCGACCTCGCCTCCCTGGTCACCAAGAGCTCCTCACAGCTCCCAGGACGTGGCCGACCCTGGTCCTGTCCATTCCACAGCACCGTCCCCGGCCACAGCGCGACCAAACCTCACATGCCCGCCCGCCAAAGAACTCAGCACCCCTCCGCTCCCAGCCACGTCCTGTCCTCCACTGCCCAGGGCCCGGCACCAAGTCAGAGCTCGCGCAGGCAGGGTTAGAGGGAGGCCCGGGCCTGCACCTGCGTCCACCAGGCGAGGGACCTCGGAGCGGATCATGCGCAGCTTCAGCCAGTCAGGCAGCAGCAGAGCCTCCTCGGACGTATCCACCAGGAAGGCCGTGGGCAGGGGCTGCTTCTCCGGAAACCAGATGTCCAGCAGTGCCCGGAACTCGCCGTCACCAGCTTTCAGGGAGACAGCAAGTGAGCAGCTGTCCACACCCAAGAATGACCAGGGGTCACCCAGGCAGGTCTCCCTCTCAGAGTGGGGAAACTGAGGCCCGGAGAAGGAGGGAGGCTCAGGCCTGGTCAGGTGCGTCCCAGGCACTGGCTTCATTCAGTGTTTACACCGGCCCAGGTGGCCAGCACTGGCCCCTTCATCCTCAGGGGAGAGGCTCGGTCGTGGCCATCTGCCCAGGGATGGGTGTGGCCACACGCAGAGCCCGGCCCCTTTCTCAGGCTCCACAAGGCCGCAGGACACAGGACATCCTGGACAAGGACACTGCAAAGCCGGCCTGCCCTCGCACCATTCCCTCACCCTAATGGGGTCACACGGTTCTGCAGAGCCTACCCACACAGCGCCAATCTCCAACAGGGGGTCCATCCCCTCCTCTCCCCTCCCCTCAGGGATGTCTCGAGGGAGACGGAACAGTCAGACATCAGCCAGCAGGGAGTGGAGAGGCTGCCGGCCAGAGGGGCCGACCAGCTGGGGTCCCCAGGCTCTCAACACGACCCCGGCCACACACGCGGGCTGCTCCACAGCTCCACCGGCTGGCCAGGGAAGACGAGACCGGGGCAGTGAGACCCTGTTGGGCTCCCGGTGCTGTCACACACAGGACCCCACATCCCACAGGCAGCTGAGCGCTCCAGGACCGGCACCGCCTGCTCTCTGTGGAAGCAGCTGAGCCACGATGGGAAGGGACCCTGCTGCCCTGCCCACGCTGCCCGCTTCCTGCCCAGGAGCAGAGCGCACGGCCAACCCCCGGCCGGGCAGGTGCTGCCTGGGATGGCCCCACCCTGCCCCTGCCCCACCCAGCCCGGCAGCCGCTCACCGCGCGGCGGGCCCAGCGTCAGCAGAATAACCATGGCGTGCACCACAAGGATGTGCATGGTGGCCGTCTCCCCGCTCGTCCAGCGCAGGAAGACCTGGTCCTGAGACTCTGACTGTGGGGAGGAGGGCCAGTGGGCTGAGTGGGTGCCTGTGGGGCGGGGCCCGGGCGGGGCGCAGGGGTGGGGCCCGGGCGGGGCGCAGGGGCGGGGCCTGCCTCACCCAGCTGTACACCTCCTCCCCCTCCTTGCTCTTGCGCATGCGCTGCACGTAGCGGGAGAAGATGGCAAGCAGGGCGCCCAGCACAGCATCGGACGCGTCACTGCATGACAGCTTTGAGAAGAGGTGGGACATGATGGTGGAGCGCTCCACGACCAGCCGCGCCACGTCCTGGAAGGAGGCGAGGGGCCGTCAGCAGCCGCCCGGGGACCCCAGCCAGCTCCCCCTGCAATGGCACAGCTCTCATGGCGCAGGCCCACACTAGACGGCGCACAGGCTCTGCCGCAGGGATGCTAGGAAGCCCGTCTCAGCCGCCCGGGGCCACCCTCCGCACCAGACCCGCTCAGGACACATGGTGGGCGTGGCCTGGAGTCCACTCCAGCCCCCAGCAAGCACCTGCTTCCCAGTGATGCTGCTCATTCATGGAGTCACGACCTAGGCCAGGACAGAGCAAGCCCAGCCAGAGGGCAGACCCGCACCACCTGCGCGCCCGCCCCCCACCCGCCGTGGCCTGCGCCCGCACGGCGGCACCGGTCACTTCTCAAACACAGGCGTGAGCACCCCCGTCTACACCAGCCCCACACCCTCAGCGCTAAGGCCCCGGTGCGCACGGCGGGCCCCTCACCAAGGCCAGGTCGCTGTGCGGGCCCTGCTCCTCCACGGGCGTGTGCTGCGACAGGTAGACCAAGTAGGCGCTTATGGTCTGCGGGTCCGTCTCCATGTGGATGGCCTGAGCGGGAGGGGGTGTGAGCTGGTACATGGCAGTGCGGCGGCCCCCGCCTCCCCACAAGCACGGCCCCCCACCTGCTGCAGTGCCAGGGCGGTGGTGGTCCTGACGCTGTCGAACAGGGGCAGCCGGGGCAGGTCCCGCAGCAGCCACTCATAGCCCTGCAGTGCGTCCGCGCCCCCGGGGTCCTCCTCCGGAGGCTGCTCCTTCTCCTCCCCGTCCCGCAGGCCGCCCTCCGAGAGCACCAGCGACAAGCCCTGTGGCGAACACACGTGGCGTCCACACCCCAGGCCTGGGGGTGGCGAGCTCTGTGCACAGCATGAACCCCGGGGTGGCACTCCCCGGCCAGAGCAGCGGCAGGCGGCGGCCAGTTCTCCCCGGATCTACGTCCTCCCACCTTTCTCCACGTGGGAGAAGCGCGCAGTGTGGGCGAGCCACGCGCACCTTCATGGCCAGCACCCGGGAGGCCACCTGGGAGGAGCTGAGGCGGCGCAGGAAGTAGTCGAGCACCTCGCACGTGGTCTGCTCGTCGGCCTTGGGGCCCAGCAGCAGGTCCTGCAGGCGGCCCAGCAGCTGCCGCTGCTTCTGCTGCCTCTGCGCGGGACAGGGGTGTCAGGGTGTCAGGGGGCGGGGCGGGGCGGGGGCGGGGCGTCAGGGGCGAGGCTGGGCACAGACCTGCCGCTTCTTGGCCTTCTGCTCCTTGCTCTCGCCCTCCTCCTCCTCCTCCCCGGAGCCGGCATCGTCAGCAGCGTCGTGCAGCAGGAACTCACACAGGCACTGCACGGGCAGCACGTCCAGGGAGCCCTCGCTGGACTGCACCAGGTCGGCCAGCCAGGGCATGGACTGCGAGGAGGCCTGGGAGGGACACTGCGGTCAGATGCAAGCTCACGCCGTCCCCTGCCCAGCTCCCCCGCAACAGTGGGCCCGGCCGCGCCCTGCCCCTCTGGCCCCTCACTCACACTGTCCCCACGGCAACAGTGGGCCCGGCCGCGCCCTGCCCCTCTGGCCCCTCACTCGCACTGTCCCCACGGCAACAGTGGGCCCGGCCGCGCCCTGCCCCTCTGGCCCGTCACTCACACTGTCCCCATGGCAACAGTGGGCCTGCCTGCGCCCTGCCCCTCTGCCCCGCCCCTCAGGCCAAGCCCAGGAAGCCTCAGGCTCACCTGCCTCTGGATGATGTCGAGGAGGAAGTCGGGGTTGCGGCTGCGACACAGGAGGTGCCCGAGGCGCAGGGACTGGTTGAGGCCTTTCACTTGCTCCAGGATGTGGGGAGGGGGCCTCCGGGGGGGCCCTCTGGAGGGCAGAGGACACAGATGCATGAGGACACACAGACATGTCCCTCACCCGCAGCAGCTGCATGAGGCAGGACCAGGGAGGCCGCCACCGCCCCCAGCCCAGCTGCTGACCCCAAGCCCCACGGGGTCTGACCGCAGAGCACCAAGAGACACGGGCCAGGGCCTCCTGCCTCCACCCACACCCAGCAGGGGCCCAGGCCTGGGGCTGCCAGCGTGGCCAGCGTGGGCCCGCAGAGCGTACTGGGGGTCCAGGCTGGTGAGCTGCGAGAGGAGCAGGCTGCTGCTCTCGGTGATGGTCTGCTTAGTGGACGCGGCGGCCAGGTGGCCCTCGAAGGCCAGGATCTCCTGCTTCTCGCGCTGGGCGAGCTGCAGCTCCCGGTTCACCATCTCCGTCCGCGTCTCCTCGTCCGTCAGGGTGCACGGCGGGTAGGAGTAATTGCTGAAAACGGAACGTGCGAGAACTCGGCACCCTGCCCTGCCAGGGCTGGCTCCCTCAACGGCACTGAGGGCCGAGCAGCGCAATGATAACCTGCGTGCTGCCGCCTGGCGCCCGGCTGGAGCCGTCACGGAGCCCCAGGGCCACTGGTGAGGCTGGCAGAGCTGGGTCCTGGCACCATGGCCCTGGGTTCTTCTAGCAGCCCTGCCCCTCCCCCTCACTCCAAGGGACCAGGCGGCCCCGCCCCTCGCTCCAAGGGACCAGGGGGCCCCATGTGACATGGGCTGTGCAGCTCCCTAAGAAGCCCTGGGGGGTTATCCCCTCACAGGCTCCAGGGCTGAGAGCTGAGAGGCCACGGGCCAGCCACGGGGCACACGCCCGTCCCGACAGGGCCCCGGCCCAGGCCCCGCTGCGTGGCACTGCCTTCTGTACAACACCCTGGCCCAGGAGCCCAGCCCTGCCAGCCCCGCGCACAACCCAGCGTAGAGGGAGCTGCAGCCCCAGCCCCAGCTTCCCCTTCCAGATGTGCTGAGGCCAGGCCCCACCTGCCCCGGCTGCGCTGTTCCGCTCACCTGCAGCTGGCCCCACCTGCCCCAGCTGCGCTGTTCCGCTCACCTGCGGCTGGCCCCAC
>CM027397.1:594068-615756 GCA_015711505.1 Sylvilagus bachmani
GGCTGGCCCCACCTGCCCCGGCTGCGCTGTTCCGCTCACCTGCGGCTGGCCCCACCTGCCCCGGCTGCGCTGTTCCGCTCACCTGCGGCTGGCCCCACCTGCCCCGGCTGCGCTGTTCCGCTCACCTGCGGCTGGCCCCACCTGCCCCGGCTGCGCTGTTCCGCTCACCTGCGGCTGGTCCCAAGCGGCCCCAGCCCCGACCCTGTGTCTGGGCTCTGGCTCCCGAGCCTGGGCCACGCCCTTTGGGGCATCACTCCAGACAGCAGCGCAAGCGCCACCCAGGACACCCCCAGCCCGGGGACAGAGGGAAGCAGGCACACAGTGACCCAGAACCCGAGTCTGGCAGCTCGCGGGAGCCAGGCGCGCAGCAGGCCCAGCTCGGCCCCAGTCCCGGCCCGGACGTGAGCCAACTTACTTGGTCATCACCATTTCCATGAGCATCTTCAGGGTGGGGTACTCCTCCCAGGCGGCCAGGCCTAGGGCACAGGGGCGGGGGTTGGCCTGGCTCCCTCTCCGGCATGTGAGCCCTCCTCTGGCCCCTGGCTGGGCTGCCCCGCGCCAGCGCGCTGGCAGAGGACTCACCGATGTTCTCCGGGTTGAAGGCAGCGACGACCAGCAGCAGGGGCCAGGCCTTCCAGTAGAGGGTGGAGATGGCAAGGTTTGGGGGCTGGTACCTGAAAGGCAGCGCCGGCCTCAGGGGCAGCTGACCGCAGGGGCAGGAACGGGCTGCAGACCCCAGCAGACAACCCAGTGACAGGTCACCAGGGGCCAGTGCCGGGGGGCAGCGGGTGAAGCCGCCGCTGTGACACCAGCATCCCGTATGGGCGCTGGTTTGAGTCCCAGCTGCTCCATTTCCGGCCTCGCTCCCAGCTAATGCACCCGGGAAAGCAGCAGGAGATGGCACACATCCTTGGGCCCCTGCACCCACATGGGAGACCTGGAGGAAGCTCCTGGCTTTGCTGTGGGCCAGCGCTGGCCACTGGGGCATTTGGGAGTGACCCAGTGGACAGAGCTCTCCTTCCCTCGCCATCCTTCCGTTTTTGTAACTCTGCCTTTCAAATAAAAAAGTAAAACCCATAAAAAAACACAAAACAGTGGGGCAGATATTTGGGGAGTGAACCAGCAGGCAGAGGGTTGCTGTCTTTTTCCTTTAGTAAGTAAATGGAATAAATATTTAAAGCACTGTGATGCTAACACTGGGCTGGGGACGTGGCACAGCGGTTAGACCCTGCTAGAACACCAGCGCCCCCTGTCGGCATGGCCAAGTTCAGTCCAGCGTCCTGCTGGCCACACCCCGTGAAGCGGCAGGGACACTCAGTGCTGGGTCCCTGCCACCACGGAGGTGACCCCGATGGCTCCCAGGCTGGCTCTGGCCCATCCCAGCCTGGGCTGCTGTAGGCATTTGGGAGCGAGTCTGTGGATGGAACCCAGCTCTCCTCTCTCTGCCTTTTAAATAAACAACAAAACCCCACCGCCCCTCCTGGGAATTTCTCCTCCAGCCGCAGCTGGCCAGGCCACAGGTGCCGCTCAGGCCCACCCCGCGGGTGCGCACATGACCCACCCCACACAGAGCCCCGGGGCTCCTCATTCACAACCCAGTTTCCCGGCTGCTCCAAATCCCTGGGCCTTTCCCAACCTTCCCAAGCCTCAGCTGTGCGTCTGTGAAATGGGGACACACAGTCAGCACACGGGCATTCTCTGCCCCTCGGACAGCCAGATACGGCCCCGCAACGCCAGCAGCGCCCACACTTGGCCCTCTCAGCTACACGCACTGAGCACAAACCAACACAAGAAAGACAAAACAAACACAACTTGCTCGCCAACCAGAAGGTGTGCCATCCATCACCTGCCGCACGCCTGAGCAGGGCTCCCGTGAGGACGCCAGGGCGCAAAGTCACCAATCTTGAAAATGACCCGGGCCTGCCAGTCCTAGAGCCCAGCACGGACAGCAGTGCAGACGGCGTGCAGGTAAGGGCCGGCCCCACTCACGACGGCGGCCTGCGACTGAGCGCACCAGGGAAGTCGGCAGGGAGAAGTCTTTCCCGCAACCGGAACCCTCCACACACACACAAAGGACACACAGATCCTAACTCCAAACCGGCCAGACTCGGACAGGTGTAGGACCTAAAACTGCGCCACCCTAGGAAGCAGGCAGGCTTGGGTCTCCGGGACCCCGGGCCAGGCCACTGCTCTCGGGTCCAGCACGGACGGCGGAGGGAAGCAGGCAAGCAGGATGCGGCCAGCATCGGGACCTGCGAGCCCGAGCACGCGGAGGTCACCGCCGGGCGGGAGGCCACGCCTGCCACGCACAGGTCCGAGGGGCTGCCCGGGAAGAACTCTGGTGCCGAAACCACGAAGACCCAAAGCCGGTCACACGGCAGACAGACCGTTTGTCTCCGCCCCCCGCCCCCGATGCGGCCTCCTGCCAAGGAGCACCCGGGAAGCGGCAGCTTGGTCCAAGAACCTGGCTCCCTGCTGCCCACGTGGGAGCCCGCACCATGGCCCGGCCCGCCACGACTACCGTGGGCATCAGGGGAGGGAACCCAGAGGGGAACTCCACCCCCATTGCCGTGCCTTCCAAACAAGTACACAGTCAGCACACGAGCTGGCGCCCGCTCCTGGGAGCCTGTGTGACATGACGCCACAGCAGCAGGTGCCAGGAGGCCCCGGCGATGGACACAGCCACACGGCCACGGGCACACATGCTGTGCCATGACACGGTGAACCTGGCAAACAACCCGCTCACTGGGGCAGCAGGCGGCCCCCCTCCCTGCAGGATTCTCTTTCCACAAGTGCCCTAGGAAGGCCGAGCCAGACAAGGGGGGCAGGGGAGAACCCTCATCACCACAGAGGCCTGGCACCCGACCTGGAAAGCCACGGGAGCCACGCGGGGACTGCAGAGACAGGGCGGGCCCCTGCTGTCCAGAAAACAAAGCACGTGTGTGCCAGCGAGTCATGGCAGGTAAGGGGGGGGCGGGGTGGGAGGGGAGCTACAGCGCGACCACGCAGGGGTCCCTCGGGGACAGGGCGGGCGGGGGGCTCCCGCAGGGCTCCCGCAGGCCTGGCGCGTGCCCTGGCTTACCCGGGCGGGAGCTGGATGTTCTCAGGGTGGTGGTAGGTGCACAGGTTCAGGACGGCGTCGATCAGCTGGATCCTCTCCACCTTCAGCACTTCCACATCTGAAACCCAAGGCCGCACAGTCCCAGCAGCCCCTGCACACCCTCAGGGACATGCAGCCAGGATTCGGCTTGGCGGGGTGCGGCGACCAACAGGAGGCACCATGGGCCCGGACGAGGAGACAGCGCCGCAGCAGAGGGACGCTTCCCCATGGGGGCCGTGGGCCGGGGCTGAAGAGCAGAGCCATGCATGGGCACAGCCTGCTGGGGCCGGGTCACCGGGGGACGGACACGAGCAGGCCCTGGCTGTGCAGGGCCCAGCCCCCAGGCTGTGCGCACCAGAACCCGGGCCATGGGTGGTGGGAACACTCCCGGCCACACGGGGGGAGTGGACGTGCCCCACGAACAGCACAGGCTAAAGGGTGGCTGAATGCAGGCGGCACCGCCGAATCACACCTCCCAGGGAGCCTCCTACAGTGGGACGAGGACGGATAAAACCCGGAGGAGACGAGGTGCCACCCAGCGCAGACGGACCCCACAGCGAGCCATCACCCGCTGGCTCAAAGCCCAGCACAGCCCCGGGACGGTTACCGTCGGCCTGCACGGCGGCCGCTCGCTTCACCAGGTGGTCAGCTAGCTCCATGGCGTCGGCAGGACCAAGCGGGAGCTCCCGGGACAGCCCGATGACCAGGATGCGCATCAGCGTGTCCTCCAGGATGGGCACCTCCGAGCAGAGGCGCAGGAAGAAGCTGCGGGACACAGGGCAGGGCAGGGGCTGAACCCTGCACGGGAGGGGCCTCGGCAGACCGCAGCCGGGACAGGGCAGGGCTCCGGCCCCTCCAGGCCTCCTGGGCAGGCAGCTCCCCCGCCCGCCCTGCTCACTTGCGGTCACTCTCGGGCGGCCAGTTGTCCCACTTGTAGTAGGTCTCGGGCTGTTCCGTGAAGAGCACCTTGTGCAGGCTGCGAGGCGCGAGACAGCCGCTCAGCTCACAGGCACCGGGGACCACGGGCTCCCACAGGCCCAATGCAGCCAGGGCCCTGCCCTCAGCACCGGCCGCCAGGGCTGCCACTCACAGGGTGACCGTGGCCCCTCTGCCACACACTGGCACGTCTGGCTCCCAAAGGGCAGGAGCTGCCGGTGGGGGAAGGGGGCACCCCGAGGCGACAGGCTGCTGCGTGGCAGATCAGCAGGTGCTGGGAGGCAGCCTCCCCACGGGCAGAGGCCTAGGGAAGCGGCCGGGGCCGGGCTGTACCAGTGCACGTAGTCCTTGGGCGCGAGCTTGCTGATGGAGGGGACGACGGTGTGCAGCCACCAGACGGCGTCGCGCTGGATGGCGGCAATCTGGTTCTGGAAGGAGCGCAGTACCTCGAGGTCTGAGACAGACAGGTCCGTGGTGAGTGCCACGGCTGTGCGCACAGCTCCCGTGAGGAGGCTGGATAGCGCGACCCGGCTTCCAGGCCGTCTGTGGGCAGGCGCGTGTGTGCCCAACAAGAGCCAAGGCAGCGTGGGGAGCGGCTCCAGCCGATCACCCACAGCCCACAGCCCCGCTGGCCTTGACACCATCCTCCTCCTGCCCTGCCCTGGCTGCAAGGCCACCAGGCCTCGGGCGCCAGACCATGGGCGGAACCTCAGTGAGCGGATAGTGCAGGCAGAGGGCGGCTCGGGAGTCCCTTGGTCCCCTCCAGTGGCTGTGCTGTGGGAGTCCCCCCGCTCTGCTCCAGGAGCCTCTGGGGACAGCCTGTAGCTTCAGGAGTGCCCCTCGGTGCCAGGCTCGACCCCACAGCCCGCAGCCCCGCAGCCCCGCAGCCCCACACCCTACAGCCCCGCAGCCCCATGCCCTACAGCCCACAGCGCCACAGCGCCACAGCCCGCAGCCCTGGTCCCTGCAGCCCCACAGCCCCACACCCCACGCCCCACACTCCACGCCCCACACCCCACGGCCCGCAGCCTTACTCCTCTTCTCTCCTTTGTCCCAAGCGATTCCGGCCTCCTTCACCTGAGCCGTGATGCCCAGCATCATGGACACGGCCAGCACGTCTGTGATGTGCACCACGAACCGCTCCTGCAGGCACAGCACGGCGGCACCTGACTCCGGAGGGCCTGCACCCGGCAGACCCACTCCACACGGCCCAGCGACTCCTGCCCTGGCAAAAGGCCGGCGGGAGGAGCGGCGCGGCGGGCACCTTGAACTCCATGTCCAGGTACTGGGGCTCCCGGCGCTCCTGCATGAGCCCCAGGCAGAAGGCCTGGAAGTTGACCTCGTGCTTCGTCTGCTTGATGATCTCCCGGAGCAGGGCCCGAGAGGCCCGGAGGTAGTCGTCCTTGCTGGTCAGCAGGTCCTGGAAGACCATGGCCAGGAACTGGGCAGAGACACCACACCGCTGTGACGGCCATGGCAGACGGTGCCCCACCACGCCCCCACCAGAGCCTCAGCTTGCACGAGGCAGGCAGGCTGGTCCCGCCCGGGTGAGTGCGGGGACCGCACCTCACTCACTCGCCTGGCAACTGTGGTCAGGGGCTGGGGTGGTGTCATGTGCGAGCTTACCCCGGCGGCAAGGCCACAGACGCCTCCCTGCTCTCAGCCCAGCCCACACCCAGCCTCCAGAGGCCTCCATCTGAGAGCTCAACCGACCTGCAGCCGGCGCCCCCTCAGGGCCACAGCACGGCCGTGTTCAGAAGAGACACCCGGACCCAAGGGACCTGAGGGCTGCACTCAGGGCCCCGGGAAGCCGCTCTAGGCTCAGAACCAACCAGCTTCTGGTTCCAGAGGCAAGAGCACACGCCCCCCCCCCCCCCCCGCAGTGCTGAGGCCTGCCCCGCCCCCACGCCCGGGCCGCCTGCGCCCCGCCCACCTTGGGTGCCAGCTCGGAGCTGTGCTGCAGCACCGTGTATAGGATCTGCATGTTGTTCGGGTTCCGGGCATTGGACAGCTCGTTGAAGATCACAAACTTGATGGTGGTGCCCAGGTTGTCCTTGTGCGCCGTCAGCAGCTCCCTGGACACAGCCCAGCACGCAGAGGGGCCTGAGCTGGGGCCCTCCCCCACTGCCCCGCCCGCCCCTCCCTCACCCCGCCCGGCCCCGCCTACCTGACACACAGCATGTAGTGGTTGAGCAGCACCTTGGGCTTGAGGCGGATCTTGATCAGGTGGGAGATGACGTCCGTGTCCTCGGGGCCGTGCGTGCTGCAGTTCATGCACACGGACATCAGCAGGTCCTGCGCCGGCCTGGTCAGCTGTGGGGAGGCCAGGCAAGGGCTGTCAGCGGCCGCTCAGCGCTGGGGGTGCGGCCAAAGCGCGTCCCTGACGCCCCCAGGGTTCTGCAGCGAGGCGGCCCTCCCCCACACCCTGGGGTTCTGCAGCGAGTGTCCCCCCACCCCCACACCCTGAGGTTCTGCAGCGAGGTGTCCCCCCACCCCCCACACCCTGGGGATCTGCAGCGAGGCGGCCCTCCCCCACACCCTGGGGATCTGCAGCGAGTGTCCCTCCACCCCCCACACCCTGGGGTCCTGCAGCGAGGCGGCCCTCACCCACACCCCCACACCCCGGGGTTTTGCAGCGAGGTGTCCCCCCACCCCCCACCCCCTGGGGATCTGCAGGGAGTGTCCCTCCACCCCCCACACCCTGGGGATCTGCAGCGAGTGTCCCCCCACCCCCCACACCCCGGGGTTCTGCAGCGAGTGTCCCTCCACCCCCCACACCCTGGGGTTCTGCAGGGAGGCGCCCCCTCGCACCTTGGGGTTCTGCAGCCACATCTCCAGCTTCTGCACGGCCATGAGCCGCACCTCCTGGTAGCCACAGGTGGAGGTGAGGAGCCGCAGCAGGTTCCGGGACACGTTGTCGATGGGCTGGCGCCGGTTGAGCTGGTCCCGCAGCACGTCCAGGACGTACTCCTCCACGCTCTCTGCCAGGTCCTCGTACCTAGGCCCGGGGGGACGGAGCACAGGAAGGGTGGCTGTCCCTGGGGCGCCCAGCCCACGGCCGGTCCGAGCGTGCGCACACCCACCTGGGCATGAGCTGGCCCTCCTGCTCAGGGCTCAGCTTCTCCTCCGCCATCAGCAGCTCCGCCTGGCTGTCTTCCTCCTCCGCGAGCGAGGGGTGAGGGCTGCTCCCTGCACGGGGGCCATGGAGAGGGGTCACGGAGGCTCCCCGCCTGCCCACGCCCGCCACACCCACACAGGCTCTGGGGCAGGGAAGGGGCTTACCCGCACCGGGCTCCCCGCCGCCGCGCCCCGCCTCCCCCTGCAGCAGCATGCTCTTGGGCGGCATCTTGGTTCCGAAGGCCGTCTGGATGTTGTCCACGAACGTCCTGCAGTGGACGCTGTCCACCCAGATGCGCTCGCCCAGGGAGTCCTCGATGTACACCTGCAGACACCTGCCCTCAGCTCGGCACGGCTCGGCAGTGCGCGGGGCGGCACAGGCACAGACACACACACACACAGGGCACACGGGCTGTCCCTGTGGCCAGCGTGCACGGGGGCAGGAGACACACACGCACACGCACACGCGCGCACACACACGGCGCCCCTCCCAGCATGCTCCCTGCCGCCCTCTGCCTGCCACGGCCGACTCGCCTTGACGAAGGTCTCAGGCCAGTTCTCGTCCTCCTCGTAGGCGGCCATGAGGAGGTTGCAGGCCAGCACGGACACCAGGCTGTTGCCCTTGGCCTTGAAGTTGATGGAGGCATCTCTCCGCAGGAGGCTGCACAGGGCCTGCGTGGGCGGGGCCGTCACCCGGAGCCCCGCCCCGGCCCACACCCCACCCCTGGGCCAGGGGCCGCACAGGGCCGGCTTGGGCGGACCTTCACCCGGAGCCCCGCCCCGCGCCCCCCGCCCGCCCCCGCGAAGCCCCACCTCGATGACGCCCTCGGTGGCGAAGATGTTGGGTTTGATCTTGGCCAGGTACATGAGGCCCAGGTAGAGCGTGCTGTCGGGCTTGGCGCGCGTGGCCCGCAGCTGCTTCACCGCCCCGCACAGCACCGCCTCCACGCGCTCGTCGTTCCCGTCCAGCTCGGCCGCCTCGATCTCGTCCAGCAGCACCGTGGGCAGCACTGCGGGGGCCAGAGCGCCGGTCACCCCGTCACCCCGCAGGGCGGCCGCCCGGGGCGGAGGCTGCTGGGCTCCCTTCCTCTGCCCTGGGGTCAGCGTCCGCCCCTGCCTCGTACCCCACCCCGCTTCCTCCACGTGCAGTCTCGCGTGGACGTCCCGCGTCTCCCGCGGCGCCCACCTTAACTTCGCTCCATTCCCCGCCCCGCCTCCTCCCCACGTCCACGCCGGGCACACGGGGCCTCTCCTGAGGGAAGCCAGGCCCAGCTCGGCTGCTCTCACGCCCCCCGCCCCCGCCGGCCTCACCCTCGATGGGCACCACGGACGGCTCCTTGATGGACGGGGAGATGGCGCGCTTCTCGGCCACGGCGGCCTCGGCCAGGCGGCCCAGGGCGCTCAGCGGCGGCGTGGAGGAGAGCTTGGGGCGCTTGGTGAGGCCGGTGAGCGCCGCGGCCCCCGACAGCGCCGCCGCGTCCCGCTTGCGCTCGGACGGCAGGCCCGCCGGCGCCGGCTTCAGCAGCGTGGACGCCGCCTTGGACTCGCTGGCCTGGCCCTTGGAGCCCAGCGCGATGAAGTCCCCGGGCGGAGGGTGCCCTGCGCGGGGGAGGCACGGAGAAGCCGCTCGCCGCCGCCGCCCCCAGGCCCTCGCCCGCATCGCCGCGGGGCCACGGTGCGGGGTCCCCGCTCCCGCCGCCAGCCCCTCGCCCGCATCGCCGCGGGGCCACGGTGCGGGGTCCCCGCTCCCGCCCGCCGCCCGCGGACACTCGGGGACGCGAAGCCCGCCCGGCGCACCTGAGGGCTTGGCGGCTGCGCTCGGCCTGCGCACGGCCGGGGGCTTGGCGCGGTTCATGCCGGCCCGCGCCTGGGTCCTCTCACGGCCGAGGTCCCGCACCAGCCTCACTCGCCGGCCGGGGAAGCAGCCCCGGCCCTCACACCTCCCGCGTCTCCGGGCGCCCCGGAACCGGAAGCAACCTCCTGGCTTGGCAAAGCTGACTTCCGGGGCAACAGGAAGCAAAATAGAGCAGAGGGCGGGTCTGGGGGGCGGAGCCTCGGGGGCGTGGCGGGCGGCGAGTGCACCGGGCCTGCAGCGCCCTCTGCTGGCGGGAGGCTGGCCCTCCCGCTCTGGGCCCCGCAGCCGACGTCATCGAGGGGCACGCCCAAGGGCGCTCGGCCAAAAGGGTGACGTCAGGGTCGGGGGCCATGCTCCTCGCATCACCCTGCCAGATAGCGGGTTCCTTTTTTTTTTTTTTTAAAGAATTATTTTATTTATTTAAAAGACATAGTTACAGAGAGAAGTAGAGCCAGAGAGAGGTCTTCCATTCCACTGGTTCACTTCCCAAATGACCGCAACGGACAGAGCGGAGCTGATCCAAAGCCAGGAGCCAGGAGTCAGGAGCTTCTTCCGGATCTCTTAGGTGGGCGCAGGAGGCCAAGGACTTACTTGGGCCAACTTCTTCTTTTTTCCCAGGCCATAACAGAGAGCTGGATAGGAAGTGGAGCAGCCAGGACTCGAACCGGTGCCCATATGGGATGTTGGCCCTGCAGGTTGGGGCTTTAACCCACTGCGCCACAGCGCCAGCCCCAAGATAGCGGTTTCTGAAGTGGTCGAGGATGCTTGGCCCAGCGGGCAGGCCAGGGGCGGTGGATCCCTGGGCTGGTCCTGGGCTGGATGGGGTTGGTTCTGTGCTGGTCCTGGGCTGGTCCTGGGCTGGGATGGGCTGGTCCCTGGTTTGGGTCCTGGGCTGGGTTGGGTCCTGGGCTGGTTCTGTGCTGGTCCCTGGTTTGGGTCCTAGGCTGAGTTGGGTCCTGCTTTGGGCCCCTGCAGCCAGCCATTTTGGGTCTCAGGCAGGGCTGTTGCTGCTGGCCGAGGACATCGTCTTGAGCAGGAAGGCCGGGACCAGGGCAGGGCCAGCCGCCGGGGGAGAGGAAATGCCATGGCTTCCGTCCTCCGAGGAGTCACCCTTGCTCCTGGAGCCCTGTGGCGGGCGCTGCCTGCCTAATCCCGCACCCAGCAGACTGGGGTTCCTGGGGCCGCCCAGGGAGAGGCCCTCGCCTGTGCCCCACTTAGGACCCCCTCCCGTGGGGTGAAACAGACAGGGTACAAAGGTGCTGGCCAGCTATAGACATGTTCTGAGTGCAGGCTACTGCCTGTGAGGCCACACACACACACACACACACACGCACCGGGACCCTGAACAGCACCCACCTGCCTTCTGCCACTTGGCTCTCCGGCAGCCTCGTTCGAGGTGCACAAGGCCCTGCCCATGGGGCCCCACCTCCATCTGCACCTGGCTTCACCTCTCTCGGGAGGAGACCCCCCACAAGTGCAGGATAAGGCCCCCTGCTGTGACGGGGGGACACACAGGTTCATCCCAGGGCGACTCCTGGGAGGGCCAGGATGGGGTGCCTCCCCTGGTGTTTCTGGACCCTGCCAGCCTGGCTCCGGCCCGGGGACCTCGACACGAGCTGGTCCCTGAGTGTGTGTTGGGGGCATCCCAAGTCTCAGCACCTTGCTCCAGGGACCCAGATGTCACCTCCACGTCTTCCTTTACTCCCCCCAAATGCCACAATGGCCGTGGCTGGAGCCAGGAGCTCCGTGCGGGTCTCCCCTGTGGGGGGCAGGGGCCCAAGTGCCCATGAGCAGGGAGCTGGAATCGGGAGTGGAGCCCAGGACCGCGCTAGGGCCACAGCATCCTCACCGACCAGCTAACTGTTGGGCTGAGTGCTGCTCCTCCATCCCCCGGGACCCCCAATCGCGTGGCCTGGAGCCGCCCCCAGACCCGGCCTGCCTGGGCCCCTCCCCGCAGGACCACGCCCCACCCAGTCAGCGCCAGCAAGGTGGGTGACAGGTGCGGATGCCGGCTCCCCCAGCCTGGACTCCCTTGCTGTGACCCTGGGGCCCGCCCGGCCCCACCTGGTGCCGCCGTGGGACACTGTCCCCACCACAGAGCAGACCCCAGGGGCTGGGGCAGAGAGTGCAGCTGCGTGTGGTTTAACTGCCGCAAGCCAGGAAGCAGCTGCTGCCGTGTGTGCAGCCTGGGCCTGCATGGGCAGTGTCTCCCGGGGCCCTGGGCTCCTGGCCTGGGTCCAGCACCCCCAGCTCGGACCAGGCCGGCGGCTGCCAAGGGGCCTCCCCAAACCCTGCCTGCCCCGCCCACCCCAGGGCAGCCGCTCCCTGGCTGGCATTGCTCACCTGGGGTGGGGCGTCTAGGCCCCCGCCTCACTGGGGCAGGCAGGGCCATGGCTATACCCGGAACGGAGAAGGGAGGTGCAGCGTCCCCAGGGTGCCCTCAGAGCCGGGCAGGCAGCCACAGGAGAGTGGGCAGTGGAAGCTGGGGCCCTGAGCCCCCAGAGGACCAGCACTTCCTCTGCAGACCCCCCCGCCCCCCAGGGCAGCCCCTGAGCCCCGGAGCTGTCTCACGCAGCCTGCACTCCTGGCCTCTCCCTTCCCCGAGTCCCACCGCCTGTCTGGTCCCAGTGCCCTGGAGCCCCCGCCGCCTCCACGGCCCGTGTTCCACCTACCCCAGCCTGACGCACGCCACTGATGCTGTTTAAAAATGTTTTAAAATATATTTATTTGAAGTCTGGGCATTTGGCCTCACGGTGGAGATGCCCACATCCCACACTGGGGAGCGCCCGGGGTTGGGGTCCCAGCTCCCCTTGCGGCTCAGACACTTGTGTGTGGGGACTGTGAGAGTTCTCCTTCCTGCAAATAAATAAGATACATGTGTGCAGGTTGTATCTGTTTGTAAAGCTGTGACCACCTGAGAGGTGGGGAGCCTGGGGGGGTCCTCACTGCTGCCCCCCAGGGTCTGCAGGGCAGGAAGCCTCAGTAGGGGCGGGGCTGGGACTCAACCCAGGCCCAGGATGTTGTCATGGTGAGGCCACCCCCAGGAGCAGCAGCCACAGGTGTGCGGGGGGAGGGGGGACGCTGCCCCCAAGGGGAGAGCCACACCACCTGACTTCTGCACCCCAAGCCTCCACGGCCTCCCCAGGGGACCTCCAGCTGGGGGGCAGGGCGGAGCGGGGCCCTCAGGAGGCGTCTCCACCTGGTGTCTGGCCTGGGGCTCACTCGTGGGGCCACTGATCTCCATGTGCGATGTGTGTCCATGCGTGTGTCAGGCTCTCATTAGACCCCTCATGCTGGGCTGGCTCTGCCCGCCCGACCAGGCCTGAGTCTCTGAGGCTGGCTGCAGCCTCCCTCCTCCAGGGGAGAAACAGAGACCCCGGGCAGCCCAGAAGCTGGGGAGACTCCAGCCCCCTGGAAACTGTCCACAGCCCACAGGGCTGCCAAATGGCCTGGGACATCTGAGTCTCGGTGCAGATGTCACGGGTGGCGGGCCTGTCCCCGGAGCCAGGCAGGAGTGGGCCCAAACCCGCCGACACTCCAGCACCGGGAGCCTGGGCAGGCGACTTGCTTCCAGAATGTTCAGCCTGGGGCCTGGGGGGTCCTGTAAGGGGGGCAGCTGCATGTTCGTCGGATGGGGTGGGGACAGCAGACAAGGAAGGGACAGGGAGAGGCTGGGAGCCTCCTAGGGCCAGCAGTGGTCACCGACCCCAGGGGGCTGAGGCCAAGGTCGGTGCCCAGAATAGACTGAGCCGGAGCCGGGGGAACCTGCAGGGAGCACGGGGCCCCTGCCTCCTGGGAGGCCGCTGGTGAGGCTCACGTCCCTGGGCCCCTGCCACCCCCTCGGGAGACCCACATGGACGTCCTGGCTCCTGGCTTCAGCCTGGCCAAGAGCTGGGAGCAGCTGAGGAGTGAACCAGTGGACGGAAGCTCTCTCTTTCTCCCTCTCCCTCTCCCTCTCTCTCGCTCCCTCTTTGTCACTCTGCCTTTCAAATAATTGTTCTTATACACCTTGCAGGTGAGGAAGTGACAGGGCACAGCTGGACCCCAGCCCCAGGGTGCCAGCGCTGTCCCCCTCCCCGGTACGGCACTGGGCAGACGGCCTCTGTGAGCCTCAGCTTACCTGCCTGGGAAAAGGACACAGGGACGTCCTGCCCTCCGAGGGGCCTCTGCCAGCCGCCGCCCCCGAGCCCCAGCTCAGGGCGGGCACCGGGCTGGGGGTGCCCTAGAGGGTTCCCACCCATGCTGCTGCCACCTCTCAGGCCCGAGGTGCCCGGCCGGGGGTGGCAGGCAGCGTGAGCCCCAGGTCCACTGCAGAGCACCCCCGTGAGTCCACGCACTGGGGCCCACAGGCCCCCCGGGAGGCAGGGCAGCGGCTCCAGCAGTGGCACTTGGGACACCGGGCAGTCGGGCCTCGGCGGGCGGCAGCCTCTGCCTGGGGACAGGGACGCACTTCCCAGCAATTGTCCGAAAGCAGGAAATGCTGCAGGCAGGACGGCCGTGGGGCGGGGAGGGCACCCGGGGCCCTGTGGGAGAAAGTGAGACTGGGGGCACCCTCCCCGCAATGGAGCCCCAGAGAACTCGGTGCTGGGTGAGAGGCCGTCCGGCCAGGCCAGGGGCGCTGGAGGGAGGACCTGTGCCCGCGGCCTCCTGAGCGCCATGTCTGTCCGCGGTGGACCCCAGAGCAGTGGCGCTGGCTCAGAAATCGGGTCTAAGATGGACACTCCCTGGGTGCCTGGGACTTCTCGGCCGAGGAGGGCCGCGTTCCCGGGCACCAGGTGGGCACCGCTGGTTTCCTGTGGCGTGCAGGGTGAGGGCGGGGGGCTCACAGCCCAGGCTTTCTGCCCTCAGGGCTCTAGGGTCAGCTGCACTGAGCTGGGCAGTTGCTGTCAGGGCGCCCATCGTGTGGCGGCAGGAGGAAGTGGCCGGCTGCCCTCCCTGGTGCTGGCCGTGGGCCGGGCCTCCACAGGAGCCCACGCCGTCCCTCAGTTTATGCTAATCTTTTTTAAAGCTGGCGCTGTGGCGTAGTGGGCTAAGCCTCTACCTGTGGCACCAGCATCCCATATGCTCCCATCCAGCTCCCTGCTGTGGCCTGGGAAAGCAGTAGAGGAAGCCCAAGTCCTTAGGCCCCTGCACCGGCGTGGGAGACCTGGAGGAGGCTCCAGGCTCCTGGCCTCTCATGGGCTGTTGTGGCCATTTGGGGAGTGAACCAGCAGAGGGAAGACCTATCTCTCTGTCTCTTCTCTCTATCTGTAACTCTACCTCTAAAATAAATAGATGATATCTTTTAAAAAAAGTTATTTCTTCCACATTAAAAAAAAGTGACAGAGGAAAGAGAGGTCTCCCATCACCGGTTCACTCTGCAGAAGACCACAACAGCAGGGGCTCAAGCACTTGGGCCGTCCTCGGCTGCTTTCCCAGGCCATCAGCAGGGAGCTGGATCAGAAGCCGAGCGGCTGGGACTGGAGCGGCTGGGACTGGAACCGGCGCCCACATGGACGCTGGTGTGGCAGGCGGCGGCTTCACCTGCTGCGTCACAGCTTGGTCTCCCAGTCAGAACCTTCAACCCCAACTGAGCTGGGGAGAGGAGGGGCTGGGCGGGGTTGGTCGACCCCGTGGAGATCAGGACCCTAAAGGACACGGAGTTTCCGCACGGGCAGCCACCTCTCCGAGCTGGGCGGGGGGCGCTTCGTGTGGCCGCTGAGCAGCCTCCCCCAGGCCCGGGCGACAGTGGCCTTTCCCCAGTCTGCCTTGTCCTGTTACAGAGGACGTCCCAGGCTCGCTCGGACCTGCGTTTGCAGTCAGCGAGTGGGAGCCCCTGCAGAATGTTTTACACCCAGGCATGGCCGAACCGCAGCTCCCTCCAGGCTCGGGCCCGGCCCCCGGAGGGCTGTGGTCGCCTTATCCATGTGGCTACAGGCCCTTCCGGAAAGGAATCGGCCGCTCTGAGCACGGCCACCGAGGCCCAGGGCCCTGAGCTGTGACCGCCGAGCAGGCTGCGAGCGCCTGTGTGCAGGGCCCACGCTTTCCCACGGTGTCTGCGTGGTTGGTGGGCGGGCTCAGACGCCTGGTCCAATACCAGGAGGGGAACGGTGCAGGGAGCCCCACCTGGGCCAGCTTGAGAGGGAGATTTCTCAGCTGCTGGTTCCCTGCCCCCGGGCTCCCACTGGGATGTCAGGGACATCGGCACCTCCCAGGCTGGGTGCAGCAGCCGGGAGCTCCCTCCGGGCCTGGGCTGGAACCGGAGCAGGTCCAAGTGGCAGCGCCACAACCCCACCCCAACGTCCCCTTCTGACCCCCACTTAGGGGCTGGGAGACGCTCAGAGGTGGCGGCTGACCCACCCCAGACCACACTGAAGCCGGATCCACTCCCTGGCTCTCCAGGCCAAGGGCTCTCAGGACCACCCCTCCCCAAGCGCAAACCTGGGCCTCTCGCTGGCTTCCAGGTGAGGGACAAAGCTGGCAGAGCAGCCCGGCCCCTCCCAAACCCCGGCAAGACCCAGGGCTGCGGCTGCTTCCTGGCAAACGGAGAGCAGGGCACGAGGCCTGAGAGCAGGCACCTGCCGCAGCCCGGGGAGCAGGCGGTGGCGCAGGGCAGTGAGGGCGTCCGGCGGGGGCCGGCATCGGAACCCGGCGACCCCACACCCAGGCTCAGGAGCCCTCACCCCTGCTCTTGTCCGGCTCCCCCGTGCAGCCTGCAGAGACCCGCCTGTCAGACCCGGGGCACCCGTGCTGGGGCGGCTCTGGGCACTCAGGCACCAGTGTGCCCGGGAGAAGTATGGCGGCCCGGTCACCTCCGGCACGCAGGGGTGTTCCACTCGGTCCCCTCTCCACCAGCCCTGGCCCCCCTCACCGGGGGCAGCTGGTTCTCAGAGCCGGCGGGTCCCCCGGCAATGGCAGCAGCTGAAGCCCCCGGCCCAGGGCCACCCCCACCTGCGGATTGCTGTACTCAGGGGATCTGGGGACCAAGGCCATCCCGACCTCACCTGGGGCCTGCCTCGCGAAGGCCTATATGGGGCCCTGTGCCCCCAGCTGCCCCCTCCACCTAGGGCCGCATCCACGGAGGAAAGCTGGTCCTCCCGACCCTCTGCTGCGGCCCACGGGGGTCGTCAGGCGTCTATACCTGTGCTGTGGAGTGGCAGCTGTGACCGTGCGCTCGCCCCAGCGCACCTGGGACCCAGCAGGGACCCCCTGCAGCGTACAGGCGGGCGGCGGGGGCTCGCCGCAGGTGTGACCTGAGGCACAGACCGCACGCGTGGCATGCGCAATATGGGGTGCGGGACGCCATCGTCGTTCAGGGTCTCCCCCCGCACCCCGTCTCTGCAGAGGAAGGAGCGCAGGTGCCCGGCTCAGGTGCGCGCCGCAGGCCCCGGAGCAGCCGGGGGCGGGGCCGGCGAGGGGGCGGGGCCGGGAGGGAAGGTCGCTTTCTGGGGGTGTGGCCGCCCGGGGGCGGGGCCTGGGGAGGCGGGCGTGGGAGGAAGGGGTCGCGGCCTGGGGGAGGGGCCGTGATGGGACTCGTCGTCCGCGCACCACGGGGCGGGGCCGGCGAGGGGCGGGGCCGCCGGGGGCGGGGCCTGCGGCGGGGCGGGGCCGCGGCGTGACGCGCGCCGACGCGATCCCGGAAGCGGTGTCAGATGCTGGGAGCCGGCGGCGCGCGGGCGGCGGGCGCGGGGGGGGAACTTGTTGTTCTTCGCGAAGTTGGAGCCCGAGCGCGAGGCGGCGGCGGCCGAGGGGGAGCGCGGGAGTGAGCGCGAGCGCGAAGAGAGCGCGTGCCCGCGAGGAGCCGCCGCGCGCCCGCCCGCGCGAGCCAGGTGAGCGCGGCGGGCGCGGGGCGCAGGGCCCGTGGGGGGCGGGGGGCGCCCGGGCCACGCGGCCGCGGAGTCGCGGCTGCCGGGGCCCGCGGCCCGGGGTCCCAGGCCCGGCCCGCCCGCGCCCGGCGCTGAGAGCCGGGGGCGCGGACCCAGGCCCGGCCGGGGCCCTCGCACCCGCGGGGCGGGACGGCGGCGCGCGGGGCCGCCACGCGCGGGTGCGGGGCCGCGACCGCGTGTCCGGGGGCGGCAGGTGCCTGCCGTCGCGGAGCGGGGCCAGGCGCGCCCCTGCCCGTCGGCGCCGCGCGCCTCGCCCTCGCCACGTGCCCCGGCGGACTGGGACCCAAGCAAGTGTCTGGCCCCACCGGACACTGGAAGTCCGGGTCAGGTGCGGCGGCGCCCGGGAGCTCTTACAAAGGTGTCGGCCCGGCCGTGGGTGGGGTCTGGGGGCCGCGCAGGGGGGCGGGACGCACCTGCGGGGCAGGCTCGGGGGAGGACCTCCTGGTGGGCCTGCCCGGAGGACCCGGCCCGCTGTAGAACGTTCTTTAAGGCAGTCCCGGGGCCGCCAGAAGCGGGAGCTGGGGCCAGGGTCCCAGGGAGCGGCCCCGGGGAGGCCGCGGGCGCCCGGGACGGCGGGAGTTTACAGCCTGGGGCGAAGCTGTCGCCGCGCGGACCCAGAAGAAGCCGTGCCTGCTGGCGGCCCGGCGGCTCCGGGTCTAAAGGTTCCTGGAGTGGACTTTCTGGGTTCCGGGTGCAGTCCGCACGGGAAGTGGCGATCGGGCCAGCTGGGAGCGCTCTCCCGGGCAGTAAACAGTGACTCACGCCCTCCGCCCGCCTGGATGGGAGGCGCCGCTCCCGCACGCACGGGGGCTGCCGGCCGGCCTCCCGTTTCCTCTTTTGAGCTGCAGGAAGCGGGAAGTTATCTGACAGTGCAGGGCAGGTGGGGGTGGGGGTGGGGCGCCACCCCGGCCGCGGGGTCCCCTCGCCCCCTGCCAGGCTCGCCCGCCTGTTCTCGCCGCCCGCTCAGCTCCGTGGGGTCTCGGGGGAGAGCAGGTGCCTCCCACGAGGAAGGTAGTGGGGAGAACCTTCTGGAAGAAGCAGAGTTGGGGGAGGGCTGGGTGCCCGGTGCACCTGGAAGCTGTCATCAGGAGCGGAAGGTAGAGGCCAGGGACCCACCCACGTGCAGCTCAGGGCTGGGGCTGAGCAGGGGCAGCTGCCCCTTGGGGGTGAGGTCAGCACACAGACAGGGGAGAGCCCGGGGTCAGGCTGAGGGCGAGGCTGTGCGGTGCAGTGGGTGGGGTGGGGTGCCCTTACCCGAGCTGCACCCAGGTGAGGGAGGCGGGCCGGGTCTGTGTGGGCTTTCCCAGGGCTCGTCCCCAGCTGACCACGGAGCTTCAGGCCGTGCTGAAGCGCCTGGGTGGCCGGCAGAGGGCCGACTCCGTGAGCGGGGCTGTGTCAGCCTCACCCCCGCGCACCTCTGGGTGTAGCAGCTGCCTCAGCCCAGACGCAAGGCGACCGGACAGGCCCAGAGCTACCGGCCGGGGGGCACTGTGGGCACCTGCCCGCCGAGGGGCCCTGTCCTGGCCAGGCTGGGGTGCTGGGGGGTATGGTGGGCACCTCCCACCTGCCCGCCGAGGGACTGTGTCCAGGGCCAGGCTGGGGTGCCAGGGGCGGCAGTGGACACATCCCACCTGCCCGCAGAGGGGCCATGTCCAGAGCCGTGCTGGGGGGCACTGTGTACACATCCCACCTGCCCGCAGAGGGTCCATGCTGGGAGGCACCGTGGACACATCCCACCTGTCGAGGGGCCATGTCCAGGGCCAGGCTGGGTGCTGGGGGGCACTGTGGACACATCCCACCTGCCTGCAGAGGGCTGTGTCCAGGGCGGGGGCAGAGGGTGTCTCTGCTGTGGGGCCTCGTCTTCAGTCAGTGTGTCTGCGGCCCCAGCTGCGGCTGCGATTGGCTGACGTGTTTATTGGACAAGTGTCTGTGGCCCCAGCTTCCGTGCTGGGCGGCCACATCCTCCGTGTGTGGATTTGCATCTGTCACGGTTGCTGCCTGGGTCTTGACTGTGGCTCCTGGTCCCGCCTCCTCGCCCCCCCACTGGACACCCGTGGGCAGGACGGGCCAGATGGGACCGGGTGTGGGTCGCAGCCCAGAACCAGAGCCAGAGCTTCAGCAGCAGGCGAGAGAGAGGGCGTAGTCGGTCACTGATGAGGGAGGCTTGGAGCCCTGTGCGGCTCGGGGACTCCCAGGGACCTGAGTGCTGGCCTCTGCGGACCGGGGTCCCTGCCCCCAGGAGCCGCCGGCCGCATCCCCGTCCCTGCACTTGCCCGGGCCTCCCTGCCCCGGCCCCTCTGCGGGCGCCGGCACATCCTTTGAGAGGAAGCCAGTCTTCTCGCGGCACTGGGGCTGGATCGATCACGAGAGTTTCTGGCTGTGGGTTTAAAACCCACGCAGGCGTTGCCCGACAGGTGTTGTGAGTCTGCAGTGCCGGTGCCGGACAGGTTCCTGGCGGGCGTCGCGCGTCCCCGAGGTCCTCACACACGTGGCGGCCGGGGTGGGACCCGGCCTGGCCTGGTGCTTGCGTCCCAGTTGCTCTCCTGAGATTTTGAGGCGCTCGGGTGCCGGGGTGGGGGTGGCGCTGCCGAGGGGTGCCTTGGCCGTCTGGGCCTGGGCCCCCTGCAGCCCCTCACCCAGCTCTGCCGGGCTGGGAGGTGTGGGAGCGTTGTTTCCGAGTCGGTGCTGTTGCGACCCTGCAGGTGCGAAGCTATTCCCAGAACTGTCCTCGGAACCCTGCTGCCCTGTTTAAAGCGGCCTTGGGCGTACGGGGCTCACGAAGGGAGCGCCCCACCCAGGCCGCACCCTGCCCTGGCAGCAGGTCGAAGGGCAGCAGGCGGAGCTGTGCCCATCCAGGCCTGGCCTGGGCTGGGGCCAGGGTCCGGGCGCCCCAGAGCTCCGACCCACGTGAGGAGTGCTGTGACGAGCATCTCCTGCCTGAGGAGGGCCCCGGGACAGGTGCACCCCAGGGCGCTGGGCGCTCCAGAGAGGCGTAGGCGTGCTCCAGGAGCCCCGGCATCGCCCCCGCCCTGGGGGTCCTGGGAGCTGGGTCGGCCCCTGGGCTCTTGATTGCGTCCCAGAGGTGAGGGCCCTCGATGGGGTCGGGAGGGTCCCGTGTGTGCTCTGCAGCCACCCTGGGCAGGGCGGGAGGCGTGCGGGTCCCTCATGTGTGCACGCTTCGCTCCCCCTGCGCCTGCTGTCATTCTTGGAACAGTTCCCAAGGGCAAGAGCAGGTCTGGGGCCCTCGCCCTGGACCCGGCAGGGTCCCGTGCACTTGTCCGGGGGTCCTGGGGCCCAGGGCGAGGGTCCCGTGCGCTTGTCCGGGGGTCCTGGGGCCCAGGGCGAGGGTCCCGTGCGCTTGTCCGGGGGTCCTGGGGCTCAGGGTGAGGCGGGCCCAGTGAGCTCAGAGTTGGTGCATGGTCCCTGTGCCAGGCTTGGGTCTCTAGGGTCGGCGCCTGTTGCCGGATGTGCCCAACCTTGACCTCATGAGGGGGTCCCTGGGCGGCGGAGCCCCATCCTCCGCACCCGGGGTGCTGCCGGGAAGTTTCCCGGAAGGAGCAGGCTGAGCTTGGTGCCTGCTGGACGCCCCTCTCGGGCCCTCCCTCCTCTCGGTGGGCAGCGTGGGGCCTGTCCGTGTGGGGTGGGAGGGGCCTGGCTGTGGGAATGTGAGCCGGCTCTGTAAACAGCGGGTGACTCACCGCATAGCTATGTCACTGGCGGGGAGATACGCGGCCCCTCCTCCCTCTCCCGGCCAGACTGGAAAAGTTTCCAGGGCTCACCAGGCTCCTCAGGTGCCACACATGTGGTGGCCTCTGCAGCGTCCTGGGTGGGGGTGGGGGCTCCCTGCTGCGTGCCAGGGGTCAGGTCTCTGGGCGCCATCAGCACTGCCTGTCTCGGGCTCCCGTGAGGCCAGGTGAGGCTGCTCAGGCCCTGCAGGTGCACCTCGGCGCCCGTGGGAGTGGCTGGGTCCTGTGTCTTCGTGGGGACTGCGGAGACCAGCAGGGGCCTCCCTCAGGGCGAGGCCGGGCAGGCGGGGAAGGAGCCGGGCCCCAGAGCTCAGCTGTCCTGCTGGGGGTCCCGGGGTCTCTGTCCTGCACCTGAGGCCCCCCACCCTGTCTGCCTTCTGGACTCTTCTCTGGCAGCTAGCGCGTGAGGGCTGGGGGTGGGGTGGAGGGCCGTGGGCCCACCCTGTCCGGTCTCCGGGGTGAGCGGGTTTGTTTACCGTCTGATGTCTTCCCGGGCCTGACCCAAGTCAGGATTGCTTTTGGGCTTCTCCGTTTCCATGACGACTGTGGGGGCTGGCTCGGTCCCAAGGTCGCCATGGCAACTATCGGAGGGGAATCATGCTTGGGATGCTCCGGCTGGTTGTTGGTGAATGATTAGAATGTGTGACACAGCCCGGAGCAGGGGCAGGCGGCGGCTCGTCCAGGCCACAGCCGCTGAACCTGCTGCTGGCTGGGACCCCCGCCCCCTGCGGCCGCACACGGGACAGCCTGGGTGCAGGTGGTGATGTCACAGCTGCAGTGCCCTTCTCCACGCTACGGTTTCCCGGCAGCTCTGTCCTGGTGACCGTGCCCAGGTTATGACGACTAATCCCAAACCAAACAAGGCACTGAAGGTCAAGAAGGAGGCGGGCGAGAATGCCCCGGTGCTCAGCGACGACGAGCTGGTGACCATGTCCGTGCGGGAGCTGAACCAGCACCTGCGGGGCCTCACCAAGGAGGAGGTGACGCGCCTGAAGCAGCGCCGGCGCACACTCAAGAACCGCGGCTACGCCGCCAGCTGCCGCATCAAGCGCGTGACGCAGAAGGAGGA
>CM027397.1:616256-638460 GCA_015711505.1 Sylvilagus bachmani
AGGTCAAGAAGGAGGCGGGCGAGAATGCCCCGGTGCTCAGCGACGACGAGCTGGTGACCATGTCCGTGCGGGAGCTGAACCAGCACCTGCGGGGCCTCACCAAGGAGGAGGTGACGCGCCTGAAGCAGCGCCGGCGCACACTCAAGAACCGCGGCTACGCCGCCAGCTGCCGCATCAAGCGCGTGACGCAGAAGGAGGAGCTGGAGCGGCAGCGTGTGGAGCTGCAGCAGGAGGTGGAGAAGCTGGCGCGCGAGAACAGCAGCATGCGGCGGGAGCTCGATGCCCTGCGCGCCAAGTACGAGGCCCTGCAGAGCTTTGCGCACACCGTGGCCCGCGGGCCCGTGGCGCCCACCAAGGTGGCCACCACCAGCGTCATCACCATCGTCAAGTCAGCCGAGCTCGCCGCCTCCGTGCCCTTCTCGGCCGCATCCTAGTGCCCGTGGGGCGCCCCGCCTGGACACGGACGGATGCCCGGGGCTGCAGGCGCGGGCCGAGGAGTAGGCTCTTGTGAGCCGAGCGCCGCACGCCACCCCACACGCGCACACGCGTGCACACACGCCCTCACACGCCCGTCCCTTCTCCCCAGCCGCGTCTCATGCCCGTGAGAGTCAGGATGGACGGCGGGAGGGTCCTCAGAGGGCCCCACCATCCCCCACAGGGGCTGCCACATGGGGCGGCCCTAGAAGTCAGAGCTGGGCGGTAGGGGGCCCGTCTTCCGTGCCTCCGAGTGGCCCGTCCACACTTGTCCTGCTGCGTCCCGCCCCTCCCAGCCCCGATGGCTTGGGCCCTCCAGGGGCAGGTGGGGGCAGCTGTGGCCCTAGTGCGCCCTGTGGAGGAGATACGGGAGGGCTGCCCGAGCAGCTGGCGTGTGCGTGTGGGGCTGAGTACACATGTGTGCACACACACGTGTGCAGGTGTGCCGCCTCAGGGGTTCTTGGAGGAGCAGCTTGTTGGGCGGAGAGTGGGTCCCAGGCTCGGTCCCCACCAGCTGTGCTGAGCTGGGCAGAACGTGCAGGTGCCTTGGGGGCTGGAGGGAGGGGAGGGGGCGGGAGAGGAGGCAGGAGCAGCGAGGCCAGAGCCTGGAGCGGGCCCGGGACACAGCACGGCGTGGCCTGGTGGCCCAGGTGCCGTGACGGGGTGGTGGGCACTGGGCAGGAGAGCCATGTGGACGCACCCCCCCACCGGGTCCACTGTCAGGAGGGGGCACAGCCCTGGTGCTTCATCATGGCTTGGAGCCTTAACCGGAGCCACCGGTGGTCCTGGGGAGCCTTCCCGGCGGTCCTGGGGAGCCTTCCCGGCTTCCTCTCCGTGGACGCCCTGGGGCCCCATCCAGGTGAGCAGGCGGCATGAGAGCCCTGAACTCTGACACCCAGAGGCCACCGCACTGGACAGGCAGGGGCAGCCCCCGGGGCCCCAGCTTCCGCCTCCCAGTGAGGTCCAGGGCCCAGGTGGGCAGGAGGGCAGAGGTGAGTCCCAGGGGCTGCACTGCAGCTCCGCGCCCGCCGTCGGAAGCAGTCCACGCGCGGCTCCCTCTGCCGCGCCCAGGGCCCCAGATGGCCAGGCCAGGTGTTTCTAAAAACAGCTGTTGATACCATAGCCATGGTAGGTAATCCATATTGGATATCAGTAAGGACCATGGGAGATATTTAAAAAGAGAAAGAGGAGATATATATCTATAAAGTTATGCACATTTTATCGCACAGATTCCGTAACGACTTCTTCCCGTTGTATACTGTAAATCTTCACTGGAGCAGCGCTGCGATGCGCTCGGGGGCTGGGGTCCCGCCTGGCCCGGCCGCCTCAGCGGCCCTCGGGCACACTGGGGCGGGCAGGCCCCTCTGTCCGCCTGGCAGAGCGTTGCGGCCTCACCGGCATGACTTCATACATGGGTTTTTTATTTAAGCAAAAGGACAAGGACCTCTGTCGGGTTCATTTTCTGTGTCTCGCGGACAGGGCGCCCCACCCGCGCCAGCTTGCCCACCTGCGTCTTCCCGGCAGGCTCATTTCAATATTTATTTTTGTGCCGTCACCGCCATGACCACCGAGATGCGGCCACATGTGGAGGGCCCGCCCCGCCCCTTGCGGCCCCCCTAATTTATTGCTGGACGTCTCCCTGCTTCACCCCATGACAATAAAAGTCCTGGTTTCAGAGCCTTCCCGCCTGTGCTTGGTGCTTTGCCACACCCACCCCGGGACCGTGGCCCCCAAAAGAGCTTCCTCTGTGGCCAGCCCGGGACCCCTGTAGCATTGGGACAGCGTGGGGGGGGCTGGTGCTTGGGTTCACTCCTGGAGTAGCCCAGGGTGGCCTGACCAGGCGCGCTGGCCGGGGCAGCAGGCACCAGGGGGTCGGTGAGCAGTGACCCCCTCACTGGCAAGAGAGAGGGTCTGGGGGCACTGAGCAAAGTGGCCTGCCTCCTGGGGGGGGGTGCTGGGCAGCAGCATGGGCCACAACCTTGGAGCCACGCGTGCTGAGACTTGCGCTGGCCAGGGCAGGACTGCACTGGACAGAACACAGCACGGGCCGGGCAGCCGGGAGCCGGGGACGCCACCCCGGGAGCCTGAGGAGCCGCCCAGCCCCGGGGAGCCCCAGCCTCTCCTGCTTGTGGCGCACAAGCCTGAGCCCTGGCCCAGCCCAGGCTCCTGGAGGCTGTGGGTGGCGGGGAAGCTGTTAGCGGGGACCCTGCCCAGGTGCTGGCCAGGGCCCTGGGCTCCCTCCCCTCCTACCTCCCCGCCCTCGTGTGTGCCTCAGGCCCCGGCCCAGCCCTCCCTGGCGCTGGGTTCCATGTGCAGGTGGCGAGAGTCCTGGAGGCTTCTGTCACCTTAGAGTGGTGACGGCAAGGGGGGCAGGTGAGTGCCGCTGGTGACCACGTCCCGGCTACTCCACCTGTGAGCCGGCTTCCTGCCGTGGTGACGGATGGCCAAATGCTTGGGTCCTGGCCACCCGCCAGGGAGACCCAGTGGGGCTCCTGGCTCTGCCCGGCCCCGCCCCAGCTGTTGCAGAGGAACCAGTGGGTGGGAGACTCCCGCCCCACCCCGCCCCCGCCCCTGCAGATGAGAACAAAAAAACACAGCCTCAAAAGAAACCAGGTTGGGGGGGCTGGGGGCGGGAGGAGCAGGCAGCAGGTGGAGGTGGGCCATGTCCCAGCCCCGCCCACGGGGACACCCGGGGCTCTGGCACGTGGGCTCAGCGGGGGGTGGCCCACACAGGGATGCCCGGTGGGTGCCGACTCCTGCCCTCACCCTTGGTGTGTGGCTTGGGGTGACCTGTGCCCCACGGGGCAGCCAGAGGCTGGGGGAGGGGGAGCAGGGTCTGCCCGCCCAGCCTGTCCCCTCCTTCCTGGGCTTGCCTGGCCTTGGGGTCAGTCAGCTACAGGGGCTCCATAAGGGGCAGGGGCGTGGCCTCTTACCAGACCTTGGCCTTGAGTCCTGCCAGCCGTCCCCAGGCCCTGCACGGGCAGTCTTGGCGTGCCTTCTCCCAGTGGCTGCCGGGCAGGCTGGGCAGCTGTGGGGCCTCCTGTCTGCTGCCCCGGGCCTGGTCAGCTCCTCAGTGCAGCCCTGAGCCTCCAGGCTGCCTGCCGCCTCCCCTGCACCTTCCCTCAGCCCCCCCCCCCCCCATTTGTGCTGTGGGCCACAGACAGAGCCAGGGCACGCTGTCCCTCCTGCCTGGGATTCGCCCCCCCACCCCGCCATGTCCTCGAGGTCCTGGAGTGACGCACGGCTCCTGGGCAGGCCTGAAGGCAGGGCTGGTGCCCATGGAGGAAGACAGGGCAGACCCCTGGGTCACGGCACGCCCGGGGCTGAGCACCGCTGGCCTCGCTCCCGCTGGGGGTGGGGAGGAAGCCGGGGCATCTGAGCCAATGCCCTGTCCTGCTCTCAGCAGTGCCATGGCTGGGAGGGCAGGGGCGCCCCCCCGCCCCCAGACTCCCCCACGGCGGCCTGTGACTCAGCGTGCTGGCCAGCCAGGATGGAAGCCAAAGGAGTTGGGAAAAGACCTGAGGTGTTTTTATAAATAAGGGCGCCTCGCAGGAGGGAGGCAGTGAAGGCCAGCGAGCCCCAAGCACACACGTGTGGCACCTCCTTGGGTGTGGCCCCACCAGGGCTCCCCGTGGCTGAGGTGTGGGCCTCAGGTGCCCGAGCCCCTGCGTGGGCCTTGGGCTGGGCTGCCCAGCTCTCCCCCGGCCGCACCTCGACGCCGCTGCCCGCCTGGGCTGTGTCCACTGCGTCCCGTGCAGCTGCTAGGAGCCATGGCTGCAGCGGCCCCCTGCCTGCCCGCCAGAGCCCCCTCCTCCACCCCGGCTCGCCCGTTTTGTTCCGGCAGCTTCTCTGAGGACGCAGGGGTGCCCAGTGTGGCAGCTCTGCCAGGGGCTCCACCTTTGGCAAGAGGGTCAGAGTGGGGGGGGCCTGCCCCTTCCCAGAGGCCCCTACAAGTCCTCCGAGGGGATCAGCATCCGCTTCTCCACGTTCCGGCTCCTCCTGCCCCCGCCAGAGCCGCCGGGGTGGGTGCCGGGCGAGGCATGCCCGCCCTGGCCGGGCGCGGGGCTCTCGTGGGTGGCCTGCTGTGTGTACTGCTGGTAGGTGGGGGAGAAATTGTGGACGGCGTCCTGCACGATGTCCTGGGGGCTCACTGCCTCCCGGAGTCCCGAGGAGATGCTCTGCATGGGGGCCGGCGGCGCTGCAGGGAGGCGGCGCGTGAGCTGGGGGCTCCCTGGGCCCCGGCACCCCCACAGCTGCCTGGTGCTCCCCCAGGCCCTGACGGGTTCCCCAGTCCAGCTCCTCCGCCAGGCAACCCAGACGCTGGCCCCCTGCAATTTCTGAGCGGTTGGGCAGGGCTGGACTGGGCGGAGCTGGGGTGGGCGGGGCTGGAGTAGGCTGGGGCGGGGCTGGACTGGGCGGGGCTGAGGTGGGCTGGGAGTGGGCGGGGCTGGGTTGGGTCAGCGGGGCTTGGCAGGGCGGGGCTGTCCCTTCACACTCTGGGGCAGGTGGTCTGCACGCTGGTGGCCTGGGAGCTGGGCGGGCCCTGGGCGGCCACAAGCCATCCAGCCGCACGTGACCCGTTTTCAAAGGCTGTGGGTCCTGTTCCCCGCGGCTGGGTGTGGGCGGGGCTCTGGTATGGCAGAGGAGCACCCCCCCCAGCCCCCGGCCTTGCTCCTGGGCCAGCCCCAGCAGCCTGCTGCCATGCAGAGGGGCTGCCTGCCCCAGGCACACAGCGTGGACGTTCCCACGGCCTCGTGCCTCGTGTCCCCGGCACCCCCGCGGGCCCGTGTACCTGGCGAGTTCTTCTTCTCCGCGTACACCTGGCAGGTGAAGGCGTGGCGCAGGGCCACGGCCGCGAACAGCATCTCGATGCAGATGAGAAAGTTCTGGTAGCCCGCGGCCAGGGTGCCGGCCCCCACCGTGCTGCCGTCCACGGTCTGCGCCTCGGCGAAGGCCCCGCACCTCTCCAGCAGGGCCAGCAGCACCCCTGGGGGAGCAACAGCCACTCAGGCGTCGGCCCTCCCTGGATGGGGGGCTGGACAGCACCGGCCCAGCCAGGCTCCCCCTCCCCCCGGGCAGCATCAGGCCCACGGTGACCGCTCCGAGCGCCCGGGACCTCCCGTCCCTGCCGTCCGGCTCTGCCTGCCCCCTCCACATGGCCTCACTCCCTGACCCCGGGCAGCATCAGGCCCACGGTGACCGCTCCGAGCGCCCAGGACCTCCCGTCCCTGCCGTCCGGCTCTGCCTGCCCCCTCCGCACGGCCTCACTCCCTGACCCCGGGCAGCATCAGGCCCACGGTGACCACTCCGAGCGCCCGGGACCTCCCGTCCCTGCCTCGCTCCCTGGCCCCAGAGCACACCGGCGCATGGGAGGGGCAGGCTGCCCCACGCACCTTGCCAGAAGGACAGGAAGATGACCGCCTTGATGGTGAGGAACTTGAGCACCGGCTCAAAGGGCTGCAGGAGCTCCCTGGTGGCGAAGTAGAAGAGGAACAGGGCGTAGAGGGCCAGGCTGACGGAGGCGTTGTAGATGAGCGTGACGTACAGGTAGCCGCTGCGGACGCTGGGCCAGAGGAGGGCACAGTCAGCCTGGCCGAGTGCCCCGGGCGGCTGTGCCACCAGCCCCCACCTGACCTCCCTGGGGCCCCTGTGCTGTGCACACGCAGGAGAGTGCGCGTGTGTGCATGCATGCTTGTGTGTGCAAATGTGCATGGACAAGGCACGTGTGTGCGTGCGTGTGTGTGCAGAGCCACTCATGCGTGTGCTGGGTATGTGCGCATGTGCCTGTCTGTGTACACACCCGTGTACACCTGCCCCAATCAGGACCCCGCCCAGGCCACGCCCCTCACTTGAAGTCCCCGTCGTGGTATTTGCCGAACGCCTGGAGGACGATGGTGGTCAGGGCCATGATGGGCTTGATGATGCAGAACTGCAGTGTGGCCTGCGGAGGGCAGCGGGCGAGGGAGGGTGGGCAGCGGTGGGGGCGGGGCAGCTGCCCAAGCCCGGCCCTGCCCTCCCGGCGGCCCCACCCACCTGCTTGCAGAAGCGCAGGAAGCCGATGGAGTAGGACCAGTCCCGGAGGCAGCAGGTGCCGTAGAGGCAGCTGGACCTGGGGCAGAGATGGCCTGAGCGGGGCTCGGGGCCGCGGCCCCGCCCTGTCCCGGCTGCAGGGGCGGCCGCGCCCAGGGCCTCACCTGATGGGCTTTCCCCGGATCTCGGCCATGATGGCGCTCTCACCCCCCAGGTACTGGAAACACAGGCTCAGGAAGCTGTAGATGACAAAGGCTGGGCCGAGCCCCGGGATGGCGTGAGCTCCTGGCCCACGGCACGGCAGGGGGCTCCTGCCAGGCCCGCACAGGACTCCCGGTGCCTGCTTTATGCGGGGCGAGCCGACACTCAGCACCGGCGGTGCCCCTGCTCGTCTCCCGCCCCCGCCCTGCCCGGGCAGGGTGCCACCTGCCACAGGTCACGGCCACCAGGGCGGCCCCTTCTCCAGGGTCTGTTTCCTGTGTGGGCAGCAGCTCCTCCCCCCCTCACCTTCATAGCAGTCCCGCACGGAGTCGAAGTAGACATAGTATGGGTGGCCTCCCAGGAGGAGGAGGCTGAGCCAGGAGTCGAAGGCGTAGACGGGCACGATGAGCAGCAGGCGGATGATGTAACGCTGCTCCAGGGGCACCGTGTAGGATCGCAGGTGCAGGAAGATCTGGCCGTGGGGAGGGTGCGGCTGGGAGCCAGGCCCGGTGCCGCCCTCCGCGTCCCCACTTTGCTACACTGAGCAGCAACAATGCTGCTTCTGCTGTAATCAGAGGTGTGCACCTCGCAGAACAAACACGGGCACAGCGTGTGCACCTCGCAGAACAAACACGGGCACAGCGGAGCAGACGGAGCAGAGCAGCAGGGACACGCCTCCCTCCTACACTCTTAGTGAGAGTAGGTCTGACTGTAGCTGATTGTAGCAGAGTGAGACAGAACTTAAGGACGAATGTATCCTTCACAGGACACCCGGCTAACACCTGTATGTGCTTCACCCCCAGCCCCACCTCCCACTCATTCTTCCACCCTCTGGAATTGACCCCCCCCCAGCGCCGCCCACGGCACACGGCTGCCCACAGCCACGCCACCTGCAGCACTGAACGCCTTTTTTGTTTTAATAACAGGGGCACGAGCCAGGCGCCTGTTCTTGGCAAATACTCTGGCCAAGGGAACACTGTTCACACACTCACTCACCCCAGGAGGACCCCGGGGAGGCCGTCCCCCACCCCCGCCAGCAGCTTGGCTCTCAACACGCGGGCATCCCATCGGACCCACTCAGGCCCTCGGACCCTTTCTAGGGGCTTGTCCCTTGGAACAGCTCCACACGAATAGAGGGAAAGGCTTAGCCGCAAGGATGTCCGTCATGGCCAGCGACGGAGCCCCACCTCGGGGCTGGGCGCACTGGGGATGCCACACTGCCGGCAGAGGCGGCGCCTGGCGCTGCACCCCACCAGGACATCCTTGTCGCTCACGGCCTGTGTCTCAGCGACCGGGTGGGGCAGGCACCCAGCTCCGCTGCGGACGCCAGTGGCCCGGCCGCGCTCCACAGCCGCACCACGGGTTCGACCCCAGCTTCTGACTCCAGCTTCTAGCTAACGTGCACCCAGGAGATGACAGACGGGGCTCAAGTAGCAGGGCCCTGCCCCCACGGGGACGACCTGCACGGAGCTCCTGGTGCCCAGCTGTGGCCTGCACCAGCCCTGGCTGTTGGGGGCGTGACCAGCAGATGGGTGCTCTGGCTCTGTGTCTCAAACAGACAGACAGACTCCCTGGAGCTCTGGCGCTGTGGCACAGCCAGTACAGCCACCGCCTGCAGCACCGGCGTCCCCATGGGCGCCAGTTCGAGTCCCGGCTGCTCCACTTCCCATCCAGCTCCCTGCTGATGGCCTGGGAAAGCGGCAGAAGATGCCCAAGTGTTTGAACCCTGCACCCACGCGGGAGACCCGGATGGAGCTCCTGGCTCCTGGCTTCAGCCTGGCCCAGCTCCGGCCATTGTGGCCATTTGCAGAGCGAACCAGCAGATGGAAGACCTAGCCACCCCCCCCCCCCGTTATTCTGTCCTTCAATTAAATAAATAAATCTTTAAAAAACCAATCAGGACAAGCGACAACGTGAGCAGGATCCCAAATACGTGAACAGGTGAAGCAGGCCAGGGGCTTCCTCGCCCCCAGCCCCCGTCCCGGGGCGTGGGGAGAATAGTTCTCGCCTTTATAGATTTCTAGGTTTTCCGTCAAAAACAACGGGGTCTTCAGGAGGAGGAGCCGGGGGGGGGGCGTGCACACAGGCAGCTGGCAGTGAGGACTTCCTGGAGGAGGTGCCGTGAGCAGAGGCCACAGGGGCCCAGCTTCCTCCGCCCGGCCCAGGGAGTGTGGGGGCAGGCTGGCATCTGGGTGGCCTCGTTATCAGTTCAGTCACACGCTCCACTCCCCGCGGGTGCAGCAGGCGGGGAGGGCGAGGCCAGCCCTCAGGCGACCGCTCCTGGTCCTGGCACCGCCTGGCTGGGTGACCCTGGTAAGCCACCGTCCTCTGGGACCTCAGTTCCATGTGCAAGGTGGAGGCCCAGCCCCTCTGTCCTGTCCAGCTCTGCACGGGGAAAGAGCGCCGGGCTCCTGCAACAAGGCTGGGCCTGGCAGGTGCACGATGGGGCCTGAGGCCACAGCTGCAGGGGTCTCCACGGGCTCTGTCCTGGCAGTGTGGCCCCAGGACGCTGGGCCGTGGTCTCGCATGTGGCCAGGTATCCACCTCAACCCCTACCTCCCCGGGAGGCCCTCCCTGATGGCCCGGCGGGACCGACGGCCTCCATGCTGCCCTTGCGGCTCTGCACACATCCTGTCCAGCCCCCATTTGGCTTGCCGACGTTGTGCCTGGATTGCATCAGCCTGCAGGTGGTCGTCCCCAAGAGGGGCACCCGCCCACCCCACGTCCCCAAGAGGGGCACCCGCCCACCCCACGTCCCCAGTGTCCGGCTCCGCCGCCCAGCCATCCCCTACGGCCAGAGGAGCCGTTCTAAAGGCCACTGTGCTCTCAGCCCCTCCCTCCACAGCCGTCCTTGGCTCCCTGGCACCCCCTTCTCCTTCCACTGGGTCTGAGGGCCCTGAACAAACCCCTCCAGCCAGGCGGCCCCGCCGTCCTGTGCCAGCTCCTACCCTCCCACCTCGGGTCCACGTTTCTGTGCCTCTCTGTGAACCCGAGCGTGTCCCGGGCCCCCGCCCCGGCCAGCCTCCCAGGGTCTCTGCCCGTCTGCCCCCTGGCCCATGCTGGCTGCCCGGCCCTGCTGCTTCTGCACTGGGGAACTGTCCTACGTCCCCCCTTGCTGACCCCTCAGCCAGGGACTGTGGGAGGCTCGTGGCTTGGGAGAGGCACCTCTGTGCCAGACCCTGTCCTGCCGCCCAGCCCTGGCCTGCTCCCCGATCCCCCCTGCCCCCTGTATGTGGGGTCTCCCCTGGGGCCCAGCCTGGCGGCACCTGGGTGTCCCTGGGCTCTAAACCTGTACCCCAGCCGGGCTCCAGCATCAGCACCCCATGGAGCCAGGCCGAGCTGCGTCCACATCCCTCGGAGACGGGGGTCCTCGGGGGGCTCCGGGGTGGGGAGGACGTACCTGGTGGCAGGTGAGCAGCAGGGCCGTCCACACGAAGACGCCCGAGACGCCACGGGCCAGCGGGGTCATGAGGAAGAGCTGGGGAGTGCTCTGGGAGCTGTTGCCCACGCGGTCCACCTGCGGCCCGGCGGGCACCGTGGGCATGGCTGCCTGGGGGCTGGGCTGTGGCCAGGTGGCCGACACCAGGGGGACTCCCGCCGCTCCCAGGAGCCCGGAGGCATTACTCACCTGCAGAGCAGGAGGACACACAGGAAGAGTGGAGGCCAAGGTGCAAACTCCAGGCAGCAGCCCAGGTGGGGGAGGGGCCGGGGCTGCCGCGGAGCCTGCCCTGGGCGTCGGGGTGCCCGGGTAGGGCTGTCCAGGGCCACCTGTCCCCTCTGTGGAGTTGGGCTCTGCCTGTCCCGCCCACGGGGCCCACCTCCAGTCCTGTGTGTCAGATAAACTTTGACCTCTGATGCCCTGGGCTTGCGATGTTGGGGGTGGGGAGCCTGCTTTTTTGGGCCACACAGCTATCTTCCTGCCAGGTCTGAGTCTCGGGGGACGCCGCCTGTCCTGGCGGCTCAGGGAGCCTGGGGCAGCGTGGGTGGCACTGGTGTAATAGTGTAGGGGGTGCAGCCTCCTCACCGGGCCAGCCCCTGCCCAGTGCCCATCCAGGCGCTCAGCTCGGCCACGGAGCTCTAGGCCACGCCCTGCTCACGACCCAGCCCTGGACACCTGCTCTCCAGCCTCTTGCCAACTTGCCAGGTGCCGGGCTCCGGGCAGCCCCGTCCAGCCTCCTGCCCTCCCTCCCCAGCAGTCCCAGGCCCCAGCACCTACCTCTGCGAGCAGGAAGCTCCTTGGCCCAGCCACGGGAGGCCCAGTCTCTGGGGAAGCCTGGCCGGTCGTTTGCATGGCCACGTGGCCCCACTGGTGGCCTGCAGTGGGGAGTGAGATGGGCGAGACTGCCAGCCGGAGGGCTGCCCTGGGCCGGAGCCACCTGGCACCTCCTCACCTGCCCCGTGGCCCACCTGAGCTCCCCGCTGGGGGTGGAGCCGGGGAGGGGAGGGAGGAGGGAGGCCCGGCCCCTCCCCTCTGACACTCTATCCCCCCCGGCTGTTTGCTGGGTGGCAGCTGGCTCCCAGGAACCTGCTGGCCGCCAGGTGCCCTCACCTGCCCGTGCCGGAAGGCCAGGCAGCTGCCACCTGGCGGGGACAGGCAGGAGGGGCCCGCCGTGGGCCCAGGTGGCCGCACGCTGGGGGTGGGGGGCTGCTGGGGACAGTTTCCCTTTAGGGTGTGGAACGAGCTCTGGACAGAGGAGGTGGCCGCAGGTGTCTTCTGGGTCTGGAAGGGGCGGGGCCTCCCCTCTGAAGCCCCAGAGCCCGGAGGCCCTGGCCCCGCAGCAGCGCTGGGGGTCTCAGCGCAGCCCTTAGCCTGCTGGGCCACCCATGGCGGCAGCCCCAGCAGCACAGCCTCAGAACGCCCACTCCTGCCCGGCCTTCTGTCCAGAACCACTGCACCTGCTGTTCCCCTCTTACAGACGGGGACTGGGGGCTCGAGAGACTTGCCCGTGTCTGATGCCCCTAGGGGCACGCGAGGGTGCTGGGACACCCCCACCCCCAGGGAGCTCCCTGCCCAGGCTCTGCTCCGGGCTCCTGGGGCCTGCTTTCCTCCTGGGGAGAACCAAAGTCTCGAGTGTGACCTCCCATCTGCCTCTTGAACATCACGTGGTATTCCCTATGCCCCTGCGTGCCCTGGGCCCCCGGTGTGGCGCCATGGACACAGGGGGCCCTCGTGGGAGTGTGGGGGGTGCCCTGCTGCTTCTGCGGCCACGGCCTGGTCCCATTGTTGGTGCCCCTCCCAGGCGCACTGTGTGAGGATGTGGCTCTCTGGCCGCGACACTGTCCCCGTCCTGGGTACTTACGAGGGGGGAGCCACCACTGCCGGTTGCAAGCCTGGGATGGGACCCACAGGAGGGTAACTGAGGCCTGGCCGGGCTGAGCCCAGCAGGGGCAGATCCCGCTTGGACAGGGCAGTGCTTCCTGACTGGCTGGCGGGGCCCCAGCAGCACCTGGGAGCTCCTGGGCCCACGGCTGGTTTGGGCCCTGCAGGGGCTGTGATGCGGGGGGGGGGGGGGGGGCGGGCCTAGGGCCTCATGGCTGCTCTCTCTCCTGGCACGCTGCCTCCCACGAGCCCGGGCTCTGGCTCTGAAACCCACCCAGGCACACCCTGGGAAATGATGGGACTCGGGACAGCCTTGGCTGCACCCCCCCGTCCTCTAGCCGGGCTGTTCGGGATGTTGGGTGAGGCCCCGGCTCGCTGGCCCGCTCACTCCCAGAGGCAGCTTGTGTGCTCAGCTCCTGTCCTGCCCACGTCCTTGGTCGTCCTGCAGGGCCCTCCGGCTGTAGAGTCCATGGCCTCACCAAGGCCTCGCCCATTCCGCGGGACTTTGCCCCGCCCGGTCTGCCTCCCACCCCGGCCCTGTCCTCCCATCCAGGCAGGGCCCGGGTGCTGCCCAGCTGCCCACCAAGCGCAGCAGGGCAAACAGCTGGGAGCCCTGGGCGTGGACCCAGCCCCCACCCCCGTGTGTGCCCAGGCCTAGGGGTGTACCTGTCAGGTGGGAGTGGGGACACCGGCCTGGTGGGCGGTGGCCAGAGGACGCGAGGACATCCACTGCAGGCATGTGGGAGCCTCCCTCACCGCCCACCATGGACCCGTCGTCCAGGCACAGAGAGCCCCCTGCCCCACCACTCCACGCCCTCGGGACCATCTGCCCCCCCCCCCCCCGTAGGTGTCTAGGCGGCCCCAGCTCCTTGCAGGACCCCTGAGAGGGGATCGGTTGAGGAGCATCCCGGCCCTCACCCTCCTGCCCCTGGGGAGACCTGGTCCCCACCCAGGGGAGTTGAGGCCCCGCTGGGGCCCTCTTCACCTGCCTCTGGGGCCCTGGGCGCGCAATGCCAGGCAGTTTGTTCTGGGAGCCAGCGGTCTGGCTGCTGGCGCACGGCCCCGCTCAGAGGTGGGCCGCTTACCCGCATTTCACAGCTGAGAAAGGCTGAGGCCGGAAGCGAACCTTGATGAGGGTCCCACAGCCACAGGGAGGGGGAACAGGCGGGGGGGGGGCTGCCGCTGCCTCGAGTGAGCTGCCCCTGGTCGCCCCAGGCCCAGCACGTGCGCAGGGTCCTGGTGATGGGAGGGCCTGAGATGGGAGGGCTCGGCCAGTCCCAGGCAGGACAGAGCAGTACCAGGACGTCGTGTTCCCCAGGGCCTCCTGGTCAGGGCTGGCCCCACTGTCCCTGAGCCCACGGGGAAGGGGCTGGCCCCACTGTCCCTGAGCCCACGGGGAGGGGGCTGGCCCCTACCACTGCCCTGAATGCCTGCCCATCCTCCCAGAGGAGGAGGGGGAGTAGGGGGAAGAAGGGAGGGGGAGGAAGGTGTCCTCCCAGGGGGGTGGGAACCCCTTCCTGGCTCGTGGGGGGGCGCCATCTCAGGGGGCCCAGGGAAACCCCCTCTGCCGGGTTCCAGGGTGGGCTCCGGACCCCAGAGCAGCACATGGCAGGGGCAGCCGTTTGCAGCAGGTGCCCAAGCAGCAGGACGTGGGTGGGGGAGGGGCAGGGATAGGGGCAGTCAACCCCCCACTAGTGAGCTGTCGGGTGAGTGAAGTTTTGTCGCTCTGGCAGGGGCTCTGCCCACTCAGGCGATGAAGTGCAGTTGGGTGGCCCTGGATGCCCCGAGCCCGGCCTCTGACCACCGAAGCTCCTGTGACTGGGGCACTGCAGGTGCCCCGGGAAGCTGTGCAGGCCAAGAAGCCGCCTAGCCAGTCCCACGCCTGCACACCGCCCTCTGCCCCAGGCCTGGCTCGCCGCCCGCCTCCACACTGCCCCGCCAGGCCACCCCGGGTCCCCCTGCAGACAGAGGACAGGGCCCCTGCTGTGCTCGGGGCCACCCAGGCCTGGGCACACAAGCCTCCTGCAGAGCGGACAGGGGTGTGCACATCCCGCCCCCAGCAAAGTGGCCGGTGGCACTGTCTCGGGCGGCACGATGGCCCTGACCCAGTGGCCGCCCCCTCCTGGGATGGGGCAGGGGTGGGGTGGGCGGGCCTTCCCTGGCTCTGGGATTCCCCTGCCCCCCCCCCAGGTGTGCAGGCAGCGCCGCCCCTGGTGGCCGTGATGCCCGCCTCACCTGGACAGGTGCAGCCCCTACAGCTGAGCGTCCCCACGGTGGTTGGAGGCGCCGGCCACTCAGGCTGGCCTCCCTGTCACCTGCCCTTCCTGGGCGGCCCCAAGCAGATCGGACCCGGGAGAGGCTGCCTGGCAGGGGCCGGAACTGGCGGCGCCGGCTCTTGGCCGCCTGGTGTCCCCACGCCGTGGGCGGCCCTTCTGCTTCTAGCTCGGGGCTGAGACAGGCGGGGGAACAGGGCCGATCCCGGCACCACTGTCTCCCCGCCCCACCCGCCCACGCCTCCTGCTGCTGTGCCCTGCCCCTCCCCCAGCGCACAGCGAGCCTGGGACGGCCGTCCACGCCTGTCTTGGATCCTGGGGACGGGGTGCTGACCCGGCTGCCAGAGCCCCTTCTCAGGAAGAGCTGGGTGGTCTCGGGGGCCCAGTCCAACAGCGGATCCTCCCTGCAGGAGCTCCCACGCCCACCGCACACACACTCACCTCCCCGGAGGCTCTCAGCCGCCCCACCTCGGGCAGCAGCTCTGTGGCAGGCCTTCAGCGGTGGGCTGTGGGGGGCCTGGGAGCCCAGCACTCTGCTGCCCCCTCCTCACAGCTGCCAGGGAGGTGACTACTGCTCCCGGGAGAAGCCCGGCCTCTCTCACACTCAGCAGCTCCTCCCAGCCCCGCCAGCCTGCCCGGCCCTACCTGCCTGGGGACAGCTGCTGTGCGGCCACACCCTGCACACCCCCTACCTGGCTCCGGCACCGGCCTCCGTCTGCTTCTCGCACAGGCGTCAGGGATCCATAGGTGGACGTGGGCTGGCCCCTGCAGCCCATGGCTCGCCTTGCCAGCCCCACCCACACCTGTCACAGGTCACTGCACTGGCCCCTGGTAGGTGCGGGGACCCCAGCCCTGGGCCCCCTGGCTGTCCTGGGTGGCTGTGGGCATGCACCTGTGTCCTGCCGCGGGCGTCCGTTCCTCACCCACCCCTCTGCCTCTCGCCCCCGGCCCCATCCCCTCCACGCCGCCATGTGTGCCGCACGCGTGTGGGCAGCGGCTGCTGGCCGCCTCTCCCACACACCTGCGCTGCGGGCTGGGCTTGCAGCCCAGTGGCCCACCACCCACAGGCGCCTGGCCCCAGGCATCCTCGCCAAACACTAGCAGGTGGGCTCGTCCCTGCCACCGCCGCCCCCAGACCTCCCCCAGCCCTGCTTCACCCAACAGCAAAGAGGCCGCCCTTGGGCAGCGTGGGCCACAATGCTCCCTGGTGCTGACCCACAGCACCGAGGCTCTGCTTCGTCCCAGGGTGATTTGTCACTTCCGGCTGGGGAAGGGGTGTTGAGGGCTAAGTCAAGCCAAGCACAGCGAGCCCTGACCCATCTGGGCAGCACCCAGGCCCGTGCCCCACCGCGAGCAGGGCACTGGGGGAACCCGGGGAGCCTGCAGCCCGGGGCTCCTCCCCACCCCTGGCTGCCTGTCCATAACTGACGCGTCCCCACCATCTGCTGGGTGAACCACAGGGGGCGGCCGAGCCTGGGGGCTGCCCCCATCACCTGCAGCTGGAGCCTGGACCACGGGCCATTCCCTCTAACGCCCCACGGCTCTGGGCAGCGGGGAGGGACACTGGAGGGGGCACGGGGACCCGGCCGTCCCAGCACCAGTCACACAGGGGACCCAGGCAGACAGCACCAGCAGGGCCGGCTCTCGGGGGCTGCTGGTGGTACAGGCGACTTCCCTGGCTCCACCGGGGCCTGGCAGACGGGAGCTGGGGCACGGGGACCACGGAGGAACAGCAACTGTGGAACAGCGGGGCCCCGCTCCGGCCCTCAGCTTCCTTCCCTGTGAGACGCCCGGGGTGGGTGGAGTGGCCGCAGCTCAAGCCCAGGCCGAAACCCTGGGCCCGTCCGAGCTCCTGACCCTGACCCCCAACCCCGGTGTTAAAGGAGGCAGGCACCAGGTGTGAGTAATGGAGCCACCTGCACCCGGCAGGGCCGCACCCCACAGTGCCGTCCAGCTCCCACCCCACGTGGGACTTGGGCAGGGAGCAGGGGCAGAAGACGAGGTCGTGGAGCTGTGACCTGGGAGTCCCGCCTGCCAGGGACCGGTCTGCCTCAGCGGCCCCTCCCCGCGTCCCCTCTGCACGCGGGCACAGGCAGGGACGGGCCCCCTCCCGACTCCTGCAGGGGCGTCAGTGACACAGGTACCCCAGCAGCTGGGGGGGCCCTAGGAGACCGTGGGCTCCCCTGGGGCAGGGGCCGAGGCCGGACAGTTTCCTTCTGTCCTGTCTCGGGCGCACGTTTGATGTCACCACACCTGCAGGCCAGGGGCACCGGCGATGGCTCCGCCCCCAGGAAGGGCATCCTGGGAGCTTCTGGACACTGAGCTCGGGGGTCACCTCCTGCCCTGCCACCGTCCCTCGTCAGGACCCTGAAGCATTCTGGGAAGCGTTTACTTTTAATTTAGAAAAATAGCCTGCGAGTGGTCCGGCGCCAGCCCTCGCGCCTGGGCACCCGGTGGGAGGGGCCAGCGCCAGGCCGGCCCTGCGCCCGGGCCGGGGTCCACAGCCAGGGCAAGGGCCGGCCCTCCGCCCCGCTTCAGCGTCCGAGCCACCGCAGTCCAGCCGGGGTCACCACACCTGGCAGAGCCGGATCAGCGCCTTCAAGGCCTGCAGCCCCGCCAAGCTCTTGTCTTTCACGGCCACGGCGAGCAGCACCGCCCTGTTCCCGGCCTCCTGAGACACGAACGCCACCAGGTTCTTCGCGAAGACGTGGATGAGAGGCTGGGGGAGGGGGCAGCAGGCCGCTTGGTCCCCCGGGGTCATCGCTGAGCCGCCGCCCAGCGTCCCCACGGAGGGACCCCAGCCCGCGGGTGACCTCTGACGGGCAGGCGGGATGCCCAACGCCCGCCCCGGCCCCCCCCCCATGGCCAGCTGCAGCCACGCCCGCCCTCACCTCGTCCTGCCCGAGGAGGACCCTCGTGGAGATCACGGGCCTGCCGAGGTCGCCGGCCCCGCTGCTGGGCTCCAGGCTGACCAGCGTGCCCATCTTCCCGAACTGGGTCACGACCACCAGGATGTGGCTGGCGAAGGCGGTGCAGACCACCTGCGTGGGGACCCCGCACACCACGTCCGTCTTCTGTTTGGACACCACCAGCGGCTTGCCCTCCATGGCTGGCTGGCGTCCGCTGGGGGTCGAGGGGGGAGAGAGAGAGAGATCAGACACCGTCCGAGGCACCTGCGGCGGGGAAACGGCCCCCGCCCGCCCGGGCCCGCAGGGCGACCCCCGCCCCAGACGGCGGCCTCCGCCCCTGCCCCAGCCCCCAGGCTCTCGGGCCCGCAGCGACCACCGACCCCGGGAAGCGGACCCGCGGCCGGCACCGGCGGCCCCGTGCGCGGGTGAGCAGCCGCGCTCGGCGCGCCGGAAGTGGCTCAGCGGGAGGACGCGGGCCCGCCCCCTCACGTCCCGCCCCCGCCGGAAGTGCAGCGCGCGGCTTCCGGTCCCGGGCGCTGGCGCGCGGGAGGTTCCGGGGGGTTCCGCGGCGGCCGAGTGTCCGAGAGCCGCGCCCGCGTTCTCGGGCCGGCCCTGGGCTCGGCGCAGAGCGGGTTCCCGGGCCGTCGCTGGGGCCCGGGCTGCGGGTGCGGGGCCCGAAGAGCGGAACCAGCCGGTGCTGCGATGCGGTGAGCGGGGCTCGCGGCGTCTCCCGCTCCCGGGCGGCCCCTCTGTCCAGGCCCTCCCAGATCTTCCATCCGCTGGCCACTCCCCAGGTGTCCGCGACAGGCCAAAGCCAGGAGCTTCTCCCGGTCTCCCACGCGAGTGCAGGCCCGAGCACTTGGGCCATCCTCCACCTCCCCCCGGGCCACAGCGGAGAGCTGGCCTGGAAGAGGAGCAGCCGGGACTCGAACCGGCGCCCACCTGGGACGCCAGTGCTGTAGGCGGCGGCCCCTGGGAGGCCGGTCCCTGCAGGGGAAGCGGGTGCCCAGGCCCCCTAGGCAGGGTCGTCTCCTGGGAAGCCCGAGTCTGTGCTGTTTGTAAGTTGGCGCTCCTGGCCACCGCCCGCGCCAGGGGGCCGGCTCGCTGCTAAACCCACCGCACACCTGTACAGGAGGGAAGCCGGGGGCCAGGCAGAACGCCCTGATGAGCAGGTCCTTGTCTGGTTCAGGGTGGAGCCTGGCGGAAGCCGGGCCCGAGTCCCTCCGTCCAGGGAGGGGGCTCCTGGTGGCCTGGGTGATGGGGGGTGGGGGAGGGGCCTGCCCGCCATTGACCGGCCTCCAGGGTGAAGGGTAATTGGAAATAGACCCTCAGGTGAGCTCACTCGGAATGGGACCCAAATAGGAGTAGAGCCAGTATTGGGGTGAGAGAGTTTGGGGAGTCGCCCTGAACAGTGTAGGATGGGGCCCCTCTGCAGTGCCGGCATCTCCTGTGGGCGCCGGTTCCAGTCCCAGCTGGGCCACTTCCATCAGCTCCCTGCTTTGGCCTGGGAAAGCAGAGGAAGATGGCCCAAGGCCCTGGGCCCTGCACCCGCGTGGGAGACCCGGAGCGCCCAGGCTCCTGGCTCCAGATCGGTGCAGCTCCGGCCACTGCGGCCATCTGGGGAGTGACCCAGCAGATGGAAGGCCTCTGTCTCTGCCTCTCACTGACTGTAACTCTACCTCGCAAATAAATAAAGCTTCCCCAAAAAAGTTTAAAAAAATAGGAAAATATCCGGAACTTGTCTCATCTTCAAGAAACCCTAGAAGCAATCGAAGTTGGGGGAGGGGAGAGAGGGCGTCACCCAGCACCCTACCCACACATGTGGCCACCCGGGGCTGGTTCCTGGGGCTGTGTGGGTGCCTCTGTCTTCCCCCAGAGCTGTGTGTCCCGGGCACACCGGCTTCCCTGGGCACCGTGGGCTCAGCTCAGCCTCGGCAGCCCTGCCCACGCTCCACCCCAGCTTGGGCTCCCTCTTGTACCCCTAGTGCTGCACCCCCACATCAGGGCAACTCTGAGACTGACAGTTCTGCTTTGTAGTTCCACAGCGTCACAGGGAGGGGTTCTGGGGCTGTGGGGGAGGGGCGTGGTCCCTCGTCCCTCCGTGCGTCACACTCTGCTCTGCGGCCCTGCAGTGGCGGGGACCCAGGTGACAGATGGAACCTGGACACGGCAGGGACTCGGGGTGCGGCAGGTCCTTGGGGGGGGGTCCTGACACTCAGAGCCTCTGACTTTAGCTTGAAGATGGAGCTAGCCATCGAGCTGCCTCCCGGGGCTTGGGGGGGTTCCCTGGGGGGCTGCCTCGGGGGGGGGGCTTGGGGGGTCCCCTGGGGGGCTGCCTCCCGGGGCTTGGGGGTTCCCCTGGGGGCCGCAGCTTGGGCAGCTGAGTTGCTGCAGACAACGGGGGAGCTCTGTTGGGACAGCATATTGGAGCTCCTGGGTTCGAGTCCCAGCTCCGGCTCTTGACCAGCTTCCTCTAGCGCAGGTCCCAGAGGCAGCAGGGCTGGCCCGAGTGCCCGGGTCTCTTGCCCAGCCTTGGCAGGCGTTTGGGGAGTGCGTGGGAGTTGTCTGTCTGTCTGCCATCCAGGCCTCTCAGGGAAGAAGGAAGCTTATCATTAACCAGAGTGGATGCAGCGTGTGGGGTCAGCCACCAGGACTCAGGCGGTGCTGGTGGCTGCAGGCCTGGGCAGCCACAATGCCCCGGGCTCGGCTGGAGGCTGCTCTCAGCTGTTCTAACCGCCGGGCCCGCCAAGGGTCTGCCTGGGGACTGGTCTCACGGACACAGCATCCCCTGCGTGGTTGTGGTGTGGCTCCGTGGTGGTGTTGGCGCAGGGATGCCCCTGCCCATGGCTGGGCGGGCCCCACCTGGCGTCTCCGGGAAGCCCCCGGGTGGGGCGCCTGCTTCTGAGCCAGGCTCTGCTGAAAACCCCAGTGAGCGTGGGCGCAGCTTCCCTCGCGCGGGGTCAGGGAGGAGGCACTGGTCGGGCTGAACTCGGGTCCCTCCCCCAGCCCCCCGGACTGGCTGAACTCGGGTCCCTCCCCCAGTCCCCCTGGACCGGCTGGACTTGGGTCCCTCCCCCAGCCCCCCGGACTGGCTGAACTCGGGTCCCTCCCCCAGCCCCCCTGGACCGGCTGGACTTGGGTCCCTCCCCCAGCCCCCGTGCGCCACGGATCCGCTCCTGCTCGTCCCCCAGGGACAGAGACCCGCCCCATGCTCCCCCCACCCCGCCCCCCGTCCCCTGTCCCGGTGAGCGCACTCCTGCAGAATGGGTTCTTGGGGCTGGGCAGTCTAGAGGGTCAGGTGACGTCATGTTTGCCTCGCTGGGTGCCTGACACGAGCTTCCTGGGTTGCTGGAGTCCACTGGGGACCCCAAACACGGGACACTTGTGGTGGCCCACGGCCACCAGGCTCTGCGCCCTGGGCTTTTGCAGGAAGCGCTGCCCGCTGCCCAGCCCCATAAGTGTCCACACGGCCCTCATGCCCGGGCCCTACCTGTGGGGCTGGGCTGCGCAGTGCCTTGTTGGGACGTCAGCTCTTGGGCAGCTGGAGATGGGGCCGCGGGGCGTGGCCAGGGGTACCGGGGTGTGCCACAGGGCAGGACCAGGGGTGTATTGGAGGCGGGGCAGGTGTGTAAGGGGGGGGGCAGGGGTTTCCGGGGGCGTGCCGAGGGGGCGGGGCCAGAGCTGTGACGGGGGGCGGGGCTGGGGCGAGCCGAGGGGCAGGACCCGGGTGTGCAGGGTGGGTTTTCTGCACGCCAGGGGTGGTGGACCGGGCCCCAGGCCTTTCTCTGCCCTTGCCCTGGTCCGGTGTGTCGGGGGAGTGACTGTCTCTGGCCTGCTGGGCGCCTCCGAGGTCACCGTGTGGCTGTGTCCTTGCACACGAGGGCCACGCGGCTCCACTTGGGACAGACGGGACAGGGAGTGCCTTTGTTGGACCCGGCTTTCCGACTGCGCTGCTCGGAGCCAGTGGGGGGCTGCAGGCCAGTGCAGCAGGCAGCGTTTGGCCGCCGAGCGAAGAGGATTGGAAGCCACTCGAATTACGAAGCCGGAGCAGACCCAGGCCTGCATGTGTGAAAGTCAAATCTCTCCCCGGGGAGATGAATGAGCCCTGGGAAGATTTCTGTCTATCCAGGTCTCGGAGGGGTTGCTATGCCTCATGGGAGCAGCCGGGGCCGGTCCTTGGCTGGGCACCACCTGGATGGACAGTGGCCTCTCTGAGTCAGGCCCCGGCCGGAGACCCGTCACCTGCTGCCCTGACTGTGGTATTTCCCGGGTGCTTGGTCTCTGGCCCCACAGACTCCCACGCCAAGGTGGGGCCTTGGGCACCAGGGAGTGGGTAGAGCTGACGGCCACAGGCAGCCCCCACCCACTCTGCTCAGGCGCCCAACAGAATGAAACCTGGTAGAAGTGTGCAGCCTCATAGAGTCCAACATGCAGACGCTACCCCAGGAAAGGAAGCCTTGTGCTCCCAGGAACACCTGCACATGAGTGTCCACACAGGCCCAGAGTGGACACAGCCCACAGTCTCCACAGTGTGGGAACAGCCGCTGCCACCTGGAGCAGTGGCAGCCACTGTGTGCTGTGAGGAGGAAGGTGTTTGGCCACAGCCCTTGTGGAGGGGTGAGACCACGACCGCAGGAAGTCAACAGTGAGCCCGAGGGGTGTTGGGCCCTCGTGTCCTGGCCATGGCTGTGGTTCCAGGGCTGTTTGCATTCGCCTGCATCTACAGGTGCCCGCATGTCCCATCGGGTGCCTGGATCCCCATCCTGCCTCCTCTGCTTCTGATCCAGGTGCCAATGGGCTCCCTGGAAGGCAGCGGTGATGAATCAAGTACTTGGGTCCCTGCCATGCACAGGGGAGACCCAGATGGAGGCCCTGGCTTCAGCCCCCCTCAGCCTGGGCTCTTGTGCTCACCATCCATCTGCCGCTCACCCATCCATCATCCATCATCACCCATCATCATCATCCATCCTCCATCCTCCATCATCCATCATCCATCA
>CM027397.1:638560-658468 GCA_015711505.1 Sylvilagus bachmani
CATCATCATCCATCATCTGTCATCATCATCCATCATCCATCCATCATCATCCATCATCCGTCATTCTTCCATCCATCATCATCCATCATCCATCATCATCATCATCCATCATCATCCATCATCTGTCATCATCATCCATCATCCATCCATCATCATCCATCATCCATCATCATCCCTCATCCATCATCCATCATCATCTATCATCATCATCATCCTTCCATCATCATCCATCACCCATGATCCACCATCCATCATCATCCACCATCCATCCATCATCATCATCCATCATCATCCATCATCCGTCATCCATCATCCGTCATCTGTCATCCGTCATCCTTCCATCCATCATCCATCATCCGTCATCCTTCCATCCATCATCCATCCATCATCACCCATCATCTGTCATCCTTCCATCCATCATCATCATCATGATCCATCATCCATCATCATCATCATCATCATCCATCATCCATCATCATCATCCATCATCATCATCCATCATCATCCATCATCATCATCATCCATCATCTGTCATCCTTCCATCCATCATCATCCTTCCATCCATCATCCATCCATCATCATCCATCATCCATCATCATCATCCACCATCCATCATCCACCGTCCATCATCCATCCATCATCATCATCACCATCCATCACCCATGATCCATCATCCATCATCATCCACCATCCATCATCCATCACCATCCATCATCATCATCCATCACCCATCCATCATCTGTCATCCATCCATCACCATCCCCCATCCCTCCCTCTCCTCGCCCACCTGCGCGCCCGTGCAGGAGAGATGTGGTGCCGGAAGCTGCTCCACGGCCCGCGGGTGCCCATCAGCTCACTGCAGAGCTGGCTCAGGCGCCGGTGGCAGCTGCAGGTGGAGGCAGAGACGCTGAAAACAGGACCCCGCCCCTCAGCAACCACGAAGGCGGCGGCAGGGGTTTCCGGGGGGGGGGGGGGGCTTGGAGGAAGAAAACGCCCCGTGGGAAAACAGCCGAGGAAAGGGTGGGGGTGAGGGGGTGCTGCCTGGCCGCCGGGCGCTCCGTGGGGGTCTCCCAGGTGGTCGCCTCCCAGGCACAGCAGCAGGGAGCCGGGTGGGAAGTGAGCAGCCGGGGAGGACCAGGCACAGCGCGCTGACCCACACACCAGTTTTTTTAACCCGACACCCCCGGTGCCGTGGTGGCTGGGGGCCTGCCAGGCCGGGCGGATCCGGGAGCCGCTGGGCTGAGCGGGAAGCCGGGGGCGCCTGTGCTGCCAGCGGAGGCCGCGCGGGGGCAGCAGAGGCCGCAGAACGCGCTCGCCAGCCGGGGCGGCGGGCGTGGGCGGGGACTCGGCGGGGAGGCGGTGCCTCCTTCCCCGTCCGTCAGGCTGGCTCCTCCCCTGGGGCGGGGCCGGCGGGCGGGTCTCTCTGCGCCAAGGTCGGCCGCGGCCGCCGGGCTCAGTCCCTGTCCGCCTGCCCCGCTTTCGGGGTCACTCGCCCCTGGGCAGTCACGTGATGATGAGGCCGGGGTGCTTTGACGGGGCGGCCCCTGGAGGCGGGGCGGAGTGGCCGGGGGCCGGCGGGGGCGGAGGGATCACCCGGCGCGTGTGCCCCTGACGTCACAGCGTGGGCCCCAAACCGTGCCCCCCCAGGGTTGCTGCTTTCCTGGAGGAAAGGGAACGGGTTCGGGGCCCAAGCTCCGGCCTGGGGGGCACTGAGGTGTCCCTGGGCGTGGGGCGCAAAGGTCAGGACCCGTGGAGAGGAGGCCACGGGGGCGGGGCTCGAATGCACCTGTTGGTTTTCCGCGGGAACCTTACAAAGCCCAACTAAGATTTCCGTGGGAGCTGCGGTCTGGTCTCACCCGGCTCCCATCATGGCTCCTTCCCTCGGCCCCTCTCTTTGGTCGGCGCCTGCCCGCCTGGGCCCCTCCCCGCCCCTACGGCCTGTTCCTCTCCCCTCTTGCGTGGAATCCTGCAGCGTGAGCGGGCCTGGCCCTGGCAGGGCTGAGCTGGGCTGAGCTGAGCAGCCCGACCTGGGTCATCACCCAGGCGTGACAGCTGCCCGTCTGAACTGGGGGGTCTGGGTTTCCTGCCTCCTCGTTTGGGGTCGAGGCAGGGTGCGTCCCTCCCTCCCCCAGCACCACACCATGTGCTGGTTCCTGGCGTCTCCGTACCTGTGGGGGCCGCTGTCCGTCGCTGTGTCTTCCGCATCTTGCTGGGGCTCTGTGCCGCCTCCGTGTCCCAGCCCCTCCCTGCTCTGGGTCAGCAGCGGGACCCTGGGTGCGCTCTGTTCTGATGTCCTCTGGCTTCCCGGCCGCGGTGGCTGGCAGGGTGCAGCCCTGCCGTCACCCCAGGACTCTGGACTCGGCCCCGGGCCCCTCCTGGGCTCTGCCTGAGTCTGAGCGGCCGGGTGGGGGTGGAGCAGCCCCTGCCCCAGCCCCTGGTCTCCTGGGTCACCAGGTCTGCCTCCATCATTGCCAAGGCTGCTGCATGGACCCTGTGTGGGGGTGTGTGTGCTGCTGGCTCTACTTTCCCTCCCTGCCCTACGTCTGGATCCCCTCTGTGGTCCCCCAGGGTCTGCCCCCGCCCCCTCCCCAGGGAGCAGAGCTGCGGGAACCCAGGGGATCACACACGGGGACCCCGCGCCCAGCGAGCCGGGGGTCACACACGGGGACCCCGCGCCCAGCGAGCCGGGGATCACACATGGGCTGAAGCCAGGAGCCTGGAGCTCCACCCTGGGTCTCCCACGTGGGTGCAGGGGCCCGGGATTTGGGCCATCTGCTGCTGCTTTCCCAGGGGCATTAGCAGGGAGCTGGATGAGAAGTGGAGCAGCTGGGATGTCCGAATGGGACGGCGGTGTCTCAGGTGGCGGCTTCACCCACCACTCCTGTACGTGTGCTCAGAGGCGTGGGACTGTCACATTGCAACAAGCATGTCCCTGTCCAGCACTCGCCCCCCGGCCATGCACTGTCCCTCTCCTTCCTGTCCCCGGGGCTCTACAGTGGAGGGCTCGAGGTCCATCCTTGTGGCCCAAGCGCTCAGAACCTTCCTTCATGGCCGAGGAAAATCCCACTGTGTGGTGGACTCTGCTGCGTGGGTCCAGTCATCCCCGCCTTGGCCCTGGTCTGCGTCCACCCCATGCTGTTACAGCCAGCGGCTCGTGGAGCCAGAGCCGTCCTGGGGCTGTGCACTTGCCCCCGAGTTCATGTGAGGAAAGGACAGGGGAGGGACGAGGGTGCTGGACGTGGGCTCCCGGGGCGACACGGTGGAGGCGGCAGAGCGGCTGGGTGGCCCTGGGGTCCTGGGTGGTGGGAGCCGGAGGAGGAGGAGAGGTGTGGGTTCGTGGCAGGCCTGGTGAGTCTGAGCATTCAGGTGCACACCAGGCCTAGGGGCCGCCTCTGAGACCTCAGATGCCCTCCCAGGCAGTGGGGTCGCTGGGAAGCCCCCACTGTGATGTTCATTTGTGGCGTCCACCCCTCTGGGCCCTGGCTGTGCTGTGGCGGTGCCACACCATCCCCCATGAGTAGGCGGGTCAGGGCCAGCTCTCTTCTCCCCCTGGGCGGGCACCGCCGGGCTCCGGGTCCTTGGGCCCCAGACTCTGAGGCAGCAGCTCCCCTACCCCAACTCTCACTCACACTCTGACACACTCGCACAGCCAACACTGACACGCTCTCGCACCGACATGTACACTGTGAAGTCACACACAGTACACACACCAACACACGCAATCACACACACCCTGACACACACAGCCACACACACATTCACACAACACCCTGACACACTCTTGCATGGACATGCACACCCTGACACACACAGACACACAGTCACACAACGCCCTGACTCACACAGACATACACACCCTGACACAGTCACACAACGCCCTGACACACTCTCACACGGACTTGCACACCCTGACACACTCAGCCACACAATGCCCCGGCACACACTCTTGCACAGACACGCACACCTTGAGGGATGCACAGGCTCACAGGAGAGCCCAGAGCCGTCAGCTGCTGGCAGGGGCGAGCACCAGCGAGTGTGAGGAGAGGGTGGAGCCGCCGAGGAGCGGGGCAGGAGTAGTGTGGGAAGCAGCCGTGGGAGTGACAGACACATCCTAGACTTGAGTCCCCAGGTGTTCAGTAGGCGCACACTTATTACACCGCGGGTGAGGGGCAAATGACCAGAGTGCACATCCTGCCCGGCCGTGGACTGTGGCTCCCCCCAGGCGTCCACGGCCCCTCCCTGCAGGCGCCCCCTCCCTCGTGCCCCCCATCTTCCGTGCACAGCAGCCGCGGCCGACTCCCTGGGGACTCAGCTCGTCCACTCTGCCTCCTCACCTCTGTGACTCTCTGCTCGCGGCTTCAGCTGCACCTGGGTTCTCAGCTCCTGCAGGGCTCGCTGCACCTGGTGGGGAGGGCGGGCATGCCATCGGCGGGGGGGGAAGACGGCAGCCACCCCCGGCTGTGTGTGCGGCTGCCCACCCCGCATCTTCCAGCACCTTCCGTGGGCTCTGGTGCCTCCGTGACTCACCTGCCGGACACCGGGGCCGCTGAGGGACGCCAGGTGGTGCGCGAGCTGCATGGGGAGCTGCAGCACAGGACGGAGGGCAGCTCTCCCTGCGGGTCGCTGGCAGGGGCAGAGCAGGGGAGCCGTGGACGTGAGGTGGGCACAGGTGCAGGCTGGGAGGCGCCCCAGCCCCTCCTGCCCATGTCCACCCCAGGACAGGGCTGTGGGCCACAGCAGCTGGCACTGAGGTTTGAAAGCCGGGCCGTGGCTGCCTGCAGGGTTTGGTTGGGTGCTGATCCATCGATCGTCCCCAGGGGTTCTGAGTTTACTGTGGGGCCCGAGATGGGCGCCGCACCCCGCCTGTCAATCACAGGCTCCCCGGGCCTCCCGCTCCTGCCTGATTGGCAGACATAGTGGACAGGAGGCGGGGTGAGCAGGTGCTGCAGGCCCGGGCCTTCTGCAGGCTGGCCCCAGTGGACTCAGGCTGTGGGCAGCAGGTGGGTGGGAGGGAGGCAGCAGGGCAGTGGGGGACACGCGTGTGATGCACACACAGGCGTGACACAGGCACGATGCACACACAGGTGTGTACAAACACAGGTGTGGGCATGGATGGGAGTGGGCGTGGCTGTCCACGGCCTCCACCCGTGGGCTCCGAAAGTCATGCTGTGCAGGCCTCAGGGACCTGGCCACTCAGCGAGAGCGGCTGTGGACAAGGGGACGCTGGTGTGGCCTTGGCAGAGCCGTGCCCACATGGCCGGGTCAGAGGGGCACTGCACAGAGCGGACGCCTGGCTGAGCTCACAGCAGGGGAGAAGGTGGACACTTCGGCTCCAGCTCTGCATTCCGGGGTCGGGCTGGGCAGACACAGCCTGGGGGGAGCGCAGACAGGGAGTAGCTTTGGGGGTGGGGCGCCTGAGGACAGGGGAGGACAGGGAATACAGGGGGGAGGGGTCTCTGGTGCTGCAGCGGCCGTGGTGCCCACCCCCCCCACCCACTGTGCTGCCAAGGGCCCCTGGGAAAAAGCCAGGGAGAGGAGTCTGACCCCAGCGATCGGGGGCCCCGAGGACAGACAGGCGTCTCCCAGAGGCCGGCTGGGGGACAGAGCGACCTCAGCGGCCTTGAGAGGGGACACCGACGCAGAGCCGGGCTCGTGAGCGGGCAGCCGTGGCTGTCCCCGCAGGACCCGGCGCGCTGCTCGGCTGGGCAGACGCCGCCGGTTTTCATGTGTGGGGGAAGCGACCTTTTACGTCTCTGATCGCAGGAAGTTAATTTGCTCCACAAATGTGGTGTCCTACCAGCTGCTACCGATGGGCTGAACAACACAGCAGTGATGAGCAGTGGGGACGAGAGGGACGCTCGCTCCCAGGTCCCTGACCCAACGCCCCCTGGGACGGGGAGCTCACCACCCACGGGAGCAGCCAGGGCTCAGGGTTCGGCTGGAATTTCGCCTGTCGGAGGGTGCACAGAGCAGCCGCCTTCCTTGCCCCCCCCGCCCCGCCCCCACCTCCTCTCTGCTGGTCACCTGTGGGCCTTGTGCCCAGCTGCTGCCAGGGGCCTGTGCCATTCCCCAGGGAGGCTCCCCAGGAAGTGGGGGTGCTGGGACCTATTTCTGCCCCCAGCCTCCTGACACTGCAGCCCCACAGGCTGGCCACGGTCACGTCTCTGCAGGCTCCTGGGGCGCCCTGCCAGCTGCCTCGTGCTGGCCACAGAGCCGCCACGACCTCTCCGTAGGAAAGACAAACCCAGCCAGGCCTGCGTGGAGCTGGCGCTGGCGGGATGAAGCCTAGCCCGTGGTGGACCCTGCATGGGCAGGCCGGGGCCGGTCGTGTGGCCTCAGCTGGGCAGGCACGCCCTCTTCCCCAGCCGTGGGAGTGGGCGCAGAGCTGGGAGACCCTGCGGTGGACTACAGCCCTCCTGGTGCCCGCGTTCCCCGACGTCCTCCGGCCCTGCCCCCTCCTGCGGACGGAAGCCCCCAGGTGCGGCGGTCCCAGCTGCCCACCGGGCTCCCCCTGCTGCGCCTGCAGGGGTGGGGCTGCCGAGGCGGGGGCCTGCCCAGGCTGCAGCAGCCAAGGGTGGCCGGGGCCGGGCGTGCTCCGATCCCGCTGCGCCCCTGGCCACCACGTGTGTGGCCTTGCCCCCGAGGGTGACTGTGCGATGAAGGCTGAGTGGAATCACCAGGGTCCTCTGGACTCCAGGGGCTGAGGACAGACGCATGGTCGGCGCCCGCGAGCAGCAGCCCCGGCTGGACCTGGGGCTCCAGGCCCCGAATGGGAGGGCACAGGCGGTTTGCTGCTTTATTTTTTTTTAAATTTACTTATTTGAAAGGTGGAATTACAGAGGGGGGGGTCCTTCCATCCGTTGGTTCACTCCCCAGATGGCCACAATGACCGGGACTGGGCCAGGCGGAATCCAGGAGCCAGGAGCCTCCCCCGGTCTCCCACGCAGGTGCGTATCCTCAGCTCCAGTCTCCTCATGAAGGCGACAAGGGGGCACAGGGCACCTGCCCCCTGCTGGGGAAGGTGCTGACGAGCCCAGGACTGGCTGCCCCCTGCCGCCCGGCCAGTCCAAGAGGGGAGGCCTGGGCCGGGCTCAGACAGGGAGGTGGGAGCCGTGGGGCTGGGGGGGCAAGCAGACCCAGGGCACGAGGGGTGGCCAGCGTGGTAGCACAGAGGCCCAGGCCGGCCGAGGGGTCTGGGAGGCAGGGTGGAGGCTCTGGGGCTGGGTCCCAGTCCTGGGCCTTCCAGGGTAGAGAAATGGTCAGTGACAGGAAGCAGCTCCTGGCCCAGGCCCCTGGGAGCCGCTCCTCCCTGCCCCCGCCCCCCGGGAGCTCCCAGACCTCGGGTTCCTGCCTTGCCGAGGGTTTGTTCCGCTGGCTGCTCTCGGTAGCAGCTGCGGCTGACGGCTGGGGCGGGAACTCATAGTGTTGGAGCTGCTGTCAGACACAGGTTGGAGGAGGGTGCAGCTGGTGCCCTGGGCCGCGCCCCCCGCGCGGAGCCAGCCGAGGTGGCCGCCCCTGAGCTCGGCCCGCACACACCTGGGGGCCTGGCTTGAGCTTGAGCCAGTTTAAAAAACCCCGAGTTTCTCCTTTCTCATCTGCTTCCTCTCTCCCACATCCCTCAGTCTCCACATTCATTCATTCATTCACACAATCACTCATTCATAAAGCATCCATCCGTTCTGTGCTCAGCTCCAGGGAGACCCAGCCTAACGTGGGAGAACCCCTGGACTCGAGGGTCCTGCCTCCCCATCCTATCCCTTCTGTCTCCCTCTCCCCCGACCCTGGAGGACGGCTACCCTCGTGCAGCTGGGGACAGCGTCCTTCTGTGTCCCCGCTGGGAAGGCCCGAGTGACCATAACCCTGGAAGCCACTGGGGTGTGTGCTGTCCTGGAGCCGGTCACTCGACCAGCTTCCACTGCAGCGGCCATGGAGAGGGCCGTGTCCAGCATGGGGGAGGCCTGGGCCAGCCCGGGGCAGTGGGAGTCAGTATGGTGGGCGGTGTTGGGGTCAGGGCCTGGGGCGCCCGCCCATCATTTCTGGATGGAATTTGGGGCAGCATGTGGGGTCAGCATTCAGAGAGAGGTCGAGCAGGACACTGGGGACCATCACGGGGGTCCAGATGACGTCAAAGTCGAGACCTCATGATGGGGAGGGGACGTGGCTGTGACGTGGCTGCTGGGAGCGGAGGCCTGGGAGGAGCGCCTGCCGGGCTGAGAACCCTGTGCCCATGGACCCCCCTCCTCAGGGAGTCCCCAGGGACCGGGGCCGAGGCAGAGGACAGCAGGTCCCTGGCAGGAGGTCCTGCTGGCTCGGGTGGACCCCCAGGCCTGGGGCTGCTAAATGCACCTTCCCTGGGCTCCCAGCATGCTTTGCAGCCCTCGCGGACCCCAGAGCACCGCCCTCCCCCAAGCCCCACCCCTTGTCTTCCCAGGGCCTGGCCGGCAGTGCCTGCACTGGGTGAACCCCTCCAGCTCGGCCGAGACCTCCAGGGCCGGCAAACGCAGTACTGAGGCCGAAGCCCCCAGGGGCTGAGTTTGAGTGGCTTCCCGGCGTGGGGTCTGGGTAGGGGCTGGGCTGCCCGGGTGGGGTCTGGGGCAGCTGTCGGAAGCTGAGGGGAGGGCGGGTGGGGAGCCCCCCAGCCCTGGGAGAGAGGCGCGGCGTGGTAATGGCAGCCGCACCCACGCTGCCGTCTGGGGCGGCTGCGTGCCAATTAAAGAGGAGCCGAGCCTCTCGTTCGCTCCCAGCTGCCGGGAATCCAATTAGAGACGTCTTAGAGCCGTTCCGGCAGCTCTGCCATGTCCTCTCTGACACAGCGGAGCAGCGGGCCCAGGCCTCAGCCGGCGTCCCCTCCGCCATGGGGAGTCGGCCCCAGACCCCCTTTCATCACCCTGGGCCCGAGAGGCATTCTGGTCTACCCACTCACTCCCCAGTCAAGGAACAGAGCCCCCCCCAGGGGAGGGGCTTCGAATCGCAGACCTGGACCCCAGAGGCCAGAAAGAGACTTCTAGAAGGCAGGATTCAGGGGCTTTGCAGGTCCAGAGGGGGCCTAGCCACAGGACTCCCACCCCCATTCCGTGATTCTACCTGGGGCGGGGGCCTCAGAGCCACTGGCGCCTGCCCCAGGCGGGATCCACTTCCTGCAGCTCTGGGGGCGTCCAGACCCAGCGGCTTGGGGACCCCTCGCAGTCCACAGGGCAGGTCTACAGGGAGATGGCTGAGGAGGAACAACTCAGGGTCAGTGGCAAACACGAGGCCCACAAGGTCGGGGGGAGTCTGTTCTTGCCCCCTCCCAGGGCTGAGCTCGCCCACACGCTCTGATTGGCTGCCTTCGGATCTTCCTGGCTCACCATGTCTTTCGGGGTTGACAACCTTCCAGGTTTCCCACCCCGCGCTGGTGATGTGAAGCGTGGTGCAAATGAGCTCCAGCTGACCCTGACATCCAGCGACCGGCTTCTCCTGCAGGTGTGGCTGGTCTGCCGCCTCTCCAAGCCGCCGGCGGTGCCGCCCCCCACCCCACGTGCAGACCCCGCGTGCGGACAATGCTCTTCCTGTGCACTGCCCTGCCCAGCCAAGCACCCTGGCCTCGGGGCTCGGGGCAGGGGCTGCGGCCAGGTAGTGCGGCCGGGCCACAGATGCAGCGTGGACTCGACCTGTGAGTAATCCCCTGGCGTGTCGGGGTGGGGTGGGGTCCCGCGGCTCTCGGGCCTCCCTCGTACTGCTCTGGGGTTCATGCACCTGGCGGTCTTGGGCTGCCTCTCCCTGAGGTTATCCTGGATCCGTGCCGCGGCTCAGGGCCCCTTGGTGGCAGCTCCTGCCGGGACTCCGCGGCCGGTTTCCGTCTGGGTCCGCTCTGCCTGGGCCGCCGGGAGTTTGCGCGCGGCCTTAGTGCTCGGGTGGTTTCTGTTGCCGACAATCCTGGTGCGTCTGCCGCGTGTCTGGCTGCCCGGTTCACGGCACGCTTGGTCTCATGGAAGGTTACTTACCATCTTTCTCGGCGTGATTGTGCAAACTCAGTTTGTGTTGGGCACTGTGGCCTTGCCTCCGGGTGGTGTGGGTCTGTGACAGTGTGAGGTGGGGGTTTTCTTTAGGACTCCCGCCTCGCTAGCCCAGGCTCATCGCGCCATCCCCCCCCCCCCAGCACCTCGCCCGCGGGGTGGCACTCCGGCTTCTCTGTGCCGCTTGCCTTCTGGGTCTTGGCCTGCTCCAGGCTTCTTCGACACAGGTGGGGAGGGGGCCAGCATCATTGCGCCCTGGCAGAGGTGGGGAAGGGGCCCGGCCTCGCTGCGCCCTGGCAGAGGTGGGGAGGGGGCCCGGCCTCGCTGCGCCCTGGCAGAGGTGGGGAGGGGGCCCGGCCTCGCTGCGCCCTGGCAGAAGTGGGGAGGGGGTCGGCCTCGTGGCGCCCTGGCAGAGGGGCGGAGGCCCCGAGGCAGCATTGAAATTGGTGAGGGCCGGCGCCACGGCTCACTAGGCTAATCCTCCACCTGTGGCGCCGGCACACCGGGTTCTAGTCCTGGTCGGGGCGCTGGATTCTGTCCTGGTTGCCCCTCTTCCAGGCCAGCTCTCTGCTGTGGCCCGGGAGTGCAGTGGAGGATGGCCCAGGTGCTTGGGCCCTGCACCCCATGGGAGACCAGGAAAAAGCACCTAGCACCTGGCTCCTGCCTTTGGATCAGCACAGTGTGTCGGCCGTGTGGCCATTGGAGGGTGAACCAACGGCAAAAGGAAGACCTTTCTCTCTGTCTCTCTCTCTCACTGTCCACTCTGCCTGTCAAAAAAAAAAAAAAAAAAAGAAAAGAAAAAGAAGTTGGTGAGGGAAGGTGGTGTTCACGCTCCTGCACCTGCTGTGAGGCCACCAGGTCCGCTCGCAGCCCCAAACTTCCCGTGAGCCCACAAGACCCTGCTGGCTCCACCTGTGTGCCCTCAGCTCCCCGTGTGAGCTCCCTCGTGGGAGTGAGCCTGGCTGCTGGGGCCGCTGCCCATGGCCCTGGGGAGCCCAGGAGGGCGTCGGGTCCCTCGCAGTCACAGCCCATGGCTTCCCTTGGTGCTGAGAAACCAAGTCTGGTCCAGGCCAGAAGAAGCCACTGGATGTCACCATCTTCATCCAGCGACCCCTGGCGGGCCCAGGGCCAGGGGTCCCACCCGTGTGCTGCTCCAGGGTGGGCACTCGGGGGAGGGCACTCTGCCCTCGGCTGGAACTGGACCCGCAGTCTGGCAGCTTTGGGCCTGGCAGAGCTGGGCGTGGGGTGGTAATGGATGCCCGGGTCTCGGCGGGGAACAGCCGCCCCAGGTCCAGCTGCTGGGCCAGAGGCCGGGGGCACAGATGGGGAGGCGCTGGGCCTGGCCGGGCACTGCAGCCTCCGAGGGCTCCACACCTCACCTGCGCACACCCCCTCACCTGTGTACCCCCACCTGCACACACTCTACCTCACCTGCGCACACCCTCTCACCTGTGTACCCCCACCTGCATATACCCCACCTCACCTGTGCACACACCTCCTCACCACATATACCCCCTCACCTGCACACACCCCCTCACCTGTGCACACCCCATCTCACCTGTGTACCCCCACCTGCACACACTCTACCCCACCTCTGCACATCCTCCACCTGCACACAGCCCCTCACCTGTGCACACCCCATCTCACCTGTGTACCCCCACCTGCACACCTCCCACCTGCACACAGCCCCTCACCTGTGCACACCCCATCTCACCTGTGTACCCCCACCTGCACACCTCCCACCTGCACACACCCCCTCACCTGTGCACACCCCCTCTCACCTGTGCACACCCCCCCTGCACACCTCCCACCTGCGCACACCCCCTCACTTCACCCCTGGCCAGGCCAGAGCACGCCTGGCAGGTGGGGCTGACCCCCGGGGTGTGGCCGGTGTTGGTGTGGCAGGTGCGGTGTGGAGTGGAGCTGGAGGGAGGTGTTGATCTTCCCTGTGGCCCTGCCAGTGAAGCGAGGGCCCCAGCTGCCGCGGGGGAGGCGTGCAGAGCCCAGGACGGAGAGCTCGGTGGGCTTCCCGGGGGTCTTCAGGGACCGCGGCAGAGGCAGCATGCGGAGCCCCCTCGGGGACGTCTGTGAGAGCGAGGCTTCTGAGGCACAGGGGGCTTTGGGGAGGATGCAGACGGGGAGGGGGCTGCTTCACCCCACATAGGAGGGGAGTGGGATGGTGAGGGCTGTGGAGGGGGCACTGGAGCTGCAGTGAGCGGGGGGGGGGTGTCGCTGTGGGTGATCTGGGGGAGGACCACCCACCAGCACAGGGACCCCCCTCCGTCTTCCGAGGCTCAGGCAAGCCTGGGGCAGCTCAGGTGACACTGGTGGCCACCAGGCACGAGGGGCGTGGGAGCGAGTAGCCATCCTGCCCCCGCGGCCGCTGCCTTCTGTGGGGGTGACGGCCTCCCCGTGCAGGTTGTATGCTGAGGATGGGGCTGCTGGGGGGGCAGGGACTCGGGGGCACAGGGAGGCCACGGGTCCATCACTGCGGGGTGACATCTGTGCAGCCGGGTGGTGACTCTGTGCTGTGGGATTCTCTGGCCCTGCTCGGTCCCGGCTTCTCCTGGGCTGGGTGCTGGGCCTCACGGGGGCCTGGACAGGGACCCGGGGCTCCTCCCGCCTTCCTGCACAGACCGGAGCAGGTAGCAGGGGACCCACCCTGCAGCTGCGGGCACAGCCCCCAGACCCCGGGCACACAGAGAAACAACACGAAATCGATGTGGAACCGCAGGGCTGGTACCCAGCTCCTGACGGAGGGCAGCAGTCCTTAGACGCTTCCAGAACCGTCAGCTGTCCACCTCCCACCCCACCAGCAGCTGGGGTGGCAACAACCCGCTCAGGCATCACAGATGCTGGAGGGTGTGGCCCAAAGGCTGCCCACGCCCGGGTCTGCCAGCCCGTGGGGTGCACATGCGTGTGTGCGGCATCCTGGAAGGTGGCTCTCGCCAGCCACTGGGGCCTGGTCATGGTGCTGGGGTGACCTGTCCGGGGGGAGTGTGCAAGGTGATGTTGGAATGCTGCTGTAGACACACACTGGCTGGAGTTACCACCCACGCATGGGCACCCATGGTCACCCACAGTCATCCACAGTCACCCACGGCCACCATGAGCACCCACAGTCATAGTCACCCACAGGCACCCCAACCACCCATGAGCACCCATGAGCACCCATGAGCACCCACAGTCACCCATGGCCACCCATGGGTACCCATAGTCACCCACGGGCACCCACAGGTACCCACAATCACCCACAATCACCCACAGGCTCCCACATGCCGCACGGCAGCTGCCCAGCAACGAGCCACCCCAACAGTGACCACCGGATCCGCTCAGACCAGATCCCGCAGGGGAGGGGCTCGATACCCCCCTCTCAGCGGGGGTCCGTGGGGGCTCTGCTGGCCGTGGGGGCTCTGCTGGCCGTGGGCTCCTCTCCACCCACTGCTCCCCAGGCCGCTTGCGCTTTTCCCAGCCAGGCGAAGGGGCTCTGAGCATGGATGTCCCAAGGGACTTGGCGTCTGCCTGGCCCTGGGCGAGGTCTTCATGACACCCTGACTCACGCTGTCTCCAGGCGAACACCACCTATGCAGCCCCATGGGCCCTGCCAGGGACCCCGGTCAGCGGGGAGGGCGGCTCTGGGGACCCTGCGTCGAGTCCCATCGCTTCCGAAGCCACCTCCCGCCCACGGCCTGCAGGAGCCTGTCCCCGGGTGTGAGTGGCCTTGTCCTGAGGCCGTGGGTTAGGGGGCGTGCTGGCCTTGCCACACTGCTCTGGCATGCTCGCTGCCGCTTCCACCTGTCCGAGTCCTACAGCAGTGGCTTCCGTGTTCCGCCGTGGCCCCTGGGACAGCTCCGGCTTAGGGATGCGGAGTGGACTCCGCCTGGCTTCAGGGTCTGAGGGCTGCATGGGGCTGGGGTGCCTCAGATGGGGGCGGTGCCTCCTGCTGGGTGTCCGGGTTTGTGGGGTGGCTGTTCCCCAGAGATGGGGCCAGGGCCAAGAATGGAAGGGGTGGTTCTGAGTCAGCAAGGGGTGGGGGGCCTGGGCGCGCAGCAGGGGGGGCCCGGGACTCAGTCTGGGCCCTGTCAACAGACCCCGGGGGGACCCGGGTAGCGCTCGGCCCAGACTGGCGAGAGCGCGCCCCAGCTGGGCAAGCTGCTGAGCGGTGGGGGCCCCGGCGCCTGTGGGTGCTGCATCCCTGGGCAGCCTGGCACGCGTGGGGAGCGCCGACCGGTTGGTGCCATTGCTGCTGTTAATAATGGCTGCCCTGTGTCGCTGTCCTCCTGCCCACCAGTCCGCAGGGGGGAGCTGAGCCAGGTGCTGGGAGGACTGGCTGGCAGGTTGGGTGTTGGGGGCAGCAGCCGCTAGGCGTCTCAGAAGACCCAGGCCAGACACAGGGTTCCCTTTCCCCATTGTGTGCTGAGGGGCCCAGCTCCTGCGTCCCAGCGCCCCGGGGGGTGGGGGTCTCCAGGCTTTGTCCATCGTGGGCCTGGGGCAGCAGGGACTGGGAGCAAAGAACACTTCCAGACCCCCTGCTGTGCAAGCTCACCCCAAACAAACACTGCTGGGAGCCGCAAGACCAAGTCCTGAGACCGCCTCTCCCGCGGCCCCGGCCTGTGCCCGCGCTGCCTGCTCACTCGGGGTTGAGGACGGGGCAGGGTGGGGCTGCGGGGGACTTGCGTCTACAGTGGGCGTCACCTCTCCAGTCAGGGTCCCTGAACACTTGAGTGACAGCTGAGTCACTGGGGCGTCCCTGTGCCGGTCTCAGCTTCCCCCAAGCTCTGGGGTCTGCCAGGATCCTGCCACAACCCCCAATACCCCCGTGACAACTTTGTGCAAAACAGCCCCATCCTCGTCCTGTGGCCCCCGTCTTCATTCTGTGGCCCGTGTCCCTGTCCTGTGGCCCCTCACCCTCATCCTGTGGCCCTGCCACATCCCGTGGACCCCATCCCTGTCCCTGTGGCCCTGTCCCGTGGCCCTCTCCTTGTCCTGTGGCCCTGTCCCCATCCCTGTCCTGTGGTCCCCATCGCGTGGCCCGAGTCCAAGTCCCTGTGGGCTCTGTCCAGCTCAGTCCTTCCAGTCATTGTACACCACAAAGGCTTCCCAAGCCATGAGCTCTGGCCTGGGCCTCAAGCCACAAAGGGGCCCCTTCACTGCTTGGGGGAGGCGTGGCCTTGGCAGCAGGTGTGCAGGGGAGGGGCGGCTCCCAGCCCTGGATGCTGGAGCAGAGCGGGTGGAGCCTGAGCAGGGCCTCCGGGATCCACTGTCCATGATGGCAGCCCCTGGAGGGTCAGCGCTGGGGCAGCAGCCTGCTGGGGCCTCCCCCACCTGACGGGACCCACTGCTCCTTCCTCTCTTTCCCCCGCAGGATGAAGAGAAGGAGGCGGAGACAGGCGCAGGGCTGAGCCCCAACCCCGGCCACCCTAATGTTTCTTGCTGGGGAGGGAGAGTCCCCTGGCCTGGCCCTGACTGGCCCTGACCAGCCCCAGCCCCAGCCCCAGCCCCAGCCCCAGCCCCAGCCCCAGCCCCAGCCCCAGCCCCGCCCCGCTCCCACCCAGCCCCCGCCGGGTTCTCATGGCCACAAGGTCAGGTTCTGATGACTAATTAGATTCACAAAGTTGATGGAAAAACCGGGATATAAATAAATATTCCTGGAGCTGGTCCACCCCCTGCAGGCGTGAACTTTGAATAATTGGACAGAATTATGCAGAGGACTAATCAGAACTTTTTTCCTTTTGCTAATTACCTCTGGTTCATCAGTGTCAGAACCCAATCAACTCCAGACGTCTTAATTGACCCTTGGGAAACGCAGTCAGGGGAGAGCTTGGGGGTGCTGGCGCTGGGTGGGGTCCTGGGAGCCCCTAGAGGTGCTGGCACTGGGTGGGGATTCCAGGAGCCCCTGGGGGTGCTTGCACTGGGTGGGGGTCCCAAGTACCCCTGGGGTTGGCTGGTGCTGGGTGGGGGTTCTGGGTGCCCCTGGGGGTGCTGGTGCTGGGTGGGGGTCCTTGAAGCCTCTGGGGGGTGCTGGCACTGAGTAGGGGTCCTGAGTGCCCCGGGGGGTGCTGGCACTGAGTAGGGGTCCTGAGTACCCCTGGGGGTACTGGTGCTGGGTGGGGGTCCTTGAAGCCTCTGGGGGGTGCTGGTGCTGGGTGGGGGTCCTTGAAGCCTCTGGGGGGTGCTGGCGCTGAGCGGGGGTCCTGAGTGCCCCTGGGGATACAGGTGCTGGTTGGGGGTCCTGAGTGACTCTGGGGGTACTGGTGCTGCGTGGGGTCCCGGGTGCCCCTGGGGCGGGGCTGCCTTGGGGGGAGGTGCTGGACCTGACTCCAGGCTTTCTCTGATGGAGACCCAGGCACCCTCCCGGGGCTGGCCAGCCTGGGCTCCGGTCTCCTGTCCACTTGTCTAGCTGATGCGTTAGGTGAGGGGGCTCAGGATGGGGTCTGTGCAGGGGGGGCCTGGGACCCGGGGGGAGTTTTTGGGATCCGGGGGGTATTGGGCTCTTCTGCCTGGGATGAGAAGCTACGATCCGGGAGGGTGATTCCAGGTCCCCCCACCCCTCACCGGTGCCGCCACATCGCAAACGTGTGGGAAGCAAGCAGACGGGTTGCGCCCACTCCGCAGCTCCTCCCCTGCCCTCCGCGGGAGCCCCAGTCTGGGGGGCCCAGGGCCCTCCCCTCGCAGACAAGGCCACAGCCATGGCCCCTTTCTGCACCTTGAGGTCGGCGTCCACACACCCCAGGGCTTTCCTGGTGTGGACACAGGGTCCCCTGCTGGGCCACTGGAGGCAGCACCCCCCTCCTGCCCTGCCCCGCCACAGGCTGGGAGCTCCTTACCCCCACCCCCAGCACCCACAGGCTCCGCCCCTGGCCTGTGGGCGGGGTGAGGACCGCCCCTCCCTGGCTCCTTGGGTTCCCTGATGAAGGACTGCCCCAGCCCCGGCTGCGGGCAGGTGCCACGCGGTTTCTTGGGCGATCTGCGTGACCTTGATGTTCCCTTCTCGTCCCCATTGCTACATTTTGGGCTTTTCCTGGCTTGTGGAACCAGCATAGGCTCCCCTGGGGTGCTTTGGATCCGGGGCTTGCTGCGGAATCGCGGCCTCCCTGTGGGCCTGGGGACCCGCCTGTCCTCGCCTGGCCCGTGTCCGCCTGCCCTGCTGCTCCTCTAGGGGACTCCCCCCTGCCCATCTTTCCTGGCTGCAGTGCATGGGAGGGGCCACGGGGTGGGCATGGCCCCGCCTGCTGTGAGCCGGTGGTGCCCGGGGTCAGCTCCGGGAGGTTTTCCGACCTCAGCAGGACCTGCGACCATGGCTCTGACCTGTGACCACGCCAGGCTGGCTCCCTGGCTTGAAGTCTGCGGGTTGTCACTCCCCCTGCAGACAAGCTGGAAACAGACAAACGGCCCGCACCTGTCCTAGCACAGGCCCTGGCTCAGAGGGGACCCCCACCCCCACCCGCACATCCTCCCAGGAGCCTGGGACTGGCCCCCAGGGAGCTGCCGCTGGCCCACCCTCTCCTCCGGGGGAGGCCGGGCCCCCTGCAGCCTGCCGTGCCCAGCTGCCATGAGACCCCAGGCTGGGAGAGGACCCCCGCTGGGTGTGCTTGGGGGACAGACACTGAGTCCACAGGCCTGGCCTGGAGGGGTGCTCTGCCCTCCTGACCACGCTGCTGCCGCCAGGGGTAGGAGAGGTCCATTAATATTCATGATGCTCGCATGAATATTCACGGAGGTTATGCCACCCTTGTCCTCTTGTCCTTGGGTGCCTGCGAGGTTTGCCAGCCCCTCCCCTATACCTGCACGTCTCTGTTGACCCCTGCGTGTGAGCCAGCAGTAGTCGACTGTCCCGCCACTCATGGGCCAGGCTCAGGGGTGCGGGCCCAGCCTCCTGGGTTCGAGCTGGCCCCCTCCCCTGTGCCCTGGTCTCCCTGCTGACCCGCGCAGGCCCTCCCACCCAAGGGTGTACTGGGCTGACGGCGCCAGGACAAGCGCCAGCCAGCTCTCTGCTGCTGTTTTCCAGGGCTCCATTGTCCCCAGCACAAAGCGGGTGGCTCGGGTTCTCAACACAGGACGGTAACCAGAGAGGCCCTGCTGTCCTGGGGCTGTCCCGTCCCCTGGGACAGGCCAGCCAGGGTGGGGTGTGGGCAGCGGCTGCAGCCCAGAGACTGCTCCGGCCTGGGGACCTCCTCCCCCGGGGACCTTGGGCCTGGCACAGCCCCGTCTCTGTATTCAGGACTGGCCACCCTTGGCGAAAGTGGCAGCTCTGCATGGGGACCCCAAAGGACCCCCAGAGCTCTGCCACACCATGGATGCGCCTGCTGGCTGCAGACCCTTTGGGGGCCCTGGGAGACCCACACCCTGCGTCTGTATTTGTTTCCCAGGCTCTGCCTGGACCTCGAGGCCACGGTGCAGCCCCGCAGGGACAGGGGGTCCAGCGGGTCAGCTGGAATCATCAGAGGGAATAAGCCTTGCCCAGTGGCTTCTAGAAAGTTCCAAAACACCTGAGCCCCCTTTGTGCCCCTCCCCGATGCCAGACAGGCTGTACCACCCCTGCCCCCTGGTCTTGGGAGCCAGGGGCCCCTGAGTAACTTGTCTGGACCCCGACTCCCCGGCAGACACTTGCCTGGGGGGCTTGGCTCTGACCTCCAAGTGCGTCTGTGGGGGGAGGGGCTGTCTCACTCAGGCCACCTTCAGGGTGTGGAAGGTTGCAGGTCGCTGGGGCTGGGGCCCCACGGGGGCCTCGCGGCTCATGCCGGGTGCCGTTAGCCCAGACGTGTGCGACTTCGCCTCCCCACCGCCGGCATCAGTGGGGACAGCCGCAGAATGCGGAATGAGGGCTGGGACACATGGGCCATCACCGCCCGTTCCTATTAATTACTGGCTCCCCGGGCTGCCGTTGGCTGCCGGCTCGGGCCTGTCGGAGGCGCCGTGGCCCCGGCGCTTCCTGGGGCTCGGCGTGCCGCTCCCCGCTTCTTTGAGGTCCCTGAGGTATGGGGCCAGGCGGCGAGGAGGATGGGGGAGGTGGGGGGGCAGGTGCAGGAGCGGCACAGTGAGGCCTCGGGACCCCTGCCTGGGCTGGGGGTACAGCAGGACCCTGGCGTCATGCAGCCCGGCCCTCAGCAGGGGGAGCCTCGGGGCCAGAGACCCCCAGATGCAGCTGCTGAGTGTGGACGAGGGGCACAGCACTCCCCACGTCTGCAGGGTGTCCCTGGGCGCCCGCAGACCTGGATCCCACACTCCGCGCCTGGGGGCCTGCTGTCGCTGGGCAGAGCGGACAAGGCCATGGCCGTGGCCTCTGGTTTTGCCCAGGGGTGACGTGGTCCCGCAATCCCCCTCAGGGCAGCACGCAGCGTGAGCAGGACCTGCCTCCTCGGATAGGCTGGTGGGGGGCCCCCACCCTGGGTGAGACCCCGGAGACCCGAGCTTTGGTGTGAAGCCGGGATGCGAGGCACAGGATCTCCTGGCCAGTGGTGGGCAAGCCCCTGGCTGTGTACTACATGGACTCCTGGGGCCCTGAGCCCAGGCCCCTTGGAGCAGAGTCAGGAAGACCCCGCCCTGTGCAGCGATGTAGCACAGTGGGCTCAGGCAGCAGGTGCTTCTCCCTTGCGTTCTGGGGCTGGGGTGTCCGGCCCAGGGGTCCCAGGCTGCTCCCTCGCGCAGCCTCTGTCCTGGACCTGTGGGCGTCTGTCCCGCTGAGGACCCTGTGAGATCGGAGCCAGACCCCTTACAGACCTCACTCACCCCTGCTCCGTGCCCCCATAGCCCTGTGCACACACAGTCCCACCCTGGGCTCTGCCTGCTGCAGGGACGCTGGGGACACTGTGCTGCCCCCGGGAGCCCCCCGATATCCCCCACCCTGCCCCAGTTGAGCGTCCAGGGTCAGCTAGGGTCATAGTGGGCGGCGGTGTGGGCCCAGAGCGGGAAG
>CM027397.1:658568-674770 GCA_015711505.1 Sylvilagus bachmani
GAGTGGGGGCCTTGGCAGGGGGTGCATGAAGGGGGCAGACCCTCCCTCGGTGGTGCCCGGCAGTGAGCCCCCTGCTGCTGGAGGAAACCATGCAGTCGGCACCCGCCACGGGAGGAGCCGCGTCACCAGGGTGGGCTTTGTGTGCGCCATCTGCTCCAGCGCTCAGTGAGGCACGGCCACTGTGCTGGCTGCAGCCCCTGGGAGGGGCCGTCCTGGAGTGGGCTCCTGCTGGGACCTGAGGTCCTGGCCCCGAGCTGGGGGCCTGCCCTGCAGAGGCGCCCACACCGACCCATGTGGCTGTGAGAGGAGACCCTGCCTGGCCCCCTTGTCTCGAGCCCCTGATGGAGGGACCCGGGGTTTCCTTTAGGGGGGCTTGGGGTGAGTGATCCCCCTGCCGCAGAGCAGCATGGGCCCTCTGGGGAGGGGAGGGGCAGAGGCAGAGGCTGGGAGCCGTCCAGCTGGGCTGTCCAGAGCCCTGGCCCCTTCTCTGTCAAGGCCGTCTGGTCCCTGACCGCCTGTTCCAGGCCAGCTGGGCCCCGCCATGTAGGTTCAGTGTCCTGAGACCACAGAGCAGAGCGAAACAGGGCGAGGGGAACCCAGGTGGCAGGGCCCCACCCGGCCCCCAGCCCGGCTCGGGACCCCAGCTGAGCCCGAAGGACAGAGGGGCAGGAGGAGCCGGCCGGGGCCACGGCAGCGTCGGCCAGGAATGGGCGTGCTGTCCACAGGGGTTCTGGGGTGTGCGATGCTAGGGGGCAGCAAGGGGAGGCCCCAGGGACCCTCTGTTGTCTGGGTCCCAGGCCCCCGGCCACGCCCCCCTCCTCTTCGCTCGTTCTCCAGGGCTGCCTCAGGCATGGCTGGATCTAGGCTCTCGTGGTCACCCAGACCCCTGGACCCCCATTCAGAGCCACTGCGGCCCCGGGGGCGGCCCACTCCCCCTGGGGAGGGGATGCTCAGTGGAGGGGCAGTGCAGCCCCCAGGGGTGGGGGTGCAGGCAGGGACGTGGCTCCAAGCACACCAAGCCTCTACGGGGAATCTGAGGGGGCACAGGCTGGGGGTGTGTCCCTGTGAGACGGACAGGCTGGGGGGCCACTCACCACCAAGGCTGAGGCCCAGCCTTCCAATGAGAGAACTTGGAGGTGAGGGAGTAGGTGGGAGGAGTTGAGCGTATGGAGCACTGGAGAGCTGAGCGGGGCCTGCCTTGCCCCAGGACTGAGGTGGGATGGCCCAGAAACCTGGCTGTCAGTGATCTCCACCCCAAGCCACAGGCCACCTCCTCCAGGAAGCACCCTGGATGCCTGGGACAGAATTCAGCTCCTCCTCGGTATTGGCAGCCCCGGCGCCCAGGCTGGGTTTGGTGTCCCAGGGCCTCAGCCCGCTCGTTGTGAGATGAACGTCATTAACGAGGCCTTGGGGTTGCTGAGGTAAGTCGCGTGAGGACTGCACGGGTGCCCCCGACGGTAGGACCCCCGGCGTGCCCCTGAGTAGCAGGGGTTTACAGGGGTGCCCGAGGTTGTCAAGGTCTCTTGGGACACTGGGAGCAGGAAAGGACAGAAGTGGGGGAGTTGGCCCCAGTGTGGGGTGCCGTGTGTGTGCTTCGTGGCCACACGCAGGCCGGCTGGGGAGACCTGCGGCTCGAACAGGCCCGCGCCGGCTCCCTCCATGGAGCGCGGGGGTGGATGCAACTCCCTCAGTCTCCCCCCATCCCCGACCCTGCCCTGAGTGGAAGGAAGTAGGGTGGATGGATGCTCACACACGCACACACATGTGCTCTCACACATGCATGCCCCACACATGCCCCCACATACACACGCTCTCATGCACAGGTGTGCACAAGGCACACGAGCACACATGTCTGTGCAAACACACTCAGTGGGACACATGCACAGGATATATGCATGTGTATACATGTGACACAGCCCACACAGCACAGTGCACACATATGTGCTCACACACATGCACACATGTCCCCACATACACATGCCCACATTCATGGGTGTGCAAAGGCACATGTACACACATGCACACATTCACACATCTGATGCACACGGTACACCAGACATGTACATGCATATACACGTGCACACATATGGGTGTGCACAGGGCATGAGCACACACATATGTGCACATGCAACATACACGTGTGAGCTCAGATTAGCACCATCCTGGACCCCGCCCCCTGAGCCCACCCCAGCTCCTGCTGAGCGCAGTACTGGCTGGGAGGTGGGGCCCCCAAGCACTGACTGTGCGGACGTGACAGGGTTGGCCCCAAGGGCCCGCAGTGAGAGCTGGAGATGGACACAGCCCAAAGTCGCCTCCATCCCAAGAGCAGGAGGGCATGCGGGTGGCTGCTGACAGTGCCGCCCCCCACCCCCACCGTGGGCCCCCCGATCTCAGGCTGAGAATCCCACGCGCCTCCCGGGCAGGCTGGGTCTCCAGGAGTGACCGTCGGGTTGAGCTCAATCCAGGATGCGCCTAGGCACAGCACGGGAGGCAGGGACGGATTTCGGGCTGATTACGGGGCGCAGTTCCTTCTACTTGCTGCACGCCTGGAAATTTCCAGAACCGGGGCGCAGTGGACAAGTCTGGGGCGTGACCGGGGGTGCTTCTCAGCCCCCCGCCGGCTGCCTCGGCGTCCCCACTCGGTCTTGACAGGATGAACAGTGAACCCGAGAGGGGGACGTGCAGCAGCGGTGAGCGCAGTGGGAGCTTCAGAAGTGGACACTTGTGAACAGCGGCACAACCCCGCAGTGGGCAGGTGCCCAGCAAGCGTGCAGGGTGGGGGTGACGACGGGGAGGGGCTGCCTTTCCGCAGACAGCACGGCCGTGGCCACAGCCGCCAGGGTGGGGGCACCGGAACCCCCCACGTGGCCAGCGGGCGAGTGGAAGGTCACACAAGCAGCAGAACGTGTGGGCTTCTCAAAGCAGGAAGCCCGGAGCCATGTGGACGAGGGCGGCCTGGGAGATGGGAGGGCGTGGGCATGTGGCCGTCCTGGGCAGCGGTGGTGTCGAGGTGTGCCCCACACGTGGGATGGCTGACAGAGCGAGGTCTGCCCACGCCACTGGGGACGCCAGGCGGCACTGGAGACGTACGCCATGGGAGTCCGCACCTGGGAAACACTGGGAGAATCTGCCGGAGCAGGAACAGAGCCCGGCTGCTCCACTTCCGATCCAGCTCCCTGCTGTGCCTGGGAAAGCAGTGGAGATGGCCCAAGTGCCTGGCCCTGCACCCATGGGAGACCCAGAGGAAGCTCCTGGCTTTGGCCTGGTGCAGCCACAACCATTGTGGCCATTCAGGGAGTGAACCAGCAGAAGGAAGACCTCTCTCTCTCTCTCCCCCTCTCCCCCTCTCCCCCTCTCCCCCTCTCCCTCTCTCCCTCCCTCCCTCCCTTTCAAATAACCGAATAAACACAAGGAAGGCATTGTGGGTGCCCACGGGTGGGTGTTGGGGGTGGCAAGTGGCTGGAGGTGGTGCACAGATGTTCCGGACGTGGAAGTGGTGGCGACACCCAGCTGTGGGGACGCACTGAGCACCGGCCAGCTGTGCGCCGTGTCTCTGGTGCCACAGACAGAAAGAGAGCCCTGGGGTCCTACCCACCCCCAGGGTCGGCACAGGCTCGTCATGGCTGCCCCATGGACTTGAGTCTCCACGCCCTGGGGAGACAGCGAGGAAGTCATTTTTCATCTCGTTTTGACCTTCAAGTTTATAGTAGGGCGATAGCTCGTGTGAACCTGTCTGGGCGATGGGGACGTCTGGTGTTGTCATCGGGGCCACGGCCGACGTGGACATTGGTCAGCACGCAGAACTGCACCCGGCAGAGTCCCAGGAACCGGCACCCCCGTGGACTCTGGGTTCTATATTCTATAACACCAAGACCCTGGCAGGTGGCACCTGCTGCTGCCCCGGTTCCCGGTGTCCTGGTCACGGTGGTCACACGGTGTTCGGCTGCTGTCCTTGCTTGGCCCACAGGTCTGAGGGAGGGAGGGAGGATCAGGAGGGGGAAGGAGGGGCAGGGGCAGAGGGGGAGGGGGAGGCCCACACAGCGGCCTGCTCCTGTCTTGCTCCAGGAAAGAGAGCTTAGAGACGGCGGAGGAGCAGCCTCCCCAGGTGGGCTGGGCCAGTAGCGGGTGTGCAGCCGCCTCTGGGCACACGTGCTGCCCACAGCCGAGCATTGTCCACACTCCTGGCAGGAGGCGCTGGGTGCTCGGGCGTGGCACCTACAGCTGTGCCCCCCGTCTGTGTCCTGGCCGCACAGTGCTGGGTGGGCCAGGAAACTTTGCCCTTTGCCCTTTAACCTTTGTGAGGCAGGGATTTTAATCTTCCTGCTCTTCCCTCTTGGCTGTTCGCCTTATTGATTTGCAAGAGCTCTTTACATGTGGGGAGGTCGGCTCTCTGGGCTGACGGGAGACCCGTGTCTTGTGCATGGCTCTGGGGCTCTGGCTGTCCGCTGCTGCCACTGGGACATCCCGGGCCGGGGTGTGTGTGTGTGTGTGTGTGGCCACCATTCCTGACCAGGTACTGTTTCCTCTGGGTGGGTGTGGAGAGCTTGTACGCGGGTCCCAGCCCCTGGGGTCCTGCAGGTTGACCTTGCTGGACACAGGACCGGGGGTCACCCCTGCCGCCACTGTCAGAGTCCAGGAGCCCACCTAGCAGGCTCGGCCATGGCCGCTGGGGCACCCAGGTGGCGCAGGCACAGGCGGGTTGGGTGGAGGGAGGGGCTTCCAAGCACCTGACCAGGTGGCAGCCCCAGGCCCCTCCCCAAAGAGCATGCGGGGTTGGTTGGTTTTCCTAAGTGGGGCGTCGGTCTGACCCGGTTATGGTGCCAGCCCCCTCCCCGCTGCTGGGCCAGGGTGAGGCTGCAGGCACAGAGAGGCGGCTGGGGCCGGGGCCGGGCACAGGGGAGGCGCCACCCTCGCTCCAGGTGTGCTGTTAGTGCTGGCTCACCTCGGGAGGGACGGGCTGCACGGCTGCCAGGCGGAACGCGCGTGTGCGTGTGCACGCGGTGTGTGCTCTAAGTGTGCTGTGTGTTCGTACGCATGTGCACATGCTCTCTGCATGCTGTGTGTGTGCTGTGTGTACCTGGGAAATGGAGCTGTTGTGCCCCTGTGAGGGTCACTGAGTGGCCGCAATGGCAGGGGCCCGACGTGTGGGGGCCCACGGGTGTGTGCAGCAGGGCAGCCAGCTTCCAGGCGCAAGGACTCCTGGGGGGTTAGGGGTGCTGGGGTGAAGACACGTGCACCCTGTGTGTACAGCATGTCCATTGTGGGCACACGTGTCTGCTGGAGGGGAGGAGAGATGGGGAGAAGGGGGGGAGGGAGAGATAGGGAGGGGAAGGCGGGAGGGGGAGATGAGGAGGGGGAGATGGGGCTGGCAGAGGGCCTGCTCCAACCTCCTCCACCTGCCTCTCATCTCCTCCCTTAGGGTCTGCCCTGGGGTCTGGCTCTGTCCTGGGGAGGGATATCTGGCCACTTGGTGGTGGGGGGCACAGCCTCTCCCAGAAAAAAGGGGGTGGATTCCAACACGTGCAGAGCCGCAGAGGGAGCTGGGGTGAAATTCAGGGGTCAGAGGGCAGTGCCCAGCAGGAAGTGAGGACGGGCCTCCCGGAGGCCACGGGGCCTGGCAGGATAGCTTCGAGGCCGGGCTCCAGGTCTGAGGGCCCTGAGCACGGACTCCAGGACGGGAGGGCTCCCTGGAAGGCCTCTGGTCTTGCCCGCCCCGCTTCGGTCCGCGGGTTCCAGAGAAGATGGTGGCACATCCTCCATCCCTAGCACACGGTGCGGGGTCTCCGCCTCTCACCACAGCCCGCGGGAACTCAGGGTCAGAGGGAGGATCGCCTGGCGCGGGAGGCGGCACCGCACGCTGGACGGAGTTTACCCGCTGAGGAGAGGCCGCAGCACCCAGCCCCAGCCGCTGTCCCGGCAGCCTCCCCAGCCATCGGAGGCCTGTCTCCGGACCTTCCACGGGAGGGATGCCCCGGGAGGGGGACCCCTCTGCAGCAGCCCCCTCCCCTTTGGGGGCGCGCGCAGCCGGGCGGGCAGCCTGGAGGTGAGGGTGCGGGGTCGCCCGGCCGGCGCGGCGGAGGCAGCGGGCAGAGGCTCGCGCCTGGTGTGGGCCGGCGACCTGGGTCCCCCAGCCCAGCTGCCAAGGCTCCGGAGACGGTGCACAGCTCCTGGCCGGGCGAGGGCGCCCGTGAGCTGGGTTTAGATTTTTTTTTACCGACCACGAAAGCCGCAGGCTGGGGTAGGGGCGGTGAGGAGTGGGAGCCGCCCTGGGAGACATGGCTCCGAGCCTGCGGGTGCGATTTCGGTCCCCACCCCACCCCGGGGATTCGAGAGGCCAAGAAAGGAGAAACGGCAGTGGTGGGAGAATGTGTACCCCAAACCTTCCGGGAATCCCAAGGTGCCGGGCAGACCCGCGCGCCCCACCTCGCGCGAGGCGGTGGCGGAAGGGGTGGGCGACCTTGGGGAGGGCAAGGTCCCCGGGGACCGGACCACCCCACACGCGTCTACCGCGCCACCCCTTGCGCGCGCGCCCACACAGGGTCTGACTCGGGTGAACTTCCACGCGGATCCTGGGGTGCGCACGGCCGTGTCGGCACGCGCGCGCTCATCCCCGCCCCGCGTCGTCGCCAAGGGTCGCAGCTCTGAGGCCTGGGGGCGCTCGGGGCGGACCTGCGGGGCGCGGGCGACGCTGTCTCTCCGGCTTCTCATCCGCACCCCCCCCACTCCGCCGCCCCGCTCTTGCTCCAACTTCTCCGCGAGCGGCCCCCTTGGGACACCCCTGGTCCACCGACGTGCGGGGCCGTCGCCCGCCGCTGGCCCTGCGGCCGCCCCCACGCGGCCCCCGCCCCTGCTCCAGCCCGCCCCGCGCGGCTCCTACGTGAAACCTCCGCTCTCGCTCGGAAAGAATGCGCTGCCACCACGGCGCCGCCGCTCCCGCTCCCGCGCCCGCGCCCGAGCCCGAGCCCGAGCCCGAGCCCGAGCGGGAGCCCGAGCCGCCCGGCCCCTCGGCGCCGCCGGCGCCGCTGCTCCCCGGCCGGCCCCGGGCTCGGATCGCGCGGTCCCTGCCGCCGCCGCCGCCCCGCTCTCGCCCCGCTCTTGACGCAGTGAGCGCCGCAGCCCGGCGCTCGCCGGCTCCGCTCGGCTCCCCGTCGCAGGCCGAGTCCAGCCCGGAGGGCTCCGGGAGGGGCGGACCGCGCGGGAGGGGGGCGAGGTCTGTCTGGAGCCAGCGAGCCCGGAGGAGGAAGAGGAGGAGGAAGGAGGGGAAGACGCCGCCGCCGCGCTCCGGGGACCTGGGCGCGCGCGCGCCGTTCCCCGGTGACCGAGCCTCCAGCCCCGGGCCCGCACCCCGGCCCAGGTAGGAACGGGCCTGCGGAGGGTGGGGGGGCTTTCTGCCGCAGCCGGGGAGTCGCCGGGGCCCCGCCCCGGCGGAGGCGCCAAAGCTGCCCTGGGGCGGCCGCGGGTCCCCACTGGCGCCTGCAGCCCGGGTCGCCCCAGTCCCGCGCCTTGCCCTGGGCGCCCGCGCTGTGGCCGAGAGCCCCACGTCCGTGGTGCTTTGGACGGGGCGCCCCTGCCCACCCACCCACCCGCTTCGGAGGCGGGCATACCCGAAGTTGGCGGCAGCCGAGCGGAGCTGGACAAACTTCCCTCCCCGGCGCCGGGGCTCGGGACCCCTCGGGCCAGGCGGCGCCGCGGGGACCCCGAAACTTTCCTGAACACGCCCGGACCGAGAGGAGGGCTGGGCGGGGGCGGTCTCGCCGTTGCGTGCACTGGGCTGGTCGCGACGCCCCAAGTTGGCTCAGAGAATGCCCCCAGCCGAGTCCCGGCGGGGAGACAGCCATCGAGGGGGCAGCGCCCCGCCCCGCGCCGCCCGCGTCAAGGCGGGGGCGTCGGCAGGACCCCGACTCGCCTCCCGCTCCGCCCCCCTCCCCTGAGGCCCCGGTTGGTTCCGGAGGACCAGGCTCGGGCTGTCCTTAGCGTGCGTGACTCCAGCCGCCCAGGCCCCTGCTGTCTTCCCGCTGTGTCTTCCTCGGCCTAGGGGTGTCGCCCCCCGAACTTTTTCTCATCCCCAGCTGCCTGGTGTGGATCCGTCCCCACCCGGTCAGGGGCCGGGCGGACGCGTGTGAGACAGTTCCCCTCGCGGAGTGGGTGTGAGGCCCCCCGGCCCGGGCTGCCCGGGACCAGCGGGGATCTTCCGGCCACCTCATGCGCGCCCAACCCCCGGGAACGCGCATCACGCCCACTCCCCCCGCCCCGCAGCCCAGCGCCCTCCTTCCCGAGGGGCGGGAGGGGGTGACCACGGTCAGAACGGAGGGGACACGCGAAACTCCTGGAAGGGTTTGGGGGTGCAGCGCAGCCACGCGCACGGGAGGCAGTGTTGTGGGGTCTCCCCTGCCAGCGTCGCCTGTGCGCACCCCGAGGGACCGTGTTCCCCCATCCCAACCCCCAGCTCAGAGAGGGAGTGGGTTTCACGATGGGGAGGGCGGGGGGGGGGACAGAGCCCAGCCCCCCACCAGCCTGGGGAGTCCGCGTCGCCAGACCCGGTCCCGCCCCCCTAGCTAGTGGACCCCGGGACCCGAGACCCTCCTTGCCGCTCTCAGAGCGCCCGAGAGCGAGGCATCGCACCCACCCCCACCCTGGGTCTGGGGTCGCCGAGCGTGGCGCTGAGTCCCTGACAGATGTCCCCGCGGCGGCGGCGGCGGCGGCGTCTCAGGATCAGAATTAATGACTTAGGCGCAGGCCGCCTGGCGGCGCGGCTTCGGGGGAGGGGCGACCGGGCCGGGACTCCGGGGGCCCTGGGAGCAGCCGCGCGCAGCCTCCGCTGGGGCATTGTGAGGGGTGCGGCTGCGAGGTCCCGGCCCCGCCTCCAGTCCCCGAGCCCCTCAGGGCCCGGCTCAGCTCCGCACCGGCTCCGGACCCCAGCCATTCAGCGCCCCTCGGCGGGTCCCTGCCTCTGGATAGCCCAGCGCGGGTCAGGGCGCTCTGAGATACGGCCTGGGCTGGTCACACCGCGGGAGGGGGCTCACGGCCCCCTGCATCTGGGGAGGCCGTTGGGGGTCTTGAGTGAGCACCCAGGTGGTGCCGGTGGAGCGCCCACTGTCCCCCCCCCCCCCCCCCGCCCGGTGGTGCACAGGGAGCTGACGCTGCCTCTCCAGCGCCCACCCTTGGCCAGCTGACCCGTGGGGGCCTACCTGCTCTTCCTCGTGCAGGGCCGGCCAGGCCAGAAGCCAAAGGTCGCTCTCCTGGGCCTGCCAAGAGTGGCCCCGGGGGCACTGGGCATTCACCAGCTGCTCCCTAGTAGGAGCCCAGAGGCCTTAGATGGGCAAGGAAGAAAGAGGGCACCTCCACCCCCCAGCACCCCACGCCGGCCAGGCCTGGCCCAGCCCAGCCGCAGTGTCTGGTCGCTAAACAAGGGCCTACTGTTGGCCCCGGGCCTGGATGTGTTGGGGACACGGCTCAGGTGTCCCCAGTGCCCTGTCTGCCCTGTGCGCTGTGCGTTGGCACCCCTCACCCCGCGCTTGTTGGGAGCGGCGGGGGCACGGCGACCCCAACACCCCGGGCGCCCTGAGGCTGTGAGGAAGGTACCAGCACTCTTGGAGCAGAGGGGCTGGCGCGGCCCTGGCTCCTGGGGCCCTGGAGCCCAGGGGTCTAGGCCTTTCCGTGGGCGCTAGTTCCCGTTTCCTTTCGTGTTTCCTTTCGTGTCCCCAAACACGATAGGATTGATCTTGATTTGCTGCCTTTGAATTGAGCGGAGTCTTTTGTATGCTCGGTGAATTGCCCAGCTGCTGGCTAGGAGCGCAGAGCGTGCTGGGGGTACTGAGGCCGGGAGTCAGACGCGGGCGGGGACAGGAAGCGGGGAGGGGGCGCGGGCGGCGAGAGAAGGGGGGGACGAGGCGTGGGCCCGGAGCGAGCCGGGCGGAGGGCCCCCTCTTGGGGGTTCAGCGCGGGCTTGGCTTCGGAGGGGCTGGAGGGCTTGGCGCTCCCCTCCCGGCCGCTGCTGCCTCAGTTTCCCCGCTGCACAGAGCGTGCGCCCGGACGGAGCCCCTGGGCTGGGCGCACAGGTCAGGGTGAACGGTGGCCGGGGGCGGCGGGGGGGACAGCCCTCCTCAGGCTCCGGTATCGGGCGGGACTCGCGGGAAGTTCTGGCTCCGAGGACGCTGGGGCTTAGCGTTCTGCAGGGGGGGTCGAGGTGGCTCATTCAGGGCACAGCTGTTGCGCCCCCTCCCCAAGCGTTTGGTCGTGGGTGGTAGGGCCCGCGAGGATCTCTCCCTCCGCGCGTTTTAATGCCGCCCCGCCCCCAGCCCCCCAAGGGGGGGCGGGAGGCGCAGCCCCGCGGCGGCGAGGAGCTGGGGGCGCGCAGGGCCGGGCAGAAGCGGGGCGGGCGGGAGGGACTCGGCGCGGGACTGGGCCAGAGGAGCCGGGGGCGGGCGGGAGCGCGCGGGCGTTGAGGGAGGGAGGGGCGGGGCGGAGCGAGGGGGCGGTGTGGACCCCCCCTTCCCCGGCGGGCGAGGGCGGGGCGGCGCTTGGATCGATGGGCGAAACTGGGCAGGAATTTCAATCCGAGTGAAGTTGGAGCTGCAGGACGGCGGTGGCGGCGGCGGCGGGCGCAGCCCCGAGCTGTGACCGAGCCGGGCCGGGCAGGTAAGCGCGGGGCCCGCAGAGTCTGCTCCGGCGGTGGCGGTGGCGGCGGCGGCGGCGTGGAGTCCGGGGGGCGTGCGACCCCTGCTCTCCGCGGGCGGCCACGCACCTCGCGCCCCTCTGAGGCTCCTGCGCTTCCGTGTGCCCTGGCCCGGCGTGTGATCCGAGCGCAGCGGGCAAACTTGGAGCAAGTTTGCCGTGGTGGAGCGGGCGCTGGTCCAGCGGGCAGACCCGGGCCGGGGTCGCAGCCCCTCCTCCCGAACCGGCCGTCCCCAGGCGCGTCCCTTCATGGTCCCGCCCTGCCGCTCGCGCCCCGGGGCCCACGCTGCCGTCCCTCCGTGCCTCTGCCCCTGGTGGACACCCCCTGGGCCCCGAACCCCTGACCCCTGTCCACACGGCGTCCCCGTCCCTGCCAGCGCTGCGTCTCTGGGCGCACACGCGGGAGGCGCGCGTTTCTCAGTCTGTGCCGGTGAGTCAGCCGCCTGGCCTGGGCGAGGGGCTCTGCTGGGTGTCCTCCACCAGCCCCCACAACCGCGGACCCCGCCGTCCTCCTGGGGCGGGCAGGCGGCGCCAGCCTCCGAGGCAAAAGGCCTGCAGTGGATGCGTGGAAACCCGTGGGTCAGCTACTCAGGGTGGGACCCCTCGCCCCCTTTCCCCTCCCCCAACGTGGTGTGACAGCATTTGAGATCCCGGTATCGCCGGGTGCCCCTGGGTTGTGCATGGGACAGCTGCGAGCCTCAGTGGTCACATCTGGAGAACGGGTATGTCACAGAGCGAAGGCGGGGTCGGGGTGAACCGCTCCCAGCCAAACCTAGGTGTGTGGGGCGGGTCTCCTGCACCATGAACACGTGGTGGGGGTCTCATCTCATCTGTCTGTGGGACTGGGGGTTTGCAGGAGCTCCCAGGAGCTCGGGGAAGGACGCAGCGCTGGGAGAGGAGCCGATGAACAGCCATGGTTCGGCTCGTCTCTGGCGCTGCCTCCCAGAACCACCCCCCAGCCTGGGGAGCAGACGGCAGGAGTGGGGCTTCTGTCCTCTTAATGCCACAGATTGGCTCTGCCTGCCCTTCTCCACCCTGGGTCCCTGGACAGGCGTGGGGAGACTTGCAGGTCCCAGGCCCCTGGGGTGCCCCCTCCGACCAAGGCCAAGGGGCATGTCCAGGTGGCCCAGGGGCCTGGAGGGGCTCCCTTCCCTCATCCTCTGGATTTGTGAGGGTGTGGAGCCTGGTGGGGCCCCCAGCACTTTGGCCCCTGCCTCTCTCGGGCTCTGGGGTCTGAACTCAGCTGGCCTGGAGCCTCGCCTCCTCTCCTGATGATCCAGCAGCCTGACTCCCTTGGGGTGCCTAGAAAGGGAGAAGGAGGGGCCAGAGCGGGGGAGGGGCCGGAGCCCCTTGCAGCCCCACCCCAGTCCTCCCCTGGAAACTCAGTGTTGTGTGAAACGCCTCTGGCAGCGGCTCACCACCCCCCACCCCATACCAGGGCTGGGGACTGACAGTTCCTGCCCTGCCCCCTCCCCCCAGCCAGAAACAGGTGGCCGAGGCCCCTGGGGAGTCTTGTCTCTTGGATTCTGACGTTGGACTCTTTGGGCCTGTCCTGCTGGCCTCGCTTGTCCCAGAGGGGTCGGTGAGCGGGGGCCGGAGGGCCACAGGGACGTGAGTCCGGGGGTAGGATGGGGGCCGTGCCCGGGTCCATCTGCCTGTCGTCCTGCACACACACGGCACTGGGTGTCGGGGATTTTTCAGGCACTCTGGAATCTTCCTCCGATGCCCAGGGGTCGGAACCCCCCCCAGGGACCCCCCTCCAGGGACCCCGCATCCCAGACGCCCCGGCACCTCAGTCCCGGGCCAGGCTGTAGTTGCCCGGGCGGCCGCCATGAGTGACAGGCAGGAGACGGATCTCCTGGCCGGCGACGGGCCGTAAATTTCCGGGCGTGAACCTGGGGCGGGTGGTGCTGTTGGCGCGGACACGGGGTCCATTTGTCATCCGCAGCCCTTCCTTCCCGCTCTGTTCCTTGTCATGGATTCGGTTCCTTCCAGCAGGAGCTCCAGTGTCAGCCGGCCTTGGGCAGGGATGTGTGTTCGGGGGCAGGGGTCTCTCCCGCCTAGGACCTTGGTGTCCTCCGTGCCAGCCCCGCCATGGGGAGGGGGAGGCGGCGGCAGCACGCTCTACGGTTGTGCTCAGGTATCCCGGATGGGGTGGGGGCTGCCCCCTGCCCCGTGCCTCTGTGCCCCCTGGCGGAGACGGCCCGGGGTGCAGGGTGCGAGCTGGGGGGACCAGCTTGGCAGCCCTGGCTTGAGTGTGCAGAGTGGTTGAGGGCCTACTGTGTGTCCTGCTGGGTCCAGGGCGGGGTCACGGCCAGCATGCCGCCTTCTGGGAGGATCCCACAGTGCCCAAGGTCACACAGCAAGCGCAGTGGAGCCGGGGCTGGAGTGCAGGCCTTGGGGTGGCCATGGCTGGGCCTGTGCCTGGCCTCCTGCCTGCAGGTTTGTCCCATGGTGCCTGAGCCCTGGTCCTGAGCCTTCTGGCGTTAGCAGGAACTGTGGGGAAACTGAGTCACGCCGCCTGGCCCAGCATCTGAGCACTTGGCCAGGACTGCCCTGGTCCCCATGTCAGCTTGCGTCCCTGCTGAGCTGCTGTGCTCTGGGTGGGGACCTGGGGAGGAGGGCTGTGGCCTCCAGGGTGGGAAATGTTCGGCTGACCCGGGGTGGGGGGCAGTGTCCAGGTAGGAGGTCGCAGGGGTGTGAGTTGGGGACCTGACGGGCAGCCGTCGGTGAGCGTGACCTGAGGGTCTGCCTCACTCTGCCAGCTCCCGGCCAGGCTCGGCAGCCCCAGGGAGAGGCTGGTGCGGGAACAGCCGGGTCATGTGTGTTCTCAGAGCGGCTTGTGGAGAGCCAGCAGAGGGTCTGACCCTGGGAGAGAGGCGGGTGCTTTCCTTGGGTCCAGCAAGATCCGGCCTGGGCTGGGAGCCCCGGGAGCTGACAGCCGGGGCTCCCGCTGTTTCCTGACAGATCCGAGTTTATTTTCAGCAGGGTCTGTCTCGGGCATCCCTTAGTCATTCGCGGCTGTGGCTCCATCAACACGGAAACCCACACGCAGACCCGGCGTGGCTCCCAGCCGGCCTTGGGGGTCTGGGAAGGGGCCGTGCCCGCTGGCCTGGCGCACAGTAGGCGCTGTGGAGTAAACAAGCCGAATGCACGGGAGCAAGCTGCTGGCCGGCTGGCCTCGCCCCGCCTGGGCGGCAGGCCCCTGTCCGTGTCCGTCCCCGGAAGCCCCAAGGGCTGGGGGCCTTCAGGGTTGGTTTCCTGAGCCTGGGCCCTGTGGGGGGCCCCAGCAGTTTGGGGGTTCCGAGTGCCGAGCACCAGTGGTGCTGGGCTCAGGGAGCCCCCCTGGAAGGGCACAGTGGTTCCCGGAGCCGATCTCAGTGAGGGCAGTGTTGCTGGGTGCCTGGCTCTGCCTGGGGCTGGCTGCGGGGGGGCAGGGGAGCTGCGCTCCCAGAATCCCTTAACGTCCCGGGTTGCTGGGGCCCTGGGTGAGGTACACACACACCCGGGTCTGCTGCTGTCCCCCTGGGGGCCTGCCCTGCCCCTCATCAGCCACGTTACCTGGGAGCAGGTCTGCGCCTGCCATGCCTTGGTTTTTGCACCTATCAATGGGTCTAAGGCAGCAGGTGCAGCCGGAGGCCCTGGGCGGGGAGCCTCTGAAGTGTGCTGTGACCGGGCGGCCCCTTCCCCTCCCGGGGCCTTGGTCTGCCCCCTCACCCCACGAGGTGAAGACCAGGGAGGGAGGAGTGCCATGGGGGGCTGAGTTGGCAACTCCAGTTCTGGAATGCAGAGCCGACGCCGCTGCTCACCCAGGCTGGCGGGGTTGACTTTGCCCCCTGGGAGCCCTGCTCCGACCTGCGGCCTGGCACCCCAGGTGTGCAGGGAGGGAGGGTCCTAGGACCAGACACAGCAGATGCCAAGTCCCTGGGGCCGCGCCACACGTGCAGTGTGGGAGGAGGGGTGGGCAGTGGGGCCAGAGGGTCTGTGGGAGCCGGTGGCTCGCGGGTGGCTGGAGTCGGAGTTCTTGGAAGGAGCTGGTCTTGCCCTCGCTGCCGTGGGGAGCCTGACTCACGTGTGGCCAGAGGCGGAGCGAGGGCTTCTCAGGGCAGGAGCAGCCGGGGCAGCCGAGCTGGCCGCGGACCGAGGCTGGAGCTGCCTGACGCCGCTTGGCACATCGGCCCGTGCTCCCGTGGAGAGAAGTGTTCCATGAGGCCAGCCCTGTTCTGCTTCTGTCCACTAGGATGGGCAGCAAGCAGCTGACAAGGGGGTCGGGCAGAGCGGCTCCGGCTCCCCCGTGACGCCCATTAGTGTCTGCGCCCCGCAGGTGAGGGTGGGGACGGGGGCGGGGTGCTGCCGCCTCCCACAGACGCGATTCTCGGCTCCCACTGAGAGGGTAGCTCAGTGCGTGAATGCGGGGCTCACACGCGTGTGCATCTGCACGCCTTGCCGGGGCGCAGAGCCGGCGGCAGCTGCTGGCTCGTGAGTGATGGGCGCTGATCCGAGAGCTGTGGTCGCCGGGGGAGCTCAGCTCCTCTGAAGTGGATTCCGTGGCTGCCTCTGCTCTCACCACCACCCAGCAGAGCCAGTGCATGCTGGGACGTGATGGTGCATCCACAGCCCCCCGTGGGGTGTGCCTCGCCGGGGGGGCTGGGGAGCTGCCCGTTGCCCTGTCCTGGGGGCTGGGGCCGGGCTGGAGGCCTCGGGGGTCGGCTGCTGATGGAGGTAGCTTAGGAGTGGAGCCGGAGGGCACGCTTTGCCGGAGCAACACTGGCAGCTGCTCTGGAATGGGTTGCAGACGTGCAACCTGGAGGAGAGCCCCCTGCCCAGGAGGGACCCCTGGCTTCTGTTCCACCACGCCACGTGGGCCTGGCAGGACGTGGGCGAGGACCAGCACCCTCGTGGCTCTTCATGGGCCCAGAGGGAGGCGCCGTGGGCCTGCCTCACAGACCAGGACTCCGGTGCGCTGACCAGGGACGTGGCATTGCCTGGACTCCCTCCTCCCAGGCCAGAATACAGCTCTGCCTGCCTACCTGTGACCTGCTGGCCCCCTGCCCCGACGGGGAAGGGAGCTGGACAGCCTGGGGCCCCCTGCCCCCCAGGAGTCCGAGCCTGCTCTGGGGGGCGCTGGACTGCAGGCGGAGCCACGCTGTCCTGCCCAGGGCTCCGCGGCCTGGGATGGCCTGGTGTTCCCTGCAGGACGGGCCTGAGCCCACCCAGGAGCTGCAGGGGGTGCAGCTGACCCCTCCCCACACTCACCCATCTGCGTCCAGGGTCCCACCCTGGCTCCCCCTCCTCACGGGTCTCCCAGCGTCCTCTGCCCCCCAGGGTCCCGGTCAGAGGTGCTCGGGGCAGTGCTGGGATGGGGAGGGCACCTGCACGACTTCAGCCAAGGAGAGGCTTCCCCGAGGACCTACTATGTGCAGGGCTGGGCCTGCCAGGGGAGGAGACAGGCATGCAGGGAGGGCCATCCCCCAGCCCTGTTTGTCCCCCGAGGACAGACCTGTCCAGTGGCCACAGCGGGCCTGGTT